>OY757240.1:14361515-14740438 GCA_963583995.1 Xylota segnis
ATGTTTGGCAGACGTTCGTGAGAGGTGGTATCGTGAGCAAATTTTAGTATTAGCTAAAAACAGGTTTTCCGGTACATGCAATTAACCAGAGACGGAGAGACGCCGAGTTATTTTACTTCTAAGACCCTCCATATGTGATCAAGAGCCTCATGCTACAAGACGCGTTTTTACTGCTGCCAAAATTTGGCGCATCTAACGAAAATACGTTACTTACAAAAATCCCAGGTTTTTCACAGTACATATGGGATGAGAAGCTCCCTATTAGTGTGCTTTTCAACGGTGATCTCCGGATATTTGGGTACCTACGATTACAATATGAATCTAGCTGCAAAGTCAAAACGAATGCTATAAATCGTGATGATCCATGGTGGACAAATGACCTCGAAAACTAAAGGAGAAAGGTTAGGAAGCTAGTCAATAAAGCTAAACACTCTAATTCCTGGAGTGAATACAAGATAGTTCCTACAACCTATAACTCTGCCTTGCCACTGAAAAATCATCTTCCTGATGTGCAGGAAGATGATCCTTCCGTTAGAAGGATCATTTCCACGCAGAAGCCATAGGTGCGCCATAGGAGGTTTCTTGCACTAATTCAGCTCGAAATAGACACTTTAAACGAATTGCTATGGTCTATTTGTTTATACTTAAAGCTGGTAATAGATCTTCTCCAGACCCAAAGGCTTCCAGGCCTTTCAGTCTCACCTCAGTTGTACTTAAGGTAATGGAAAAATAATTGATCTCCGCATTACTTGAACACTCCCTAAATGACCACCAATTCGCATATCAATCAGGAAAAACAAAAGTAACAGCCTTGCATCATCTTGTTCACACGATTTCTGGACATCTCCGGAGCGTTCGACCAATTCCTCTATTCAATCCATCAGAAGTGCTGTTGATACCAAAGGCATTGACTCATGACTCACTAGATAGATATGCTATATGCTCAGTAGCAGAATCGTTTCTGTCAAGCTTGAACACTCTTTGATGTCCGTTAAAACCAGTGAAGGTAGTCCTAAAGGTGGAGTTCTATCGTTCCTACTATGGTCAATCGTAGTAGACACTCTTCTGAATAATCTAAACAATTTCGGATTTCTAACTGTAGGTTATGTAGATGACATACATAGTCATAATAGTAAGTGACAAAAAAGAAGCTAGCATTATCGCACTCTTGCAAAATGCCCTAAACAAAATTAACGACTGGTGCCAATCAGACGGGCTAAAAGTTAATCTACCTAAAACAGTCATCACTGGACTTATTTCACCGTTATCACCCCAATAATAACCTATGCATCGTTTGAGTGGTGGGCATAGGCCCCCCGCTCCGCTCTACAAAAGACTGGCCTGTATAGGTATTACGGGTGCAGGTACAGGTTCACGGTGCGCCTAGAGAGAACTGGACACTGCCGATATTCCATCACGTTCACTATTCTCGCGTTAATTCGTTAGGTAATATGTTAAATTGTGATTAGAAATAAATTGAGCTGTATTTTGTTATCAAGCAGCGAATAAAGAGATTTCGTCCTCTTGACCAATAACAGCAAATAAAGTGTGCGCTATTTAAGTATCAACAATGTTAATCGGGAATCGGGACATTCTGTTTAAATTCCCCTGCATTAGCTTGACACAGGATTTTATGTCTTTAAACTTCTGCTAACCTACTACAAGTTGTAGTATACGTACATACTACTTATATGCTCCTGAACGCATTTTATACCACGAATCTACCCAATACCTTTAAAGTATGTACATATACATATGTATGTATGCCAATGGCATCATCAAGTTAAAATGAAATTTCTCGACAACGACTCTTACGATTTTGATAACATTTTGTATTTGGATTAGCTTGGATACATGCTAACATATGGTCTACTACGTTTTTCCTCAAAAGTAAGTATAACGGTATTTTGGAAAATTGGCTATTTCTCAGTTATCTAACCAGCGATTTCCCTAAATTTAATATATTATGGTTATAAGACAAGTTATGGGGTACAAAGTTGTGCAATTGCCACGCCCACTTTTTAAAAATTTATATTTTTGCAAAACTTTCTCTTGACATCGAAATTTTGTAAGTTATAACTTATAGGCCTTGAAGTTCTCTATAATTTGTAAAAAAAATACAAATAAATGCAAATATTTGGTCCAACAGGTCCATGGGACCCACGGTCTAGCTTCTCGCAACCATTCGTGTTGTGCATGTTATATTCTGTACTGTTGCCGTCTCCAAAAGGCAATCTGAGATTAGATTTTTCATGGCTGTTTTAATCACGGATGTTAGGTTAGGTTAGGCTAGGTTCGTGGTTAGGCGAGTAGGAAAATTTCACATCGCCACACTCAGGTCAATACAGACCTATTGTGATACCCATAGGGGAAAGAAGTCCCTTGCCCATTGATAAACCCTAGTCTTAATATATTTTCTGTGAAACACTCAACCATCGAGTAGATTTGATGAACTTCAAAATTTCACTAATTGGTCTATATGATAATTCGTCAAGATCACAGAAGAAGTGTCAACTCAAAATCTTAATTTTAGGTGGATAAGCCCAGGGCAGTGACAGAGTAAGTTGGTTGTAGCATACATACGTACATTGGCTTCCTCGTCTCCACATCTCCGACATATATCTTATTCCGTGAGCCTGAGTTTTCTAATGTGGTACCGAAGCGAGTTATGCCCTGTGATTACTCCTATCAGGATAGAAAGGGATTCCCAGTCCTATTGCATAGTTCAGTCGGTCCTTTTCTTGTCAAAGCAAGGCCATAAGCTTTCTGTTATCACACAGGTGTCTAGGGAGGACCATCTACTATTGGCTTTTCTGCTGGGCTTGCTTCAGTAGCAAGGCGGGATAAACATCGAGGTGTCTACCTGTTATGATGTAGATTCAGGACATCTTCTTGCCAATTTGTCTGCCTTTTCACTTCCTGGTATTCCTTCGAGTCCAGGGATCCAGCAGAGCCCAACCTTGTTTTTTTTTTTTTTTTTTATAAATTG
The DNA here is from genome assembly GCA_963583995.1 of Xylota segnis. Lineage (NCBI taxonomy): Eukaryota > Metazoa > Arthropoda > Insecta > Diptera > Syrphidae > Xylota > Xylota segnis. The sequence continues at coordinate 14,364,505 of OY757240.1, forward strand.
CGCGCGCCAAAGGGGATATGAATACCCTTATACTGATTCAGGACGCGGGCGTTGGGAAAAGGGAGAGAGGAACAGAGGAGGTACCGGTGCACGTTGGCTTTGAATGTTTCGAGGTTGAAGTGATGAGGAAATACAGAGCATGGGAGATCATTCCACATACGTGTCGTTCGCTATTTCACTGGAGCATTTTTTATGGAAAAAGCGATAAAACAGGGAGAGACATGCTACATTTCTCCGATGTTCTAGAGGCGCTATGGAGCGTACAATGTCTCTATCACCTATAAGTTTTAACGCGCTATTTTGGACCCTGTCTAGAATGTGCAGAACGGTCTTGGGTGCACCAGACCAGATATGGGCGTTATATTCCAGTTTTGGGCGGATAAATGCCTTATAAATTGAGGCCAGATCAGAAGGGGTGAAGTATTTCTTGCACCGCTTAAGGAATCCTAGACACTTTGCAGCATTTTTGGCGACCTCGAATATGTGATCGTTCCATCGAAGATGGTTATTAATACACATACCGAGAGTGGCAAGTCTTTCGGTTTCCGCGATGTAAGTACCATTCATGGATAATGGTTGGGGGTTTTGGTTTCGCTTGAGAGATAGAAGACAGCATTGCGTTTTGGAAGCATTAAATTCCACTCTGTTGGTTGAACCCCATTTGATAATGCTGTCGAGATCGGAATTTAATGAGTTTAACATACGCTGTCGTTCCTCTTCTACGGCCGAAGAGCAGGGACGTGAGTTAGGGAACGAATATGAAAAACTGAGGGTACTATCATCAACGAAGGAATGGATTGGATTAGAGGTTGCAGACAAGAGATCATTTATAAAAATGAGAAAAAGAGTCGGAGACAAAACTGAGCCCTGGGGAACACCAGCATTTGTTTGGTGAATATCAGACTTGAAGCCATCCAACACAACTTGTATTGAACGCCCCGAAAGGTAATTTCTAATCCATTGAAGAAGAGTTTCATCGATGCCAAATGCACGCATTTTAGACAAAAGAGCTTGGTGCCAAACTCTGTCAAATGCCTTTGAAATATCGAGTGCAACCATCTTTGTTTCGCCAAAGTGATGGAGAGAATGGTTCCACTTCTCGGTGAGATATGCCATCAAATCACCAGTGGACCTGTTGCTACGAAAACCATACTGCCGGTCATTAATGAGTTTTCGTGATTCAAGATATTTCATAAGCTGACGATTTATCAGCGTTTCCATGACCTTGGAAAGAAGGGACGTAAGTGCAATGGGTCGGTAATTGGTCGGAGAGGAAGAATCGCCTTTTTTAGGGATAGGCTGGACAAATGCTGTTTTCCATCTTCTCGGGAAGAGCCAAAAAGAGTAGGACAGACAGAAAAGCTTACGCAGAGGTTTTGCCAGCGAGGAAGAACACCTCTTCAGAACTATAGGGGGAATACCGTCTGGGCCAGCGGATTTGTGTATGGTAAGACCTTTGAGAACTCCTGCAACTGTGCGAGTGTGAAAGTGTATTTGTCCCATGGAGGATTCGACGCTCTCAAGCACAGGGACAGACAAAGCACTATCTTGCAGCGTGGAATTAGCTGCAAACTGTGCAGCAAGAAGATTAGCTTTGTCTAAGGAGCTGACAGCTGGAATGTCATTGTAAATGAGCGTTGGGATGGCAGATGAGGCAGAATTTTTAATGTTTTTTACGAATGACCAAAAATTTTTACTACCTTTGGGACACTGTAGAATTTTTTGCCTCAATTTTTGGTCGTATAGGTATTTTGCACGTTTAATATGGGCATTGCAGTCTTTTCTGGCTTGTTTAAACTTCTTTCGGTTTTCCTCAGATTTGTTGGCTTTATAATACCGAAAACTTACTTCTTTCAACCTGATTGCCTCTTTACAGCTCAAGTCGAACCATGAGTTTATCTTAGGTTTAATGCTCTTTATTCTGTTAGGAATAAAGTCATTCATACCTAAGAGAATCGTGTCGGTAATCATATCAGTGGCGGCATCCACGTCACTATCGAGGAAGCATAGCGACCAGTTAAAACTCCTGAAGAAGCTATTAAGGCCGTCCCAGTTGGCTTGCTCGTATTGCCATACTTTTCTTCTGGGAGTTTGTTCTTTAACTGCGTGGTCGGAGTACGAGAATTTAGCTGATATGATGTTATGGTCAGACCGGCCTAGGGGCGCTAGTACATCAATGGTGTATTTATCAGGGTGCGAAGTAAGAAACAAGTCAAGGGTGTTGGCTGAGTGACTTGCAATGTCAGGTATACGTGTCGGCACGTTTACAAGCTGGGTCAAGTTGTTTACCTCAGCGAAAAGTTCAACATACCTTCCTTCGGGTGTTGTCTGGCCAGAGTGCCGAAGCCAATCCGAATTGTGTATATTGAAATAGCCAGCAATAACGATTTCAGTATAAGGATACAGGGAGACAATTCGAGTGATGGAATCTGACAGCGCATCAAACTCGTTAAAAGTTGAGTTGCTGTCAGCACTAGGGCTTCTATAGATAAAGCAGTAGTGAATAATTGGCTTACGGACGGTGAACTTTAGCCATTTAAAATTGAATTCCGGATTGGAACAGTGGCCATACTGTGTTGGAATTTGGTAAGCAATATCACTACGGATAAAAATGGCGAGGCCGCGGTGGGGAAAGAATAATGGCACTAAGCTATATCCAGGCAGTTGCAAATCAGAAGATTCTTCTACTACCTGTGTTTCGCTAAGTGCCAGAACAGCTGGTTTATGGGATTGGGTGTGGGCGTACACATCGAAGAAATTCGTTCGAAGCCCACGTATGTTGGAAATATCCACCCTAAATTCCCTCATCACTAAAACATAAAAACACAAAAAGACACAACTCTGACGAAACTAAGCGAAGCCGCGAAGTGTAGATCCTAATAATAGTTTTCCACAGCAAACTGTCGCAGGTGTTATGCCCAAACGACAGTCAGTTGTTGTCCGCTATACAGACAAACACTCACGGCCCGCTATGCATCAGATGTTACGCTCTCTCAATCAACGCAACTGTGATAATGTATGGTACATGAGACAGTTGCGTTACTTGGAAAGCACAACAGCGAGTGAGTGGGGAGGGAGAGATGGATGACCCGGCACTGTTTTTGTTTTTGTTTTTTTTTTTTTTTGCACTACACTGCACTGATATTTGTTAGGCGCGCGCGATCGTAGTCTGTTGTTTTTTTTTTTTTTTTTATTTTGTTTGATCTATTGGTTTTTTTTTTTTTTTGGAATCTATTGTTTTTTGATGTGTTGTTTTTCTGTTTATTTGTTTGTTTGTAAATTAGTGTGAGACAGGCTGCGGGTGGAAGAAGCGCGTGAACCCACGTCGACAGGCAACACGGTACCTTGTGCTGTGTTCCAAGAACATTGAGCTCTTCACGACAGCTCTTCACAAGCTTGAATTTTATTTCAATAGCAGTATTCGCTTTTATTGCCGCCTGGGTGTCGATGAAAAAGGTGATACCTTATTTCGGATGTTTGTCTGACACTTGCGAGAGGTGGGGCCGTGCAAGACTTTTAGGTGTCACCAGTTTTTGGGCCTTAAATTTTGAGCTGGCAGGGTGAAATTTGATATCTGCTCTTCGGAGAAATACATAAACGCAGTACAAATATAAAAATAATTGAAATCCGCCCACAAAAAAAGCAAAATATTAAGATATAAGAATTCTCTACAATTTTGGAGACGTTTTTATCAAAAAACCGATTTTGATGAAATCTTGCATGAAACATCAATAAACATGCCCGTTTATTCTCCTTTTGAATTATTCTAAAGACTTTAAGAATTCTGAAGCCTTTTGCTTTAGAAGGGAGCGCTTTATTTTTTTTCTTAAAAAAATTTATGTTACCCGACCGGCGCTAGTGCTACCGGAAGACTTATATTGCAGAATTATATGGTGGAATGCGATACTCTCTCCAGAATCCGTAGAGCCGACCTCCGAAGAGGATGAATTTTCCAGAAAAAGTAGAATGCCATCTGGTATGATTAATCGTCTAGTTTTATTCATTGCATATTTAGTTTACTCTGTCTATGTACTCGATACGCGGTGGTTTGATTTTAGAAGCCTGTTTACCTCGGGTATATCCGGCCCCCTACCCACAAGGATCATATTTAATGGCCTGTTCCGCTTGGAAGATGTTCATCCTAAGACAATTTTCTTTGATAATTCCTCCAGGAATAACTTATCAATGACGGAACCGATTAATTCCATACGATAAAAAAAACACGTGTGTATCTGTATAGTTAGTTTTACTCAACTCGAAAGTGAAAAGTATCCGATGAAGGAATCCCATTCAATCCTAATACTTTAATGACCTAGGATTCCTGTGTTCTTCAGGAATAGTTATCCAAATTGTTAAGTTGCTGAAAAAAGATTCTCCCAATTCGAAGCTACTTGTGGTTTAGTAGCTCTTGTATGGTTTTAACTATTTCTGCGCCTGTAGTTCACAGAGACATTGTTTATAATATTCATTTAAGCTTTCTGATATTTATCCTAATTTTCGTTTGTTCATTTCACAAAACATCTTGTTGTTAAGTACGATGTTGAGGGAGCCTATATATGATAGTGTTTAATTTACACAAGGTGTCTCAAAAGAACGAGCGACGAGGTGGGTTTGTCTCTAGGGAATTCAGTCGCTATGGAGCGTTTCTCGGGAATTGACCACTCGTTGTGCCTGCAAAAGTTGTAGAAAAACGATGATTGGATGAGTGTAGTGCGGAGGAGATACTGGAATTTTCTTGAAGAAGCCTGTATATTTCTGACAAAATCAAAATTCCGCCAACCAAGATCATCAAGAACAATACGTAAGCGCGCAAGTGCTTTAAATGTGCATAGATCGGCATTATACTGTATTTTGCTCAAACACCTACAGCTGCACCCCTATAAATTTGGTGCAAGAATTACAGCCGCAGGATGTCAGTCAGAGGTGGTTCTCTCTGGATTGTCATGGGGTGTGGATCACATAGAATCTATTCAACGAAAAACTTATACAAAATTAATTGTTCGGTGTGTTCATAGAAGATTGATCGCAATGGTACTACAAAAATAAACTGCAATGAGTGCAAGCATTTTTATACCCTATACTAAGGGTATATTAAGTTTAATACATAGTTTGTTACATAGAGATATAATTCGAATAATGCCTATGTATATGTACATATACATATGTATATTCATGATCACCATCAAAACAGATGTCGTCCGTTCGTATGTCACCAGTTTTTGGGTTTTACATTTTGAGCTAGTAGGATGAAATTTTATTTCTGGGCTCGCTCATTTTCTCATAACTTCACTATTTGGTATGAAATTACAAAATTTTATTACCACAAAATATTTAGATCCTTGAATTCGCTACAATTCGTCCATACATTACGCCTACTTTTAGGGGGCGTTCTCATTAAAAAACAGATTTTGATGAAATTTAGCATGAAAAATCAACAAACATTCGAAAATATCGTTGTAAGTAATTTGATTTGTAATTTGCGACCACGCCCACTTCATAAGAGCTGGGGATAGGTTATCGTACTATCCGTTCCAAACGGATTGTAACTTTTCTATATGGTTTTCACTTTGCTTGTGTTTAATATAACTAAAGAAGATGCTGATTACTTTAAGCCTAGTTCTGATTCCTTTTCTTCATTTGCCAGAGCCATTGCAGGCAAACAGAAGTACCGCTCAAGTTATAGCTGATGAATCTACGACTATTATTGTCAGCGAGGGTGAATGTACTCTCCAGATGATTTATGCTAAGCTCTCGAAGTTCGAGGAAATAAGCCATCGGTTTTTACAACAATAAATGAGTTGTGACATTATGGGTGTGTCTAATGTCAATGACACTAACGCTATTAGGACGATGTTCCCGAGGGAACATTTTTGTCTGGATCATATCTATGGTCGTAGGAGTACGGGTAGTAGGCATTCTATATCTTCTCAAGGATGAGTGAAACTTGTAACAGACAAAAAAATAAGCTCCTCTATGAAGTTTGGGAAAATGTGTACGCCTGCAGAGATCAACTGCATATGATATGTTCATTGCTTCTTAAAAAGCATATTGTATCTTGGTCCTCTGTTCAGCTCTTACCTAGTTTGATTTCTTGATAGTATTTCGAATTTTACGTTTAAGAAAATTTGGGTGTTTCATAGTCAAATATTTACATACATACATATAATCGTTATGTTGGAGTTTTTCCTGAGGGCCTCAAATGTGCTAATGTCAGTCCACGGCTCAAAAAAGATTCTGCTTCTGAAATTGGTAACTACAGGCCTAACTCACTTCTTCCAGTGTTCAATAAAATTTTTGAAAAACTAATGAAACACAGGATTGAGAGTATTTTGGTTAAAACTAGATTTTTCAATCAATTCAATTTGGTCTTCAAAAAGCGAAATCCATGGAAGATGCGCTCTTACAGTTTTGTTCATTCGACATGGTTAAGGACAACTGCTTGTTGTAAAAGCTAAAGAAAAGTGGAGAAATCTTTTTTTTATGCTCTGTTGGTTTAGATCGTATCTAGGAATAGGTCTCAAAGGGTGAAGATAGACAAAATCAGGATTGAGGTACTTCAACCTGGGTGTTCCACGAGGCTCTGTTTGGAGTCCTATTCTGATTTTGGTCTACATTAATTCACTGTTCGCTCTTAATTTCAAAGGATTTTCTACTGCATTTGCGGATGACAGTGGATTTCCTTATGGATTCAATAGTTCTTTCGACCTGATTTCTGATGTTAAATTTAAATGTTCTGATTTAAATTTATTAAGACACTAGTTTGCTGGACATAACCTTGTTTTAAGCTCTAAAACAAAAATAATGTTCTTTAGCTTATATTTCACATCTTCTTTGGATGCAAAATTGGACTTCCACGCACCTAAATTTCAAAGGCGACTTTTTTATTATAATTTATGTTGGTATTTTTAAATCTAAGCGTCAATATGGAATGGCTTGCTGGAGGTTGTGTATCGAAATAAAATACAGTAATTGCTTATTTTGCAAAAATATATTTTAAGGAAAATTTATCGTAAACCTGTTAGACATTCTAGGTATCCGCTGTTTTGTTAGCGGACAATTCTTTCTTTTAAGGTATTAAATTGTTCTGTATGAAGTCTGGCAAGTCCTATGTGGACACTTTTCAAACATTTTGATCAAACTTGACATTACTATGTATGATTAAGAACAGTGGGTTCGTCGTTCTGCCCCTGTCTGTACGGTTGACTGCAGCTTAAACGGCTGGGCGGATTTGCTTCAAACTTTATATCTGGAGTCTGTGAGGTCACCATTCTAAGCAAAACCAGAATTTTCATTCTAATCTCAAAATTAAGGGTTCTTTACTTAGGGCCGATTTAATTTAAAATGGATTTTCTCGAAAACGATTCTAACGATTTTGATAAAATTTGATATTTGGAGTAGTTAGGGTATATACCATAAGATTGCGCAAAAGTGCGAGTAACAGTAATACTGAAAATCGACTATTTCTCAGTTATTTTTCCCGCGATTGGCCTTAAAATTAATATCTGTTGCTTATAACACTCCACAAACTCATAGGGTCCTAAATTGTGCAATAGCCACGCCCACTTTTCAAAAATCGAATTCGAAAAAAATTGTTAAGGCAAAATTTATAGGTTTTGAAAATCTCTGGCCACACCCACATTGTAAGAGTATTTTAAAAAAATATGAAATTTCTGTAATACCATCAGTACGATGTTACAATAATTCCTTCCAATATTTAGAATGTCGCGCCCACTTTATGAGTACAAAACTTGAGTTACTGAGATATAAAACTGATTGAAATCTTGGAGCTATCATTAGTATATCATTCAGTTAGTATCCTGAGGTGTTAGGCATGAAAGGTAAAGAAAATTTGTGGTGGAACTTTCCGGTTTCATTACGCAGTGATCCGGGAGTACGTAGTGAGCTTCAGTTATTCTGTCTTCTGTTACTGGGCTCATGCGACCCAATGATTATTATTCTTCCATGAACTTAATGAAAACTTCCTTCTATCAAAATGACTCAAGTGGTTAGGGCGTTGGACTACGGAGGAAGGGGTTCCAGGTTCAATCCCTAGACATTTTAATTATCTTTTACGGGCACATCTCTCGTGAGCATCTGAAAAATATCTGAGAGTACATCTGCCATGATAAAGCTTATCAAACAACAAATTGCAGTTGGACATTAAAATGGGGACCCCTTTCATTCGTGTAAAGAATATAACATGCCCAACACGAAGGATTGGTCCCGTAGACCTCTAGCGCCAAAATTCAGAAGATCAATTCATTGTTGTCCTTGTTATATGCATATATATACATACATACATATTGTATACGTTTTGCGTCGTGGCTGCGGATGAAAAATGCAATTGTAGACCACCACTTGGGAATTAAAACACTAGGTTTGGGGTTTGATAATACCTTTTTATTTAGAAATCCTCAAGTAAAATTCTAGTTATCTCTTATTACTGGTTCGAGCGTGAAGTTATAGACCACAACTGACTATTCTGTTTGGATGCCTTATTGTGGAAACCTCGGTGCACAATGCACTTGGGTTCAAATATGTTATTATAATTCTATCTCAGATGCATCTGTGCAGATAGCGCATCCGTGAATTGGAGTTTTAGCTTGCTGGGTGCCAAATCCATTATAGGCAAATCGATCCAAGGAGATCTATTTCAGTTATGTCACGGAAAATTGGTGACTCATGGTCAATACACCCCCTTTAGTACACTATGTGTGGGTGATGGGACCTTAGATGAACTTAGATGAACGAGATTTCTATAAATACTTTAAGTGAGGAGGAGCAACTGTGTGAGGAACACTTGAAGGCTAATATGACAACAACTTCAAAAGGTCTACAACGAATTGACCGATTGACGAATTTCAATATACCACCTTTAAAATGCTAACACTAGTAGAATTGTCCCTTTCGGATAGCTTAAATAGCTGAACTGGAAAGTTAACAAACAGGAAAACGTCCGCAAAAGTTATAATGCTCCCTTTAATTGTAAGCGGGGAAAAAGGGGGTCTCATAGGCAGCTAAGCACTGGCTTACATATGGGACTCTTATACGAAAAGCCACAACAAAGATACTTTGGCTAAGGTAGAAAAAGAGTTCTCATTAGGATTAAAAGTACATGAGGAAAACGAAAGGGGTAATGTACTGGTCTTGAAATGATCAGATTTTTCAAAAACCTGGAGAAGTGATGAAACTAAGTAGGCCATGGTAGTGATAGTGATAGTAATAGCGGTAGTGATTCTCGCCAGCCATTATGGGCCATAAGATTAGGATTATCAAATAAGCAGACAATGTGGTGACCTTAATGCCAAGACTGAAAAAACGCTTAAATACCTTGAAGAGTAATTTTTAATACTTCTTCTTCTACAACCTTAAGGAAGTTGGGTCTGCGAAGCAAGTTAGTGAGTTGCTTAGGGTTTTCAAATGGTTAAAGTCTAGATTCCCTAGAGATCGCAAAGAGCCCACTAGTGTCTTATCACGAACTTTTACTACACTATCTACCTAAGATTGAGATAATCGCCTCAAATTTCTTAGACAAAGTGGACAAAGGCCCACGATTTAGGTTACCACCTTCGATAGAATTCTAGACCTTACAGAAAGGGTCAAGAAATGTCCAACAGAAGATTTTCTTGATCGCGAGCTACAGGTCATAAACCGGAAGGCTAAAGGACATTATAAAAAGAAACCTGCACATCATCCTAATACAGGAATCATGGGTCTATACAGACAGAATATGACGGGTCTTCGGACAAACGAAGATGAGAATTTAAAAAGGTGACTAAGCTATTTTATTTAATTTATTTTCTTTTATTTATTTATTTCTATTGGTAAGGATTACAAAAAAATTTGCTAGTTACTTAAAGTAACTTACAAGCTTTACAGAAGCTATTTTGAGTAATATATAACATTGAATCGAGATTTGGAGAATCTAAAAGGTCTGGTAGGTGAGGGGTGAAGTCTATGACTGGGGTTTCATTAGAAGTTTTAGAAGTTTAGAAGTTTATTTCATCATTTCATTAATTCATTACATTATTTTTACCTGCGAAGCCACATGGCTTATCTGCAGGAGGTTATATCTCGAATGCATACATGAAATAATAGTATTGTCATTAAAATGTCTGTTAATTTAAATTAAGTGCAACTTGTTGATAATCTTTCCGTTAGAACTTTCCACATCCTAGATCTACCAAGCATGTGCGGCTCTGCTATAAGTAGGCAAAACTAACGAGAGCGGCTTTCTTGTTAACTTTCAGCTGAAAACTTATCGGATCTGTGGTTTTGCTAAGTTATTAAATGCGGTAGGCTTAAACAACAGTACAGTTTTCAACGTTGAGCCACACACTTCCTACAAACTGTTCGTTTGTTTCTTACAACTACCAATAGTTCTAGTTATAAAAAGTTTGTACACTGGGAAGATTGTTTAAACTGGCTGTCTCAACCTTAGCTCAAAAAGTGAAACCTTTTCGTACTCGTGACGATAGCAAATAATTCCGACATGAAATTTGGCACCATCATTACAACAATTACACAAGAGGTGAGATAAGGTTTCCTCTCGTCTTTACATCTAGAGTGGGAGAGAACCGTTCGCCAGGGCAAAATAAGGGTACACTTAGGCAAGAATTCCAGAGTTTTAGACATGTGAACGAGCTTCTCGTATTAATTTGCATCAATTCTACACAAATATACCCTCATGCCCCCTCAGAGGAGAAAGATGACTATTACAAAGATAGCTTTTACGAGCTCCTGAACAGGATGTTCGATCGATTCACGTTGTGATCAACGGATGTCCGATCGTTCGAACTTCGAAGAAGAGAACATCGACTCAGTTCACAATCCTGTTGTAGTAAAGCTACGAATGCAAATATCAATTACATCCCAAATACAAGGAAATATTGAGACAAAGTTTGACGTTGGAAGTCGAGTGTTCCTTAATCTACCAAGGGGTCCGTTAGTATGCAGGGATGACGTCTCTGATATACTGAGTTTCTCTTGACCATCATAACGAAGCCTTTGTGTGGCTCAACAAAGATGAAAATGGAGACAAACAGGACATTGAGCAGGAAGCGTGAGAACGACACAATTGTGGAGATAGAGATGTTATTGTAAATATAAGTTTTACCAGAAGTAAAAGAACATGTCGAGGCTAGAGAATCAGAGCCAAAGCATGTAAGGGAGAACAGGATGTGTCCTTTTGAACAAAGATGTGAAAACCAGCAAATTTAATACGACTAATGTTTAGGGTGTGCTGTTAAAAAAGTTAAGTCGGAAACCATGCCGAAAAACTCCGCGAAATAGATGGCGGTTTACCGGTAAGGTGGAGTGTACGATTGGTGGTAGTACGAACTATCTGCTGATGTCGTTTCATCACAGTGAAATGCGTAATAAGCTGCAAGAAGAAAATGTTCATGCTCTGAACAGCTTTTCCCTGTGGTACGATGTGTTGGCCCTGGTCAAGTTCGCGCATGTAATCATAAAACATGATTGCGGTTAGGTTTTTCCGTAGATGAGAAATTAATCGGTACAGAGGCATACAATAATAAATAAGAACATGGCATGTCAGGGAAAATAGGCGTTGTTGTTGAATTCATTGAAATTACAGCTTTCTGTAGATGATTATACACATCAAACAAATTTCGACTACATATGTATTCGAGACCCACTTCCAGTAGTTTTCCTAGGTCATACATTAAAGACACTCGAAAGCGCTAAGATGAAAGAGCGACCAAAAAAGAAAAAGGGACTTGGACCAATCGATTTGTTAAGAATGTTTGGTCCAACCAATCGACAATGTAGCGCCAACTGCGATTGTGCAGGCAAGTTTTTCAGAGATATAGTATTGCTCAGAAGTTTCCTTCTTTTTCGGTAACTACATAAATCTATATCCAGTCCAAGACTAATGACAAATTGTTAAGGTACCCCTAAACCTTCCGTACTTTGAAAAAATTTCATAAATTTTGTTCTTAGCTTAAGAAATTCGGCAATCCGATTAGAAATGCTTTCATGTCATATACAAGTAAGTCAGATTAAAAAAAAAATCAATAGGAAACACTTTTTCCTATCGATTTTATCTCTTTTACAGAACCAACATAAACGGATTTTATTCTACCAGCAGTAATCGCTGTCAAATTTTCATATCAAAGTGAGTGCGAAGTTACACTACACTGTCAAAGTCCCTGCTGACTAATGACGCTGCTGCTGATAGCAGTGGTGGTTGACACTCTAAGTATTCGTAAAAATTCGAAATCGAATTTTTGAAGCGATTTTTTTAAAAATGTAAAATTATGTAATTACAGAAATTTTAGAAAAATGTTTGAAAATTTCCAAATTTTTGGTAGTTAAATTCATATAGAGAGTATAAAGGCTAGAGAGTATAAAACACTAGTATAAAAGTACAACACTAATATGTAACTTTCCTAGGTATTCTATGGTAACATACATATAACGTCATTCATTTTTCGGCTTCGAAAGTAAAGCTAAATAAAACACACACAGCGATACATTTTTGATGCAAATTTTAATTCGTTATAGAGTTTGGACTTTGGCATTAAGTGTGAAAAACAATAGCAATTAAATGGGCGCCTCGGGACGATTCGCAGCATGCATTCTTTTGAGCCCATTTTAATCACTTTTTCGCGTGTCATCGTGTCAATCGTGTCAAATCACATGATCACCGAGATTAACGCCAATTGACGTCGCCAAAACGTGAAATTACGCGACCTGGAAACTTCTCACGCAATAAAGCCATAATTGGTCGTGTTGTGTGGCTCGTTGCCCCGTCTTGTTGGGTTAACATATCGTCCAAGTCATGATCTTCAATAGCCGGCCAAAAGAAAATCGGTCCAACTGATGCGAACGCCGATAAATTGATGGTCCATCAGCAACACTTGCACTTACAACAGCAATATTTTTGTCTGCGCGTGCATTATGCACATGATGCAGAGGCCTTACGACATCAGTTCCGCTTCCACTTAAAATTTCTTCACAATTTTACCGATTGCTTGCGTTGTCGGTCGATTAGTACCAACCATAATCATCGCGTAATGCGCGATAAGTGGCTGCGTCTGATTCACCACTTTGTATTATCTACAATTAAGTCCACACCCACGCTTACTCTTTTGGGCGTTTTCGTTAAAAATCGATTTTGATAATATTTTGCAAAACTAACTACAGGGTGACCAGATAAGAACTATAAATAAAAAAATACAAATAAAACAATAACGGTGTGAGATATGAAATTTATTCTCGCTAAATTCTGAAGCTACATTTACGCCATTATTTGTCAGATACAACGTTATACAAATGGTCGCTTAGACTTCGTTGGCCGTACTTCAAGCGGTCGGTTCAATTGTTAATGATTCGGTGCAATATGTGCGGCGTAGTTGGCTTCTTAGCGTAGACTAGGCGGTTGACGTAGCCCCAGAGAAAAATTGAGTGGTGTCAACTCGCATGATCGCGGCGGTCAATTGATGAACCCTCGCCAAATTTCTCCTTCACAGTTGCGTCGCTTGTATGACATGTAGCGCCGTCTTGCTAGAACTGCAATTGGGATATAGCGATGTTGTCGAGCTATGGTCATAGAAAGTTAGTTAACATCGCTCTATACCTAAGATCATTGACGGCAACTGTGTATCCTTCCCCATTTCGAAAGAAATACGGTCCGATGATGGTGCCATGCCATAAATTGCACCAAACAATCAACCTTTGTGGATGCCTTAATGCTTTGTGGATTGTTTTTGACTTATTAAGGCCAATTTTGTTTGTTGACATAGCTGCTGAGCCGAAAATGGGCGTCGTCCGAAGAGATGATTGTTTGCCCAAAATCTCCGGCCAACATTTCCAGTACAAGGTTAACGAACTCACGGGGTTGTTTATGGTCATCCGGCTTCAATTCTTGCGTCAGCACAATCTTATACAGATGTAGGCCTAAATCCAATCGCAAAATAAGCCGGGTTGACTCTTGGTGATGTCCAGTTTAGGTGATCGGCACCGAGTCGACATTTCTGTCAAATTAGCCGTGTTGACTCTTGCGATGCCCAGTTCAGCTAATAGGCACCGAATTGACAAGTTTGGATCTTTTGAGATACTGCGCGCTACGGCGTTTATGTTTTCTTTATTTCCCACCAATGTCTATCTGGTTGGTGGCGTAAGGTCCAAAGAGTGTACTCGCCTTTAATCTTTCAAGCGGTGCGATGAATTGCCTGCACACTAAAGCCTTGATGACGACCAACCTCAAGACGAAATTCACGTTACGTATTTACAATTGAGGAGAAAGCTAGGGTTAGACGATGCATGATAGAATAGGAAACCTTACTGAATATTTTGACAGCTGGATGTCATTAATAGCTTTGACAGCTGAAACAAAAAAATTGGAAAAAGTCGCCCTATACGTACATGTTGGGTTAATTATTGTATGTCGATCCAAAAACACAATACTGTAACGCCTAACGCCTACAAACAAAGAAGAAAAACATTTCATACCATCTATTCTGTAAGGACTCTAGCTTTCCTGTGAGTTTTTCTATCTATAGAATCCCCCTGATATCTAGGCTATTACATACATAGCATAGGATGGCAACAACCAAATTCATCCGATCAGCTGACCGAGCAACCACAATTATGCCACCGTCCTCTTAACCTGAACTGATACCTCCGATATCTCCGTTGCCCAATTCTTACCCTTAGCAAGCATGTAAGGTAGATTGGCTTTAAATTTCCAGCCTGATGAGACTTATAATCCACTATAGGAAGACGATGCAATAGTCTTGGTTTCAAGTGAGAAAAGATTTTTACCAACTTGATTTTAAAACTGGCTGCAGAGTGCCACCTAAGGACGTAAATAAAATTAAGTAATATTTTGTAAAAGATCCAAAGCATGGTGATATGCATAGGGATGAACATGACTCATAAATGAAACTGGTCACAAATGGGGTCTATTTGGATTATTTTTCTATATTAGAAACTACGTGTTAACCTTGGTATATCATTTCGATGGAATACCATCAGGGCTCACTTTAGTTTAGCCAATTTCGATAGAATAAGTAATGTGCTCACAATCTTAACCAACTTTGGAATATAACTAACCCGCAGGAGCAACAATACCAGACTCTGCTAGACAACACTGTGTAGGTACAGGTATTATAGTTATGAACAGAACTATTGTTGAAGATGGTACTGGATGGACAAACTCCGATAAGCGCTCATAAGGTACAACACAAGAAGCCATACTCAAGTATTTTATTAATTGTGAACTAGAAGGCTGAACTCTTTGACTCTTTCTTAGATTTGCGGTCACGTTGGGGCGTCATATTTATTGGGATACCACATTCGAAAACGAACCACATCTGAGAAACGCGGATAGAACCCAATGGCTATGGTATCAATTAGCTGAAAGATGTGATACAAGGCCCTGTCAAACTTGTATGCCAAGTGCGAGTAAGCCAACATCTTTTTAAAAGTAAAATACGTCTAATGTACTAGTGCTACAAATTAATATCAAAATGGGGTTAAATATTTTAGTGTCAAAATCCACTATTAAGTAACATGACAGGATCAGAGCAAAAGATTCTAAGCGGTGGCGTAGCTTGTTTCACAACAAACATTGGCAAAACCCCCTACTTGCTTACACGGGCTCCTGACCCGTAAGGAATATGTGCCTGAGACACGGCAGACTTCCGTTCCGTTCGCTCCCATGCAAGCTGCTTCCAGTTATCCAGACCAAGCACTCAACATCTGCGATAGCTTGATTCTTAAAATGTAGGATTGGTCCTTCTCGTCGTTTCGAATCTGGGGGCTGTGATTCGAAAATTCCTCAATGTAGCCGACTTGTTTTGGGTTTTTGAACTACTTTTACGCCTTGGTAAAACTCAGAGAACTTTGGTACCTCTTCTTCAACTTTCCACAAAACTACGCCATCCGTCAAGCAGCTGACGGCTAATGCAATATCAGAACCAGATATTGTCATCTACATGGACAGTCATTACGAGATCTAAGGCAGTGAAGGGCTGCCGCGTATCTCTCAACCAGATAGCTGGTCAGTACAACCTCACCCTTTGGTGAGTACCAGGTCACTGTGACATACCGGTAAATTGTAAAGCTGACGTATTGGCTAGAAGAGGCTCCTCTGGTTTAGATAAGCATAAACGTCACCGAAATCGAGACGCCAACGTGGTATGCTAAATACCTTATCAATGCCGATGCAGTAAGACTGGCCCACCATCGATGGTAAAAGCTTGACCATTGCAATACTGCCAAACTGTTCTGGTCAAGTTTAAACGAAAATAGGAAAAGACATGAGAGGAGCCCTCTCCATAATAGTTAATACCCTAACCGGCCACTGTGCGTAGGTAGGCATGCTCAACGACTGGACATCCCCTACAACGACTTGAGCAGACGTTTTAGAGACGAGGAGGTAGAGGATACCATCAGTCACCTCCTATGCATATGCCTAGCACTTGGCAATATTAGAAAGGCTACACTAGGTAAATACCTTTTCAACGATCTCAATGATCTGAATACCGCCTACATGGCTAATATTAGCTCCTTTATAAAAGGAGCGGATGGTTCCAAGAGTGAGAGGGTGACCACCCCACCTTACTTAACGGCAGCACGATGGACCTTTTCCGGTCTAAGTGCATCCTTATCGAGGGCCGGTCTAACCAATCAACCAACCAACCATCTGCTCCTCCATTAGCCCTCCTCTCATACGAAAAATAAACTTCGACGAAGAGTTTTTCTGCTCTGCTTTTCTGCTTATCTTGCAGAAAACAGCTCCATATAGCAGAACTGGCAGGATCAAGGACATTCTTCGGCGAATCTCCACTAGGATGTCACTCGTGGAGAAGAATTGTGTCAAATGCGGCCTTAAACTCAATGAAGAGATAGCAAGTTTCGACTTGATCTCTGATCTTTTGCAGGATTTGCCTGAGTTCAAAATTTGGTCCATCGTCGATCATCCGGGCCAGACAATATGTGGCTATTAATGTGCTGCAGTAAGGTTTCAAACGTTCACACATTACGTTGGTGAGGATCTGATATGCGACATTTAGTAGGTATATGTCTCGATATTGCACTTAGGATTACCTTTTTTGAAGAAGGGCCATAAATAGCTGACAGTCCAGTCATGGGGGATGGCTTCATCCATCTATACTTGGTTGATGTTTTTGGTTCATGCACCCCATTAAAATCTCACCACCATGTTTGTAAAGCTCTGCTGGTAGATCATCAAAACGAGCGACTTGTTGTGCTTCAGGTCTCTGATAGCTAAGTCAACCTTTTTAAAACTGGGAGGGAGGGATGACTTTTTCATTGACTGGATGCGCCTCTCTTCTTACTCTACCAGTCTCTCCACTTGATGTCCACCTTCGTTGACTAGGTTTCCTTCACTGTTTCGAGAAGTTTTCGTTTTGGGTCTAAGCTTCTAGCTACTTGACTCTCCTAACGACATCCAGGTGTCGTTCCTATCGCGAGACTCTTCGATTTCCTCCAGCTGGGAGACAGCGTGCGCCCTTTTCTTTTTCCACTAGATCTTTATCTCCTTCTTTCTTAGCTCGATAATCTTCCCTTGCTTGTTTTGCTCTGCGGCATTTGTAGGGGTGGATTTTCCTTCCCAAGGACTTTTTTAGGTGGTGAATGGTTACCTAGGATGGTCTCGGCTACATCTTTGATTACGTACTGTTTCCACAGATGTTCTCTGTAGACTCTGCCTACTCCAATCGTGCTAAAGGTACCAAAGTTGAATTTCTTTTTCTGGGCTATTCTTAACTGGACTAGTTGGATAGTCCAGTTCTGAATTCTCTGATTACAGCAAGAAAGTGGTCAAAGTAGACATTCGTCCCTCTGAACGTTTCCACATTCCGAATATTGGATTCATCCCTCGCATCTATTAGCACGTAGTCGATTTGGTTGCCGGTTCGACCATCTGGAGATAGCCAGGTTGATGTAGGTGGTGTGCTTGGTCTTAGAAACCTAGTCCTAATTATTGCTGTATTACGAGCTGCTGCACAGTCGATTAGTCGGAAACCGTTGTCTGTTGTGGAACCGGCTTTGAAGTCATCCAGGAGATCGTAAAAGTCCTCCCTGATAGAGTCTTCAGCTTTATCAGTAGGTGGGTGTGCACATATTATGCTGATGACACAGTTAGGTGATCGCTGATCGATTAAAAGTTAATTATCATAGAGCATAGGCGATTTCCCACGGAGAATTCGCATCCTAACATGTGGAATATTTTGTGGTAGCAGTAATAAGTGTCGCAGTTCTTCCGTTTTTTGCATACCTGATGCTATCCATCGTATCCTCCTGGATCGCGGTAATATATGTATACCTTGTATCGGGTGAGGACAGGTTCAAGTTTTTGAGCAGCACCAGGGGTGTGCAGTGTGCATACGTTTCAGTTTCATACATTCAATTCATAGTCCGTGAACGTCCCGGGCTGTTTTTTATCCGAGGCTGGTGTCTTCCTCAGATTTTTCTAAGATTTTTCTATGTAGTAAGGACCAACCCCCAACCGGGAGGACAACTTCCTTTGTTCAAAATTCTTAGGACGAGTGGCCGATTGAAAATCGATGTTAGTAACCCGCTTCGGGGATAGTAACCCATTTTGCAAAATGTTTAGAGTTATAAACTTACTAAATTCGTTGAAGTTTGCAAAATAACCAGAAGAACTGGTAAGTCAAAATTAATTTCCCGAAAACGGTGCAGCTTCAGGATTAAATGTCAAACAAAAGATACAATGTCCTTGAATTAGGTAAGCAGTGGACGTGAGTTATTTGTCCGGTAAGACACATTTTTTCCAAGAAAAACACAATAGTTCAAATAAAAAATATACAGGTCGAACGCATTTTTGAACACTGACCCACGAGATTTCGACTTCGAAAGAAAAATATCCCTTCAGCCCGACTAATGGAAATCTTCCCAGATTGCCACCCTCTCAATGAAGCACATGACATGCGTCCTTCTCCAACCCTTCACGAGGTTACTCTCAAACATTGACTAGAAGCAAATTACAATGATTCACCCCCAAAAAAGCTCTGCCCGGCACACACACAAACATCCTCCCAAAAGCTCTACTATGTATTTACTATTACCACTCTCATTCTATCTCAGAGAATGACGGTAACCATAAAATTACAACAACAACAACTAGTACAACGTGAATGTGAACAAAAAAAAAACAACAAAGATAATAAAACGGAGTAAAACAAAAATATATAGGTACGATGAAACTACCCCAATACCTTGTCTATTTTCATTTCTTAAATATAATAAAACCTTAGTGCGGATTTGTGTACGGCGTCGAAGAAATATCTTGGCCTCCATAGCCACATACCAAAACCAAAAAACCATAAAAATAACCCAAAATCCAAAAATCAACAACAGAAGGAAAAAAAAAAAACACCCTCTTCCAATAAGAACGACAGAAAACACAAAAAGAATAACACAAACAACATAACGTAAAGAAATATAACCTGCTCTTATTATTATTATTTTCGGCTTCTCTCGTTCCTTATTGTGCAAAGTATTAGTTTTGGTTTCTTGTCGTATAGCTAAGTTAACGTATATTTAACTAGAATTTAAAATCTAAAAAACGAAAGAAAAATTTATTCGAAAGTAAGTGAAGCAAATTTTTTTAAGTAAAGTGGTGTTCTTGACCCTCTCATCTCCCTCTCCCCTTCCCAACCCCCTCCATCGAACCAACAAAAGAAAAAAAAAACGAATTATATCCGATAAATATAATTTCAGTCCTCTAATTTTAGGCTTTTATTTAATTTATCTACAGCTGTTTATAATATTAAAAAAAATGTGTAAATTGTAATTCGGAAAAGAAACGTCAACGTTTCGAGCAGTGTACCATGAGAACCGTGTTAACAATTTGTGGAAAATAGTTTTTTTTGACAGTGGCAGTGAAAACATAGAGTTTTCTTTTTATTTAAAAAAAAATTGTACAATTCACTGGTTTTGTTTAATTAACCACGGAGAGTTGTAGTTTGTTTTCATATAGCACACGTGTGCTTTTTTTTATAAATTTAATTGAAATATTTTTTTAAAAAACATAAATAAAGTTAAGTTCAAAAATATTTCGTTTATATTTAAAAAATATGTTCTTTTAAAGCGGAAGAGATCGAGAGAGAGTGAAGAAAAAAATCGTTAAACGTGCAAAAAAGAAAGAAAGAAAAGAAAACGGAAAAAAACGAACAAGGGTAATGCAATATAATAATAATAATAATAATGTATAAATAATAATAAAGTAAAAACTAAAATTCAAAAATACTAATATTACAAGGGGGAGCCATAAGTTCATCGCAGGTATACAGGAAAAAGCAAAAAAAAAATTCTAGCTGCCCAAAGGAATATGGAATCCAGAGAGAGATTTATTTTTTCTTCTTGTTAGTAGTTCATACAAATATGTTGGATTGTACATTATGTGTGTAGCAATAATAACCAAAAAAACCTTCTAAGAATGAGATTTGCGAACTTAGATAACCTTGATTGGTATTTGACATTTGTAAGCATGTGGAAATTGTACGAGTGTGTGTTAACCTCCTTAGAGTATGAGTACTAATCAATTACCGCCAAAAAAGATTTAACACTAACCATTTTTCCCTTAATCTGCAAGGTTGTGGGTAATATGCGTATGTGTGTACTCATGTATTTTATTTTGTATTCTTTTTCATAATTGTAATATGATTTAATTTGATTTATTTGAGACCACGTGGGTGAGCCAAAGACCAATAAGAGTCATGCACAGGGTATCTATAATTGGATAAATCGAACGCCTGCTTGATGAAATTGGATTTGAATTTAACATAAGCTTGTGAGTGAACCGTCAATTAAAGCAATTAATAATGACGCACCACCTGTTGACACGTTATTGACAATTAAGGAGATAAGTCTATCAATTATTATTATAATTCTAATAAGCTGTTTCGTATAGCTTGATTAGATTAATTAATATCAACCACTATCTCGTGGCTGAAGTGGATAACTAGAACGAGATTTGACGGATAACTTAAGAAAAGGGTAACATTTTTATCTATAATTGTACATATGTAGGTATTTATCATATATTTGATAACGCTGCGCATATATACTGTACGTATGTGTGCTTTTTTTTATTGTGGCCTACAATTTATCTTTTGTAGCGATACGCTTGTTTGGTTTTCAGAAAACTTGCATCCACCTCGAAACTGTTTTAGTTGTTTTACTGCATTTTTTACCTATAGTATCCTTAGAAATGAATGCCAAATTGGACCCAATTCAAGTCGAGTGTTGTTAGAAATTTACAATTGGTAAACTCATCAAATCATTTATGAAAACCACGACATTAGCCTTGCATTTCTGAAAAATAAACCTAAATTTAGAATTGCAGTTCAGTTTTATCCAATATGAACTTGGACCTGAAAATCACTGTGGGTAGAATTTTTTTGGAAATCCTATCCTTGCTTTATTAAAATTTGGTAGCAGTAAAATGCATGGTGATTGCTTATGCAAGATAGGAAGTTAAGCTGAGAAATCAAACATTCAAGAAAGACTGCAGTTGTATTATTCCCTTACTTTAAGACTGTCTTAATCCGGTTTGCAACTTCGAATAACTTATCGGCTCTACATATATATCAGATTAGAAAACGATCCCAGTAGTCAAGCTAGTAATTAAGCCACGTCTCCTTTCTAAAAAATTCATAATTTCCCACCAAAAACAATAACCTAGACCATACCATTTAAATTTTGATAATAACTTACAGGCTATGAGTCGATTCATTTTTACATTGACGGTTCCAAAACTAATAAGGGGATGGTTGGAGATGTTGTCTTTTATATGTTTAATCCTAACCTTTGCTTTTGTTTTCCAAAGGATCTTACAGGATCCTTTTGAACAGACAAGGAACTATGAAATTTTGGAATTACTTTCTATAAGCTTACAATCGTCTTGATCGATGCCGGGATATATGTAGCTGCTGACGCTGGCGCTGCAAAGGTACTATAGCTAGCCCCTGTCTAATAGGTAAGCAGGCAAGAAGGCTGTATGATTGCAGCAAAATTTTGCCGTTTCACTTCCAGCTCTGTATCTCATAAAAAAAATTAGTTGGGATTATTCCATTTTATCTATGTTGGTGATATGAAAAGCAGCAAATTGTGTTCCGAAATTGCGATTGTATTTTAAAAGTAAACACAAATCTATCCTGTCGGAAATTTCGCAACATTCACTGTAGTCACATATGCATGCATATTGCCCATCCCCCAAATAGTAATTGAACCGGTCTTTAATGCCGGTAAATATTCATTTCCATCTCGTATACTACGATTTACCTGGGAACCAAGGATCTCTCCTTCCTTACTGCACAACACAATGCATAACACTTTAAGCTTTGACCTAAAAAAAAATCATAAATTGTAGTGATCTATTTTTAGCCAACACTAGTGCCGGCCGGCCGGCGCATACTTATCTACTCGTATTCATTGTGTACTCTACTATCAACGTATACTAAATTCTTGCGACAACAAATCCATACGTATCACATCTTTCGAATGTTATCTACATCTATTAAGTCGGTTGCATCAGTTTGTACTATAATCTGATTTTATGTTCTTGATTTATGTGTATGACACCTAAGTCATTCCCTTTCCTGACTGTTAGTGAAAGTGTGATGTTAAATATGGGAATAGTCAGCTGCTTCAACATACATATACTTATGTTTATAGATATGTACATACATTATTTTATTTAGGTCAACAAACCGATACTATGACCAGCCGAAATGAATTGAATGCAATTGGTTAGATCATGCAAGTAAATATTTTTAGCATGGTTTCAACACGCATATGAATGGTGGTTTTATTAACGTGTAACATCCATTCTATCTGCCCACATCCATGCAGTTGCTGCATTTAAAAAAAAAGGGAAAAAAAACAAATGTATTTGTATTTAGTACGTTGGAGCTTTTGATCAAAAATGCCTTTTTTAGTGGAGTACTACATACAAATACTTACTGATATATACATATGTATATGTACGTACTTATTCATATGTACATTTTGAATGAAGGGTGATTTTTAATTGGTTGAGTATGACTATTAAAACTGAAGCAAAAACTAACACAAATACTCGTCTATCAGCATTTAGTGAAAATTGCCACATTCCGTAATGAAACGGTGGTATAATACCCTATCCTTACTTTTTGGTCCGAAAAAAGTAGGCGTCGCCGTATGTTTTTTTATGAATGAGTTACATCTTTGAACGTATTTCGTATGCTACTTGCAAAATATCACCAAAGTCCTTTGGACTTATGTTATGAAAACTTTCCTCAAAAGTAGGCGTGGCTGTATATGTAAAATGTAAGTGATTTGAATACGTAGATATTTGGTTGGAATGCTTTTTTTGTTACACGTGCGTCTCTTCTCATTCTCAAGCGCCTGGATATGAAATTTCATCCATGTACATACCTCAAAATTTGAGTCCCAGAAAGTAATGACGTGGACGTGGACGTGGCTCAGTCGTCTCTGTTCATACTGATCACGAACTTTATAGGGTTATGTAATAAGCTAAATATAGCTTTACTATTCCCTTTGAGTTTCAGTAAATACATGCACATATGTACATAATTTATCATAAGTGTCATATCCAAGAAATCCCGGGTTGTCCTTCTCATTCTCTACAAGGCGATTCAAAGTGGGAAAGATTTAAGGTTTTAAGAAGATGTTTTTAAGAATTTATTTCATTAATTTTAATTAATTTAATTCATTTATGAAAATGGTTTTAATCGATTTGCATGACTGTACTCTTTCAACAGAGACATTTTAAATACCGACACAAGCTTGGATCCAGAATTTATTTTCTTACTAACTAAATATTTTTCTGATTTTTTTTTGTTTCACTTTATGAATTCATATGTCGAATTGGTTATTTTTCATGCATCTGAAAGTTTGTTTTAAAAATCCCTTATTTGCAATAATATGGATATTTTATTTACAATTGACTTAAGGATATTTTTTGGGATGCTTTTTAAATTTTCGCACTCATAGAAAGAACGGAATAGGGACAATATACTGTTAAATTCTTTACCATACTTTCAAATAAACTTTGTATTCATCCATAAAGTTAGACGGGAGACGGAAATTTAATTTCGGGGACTGTCCCCGTTCATTGATATCTGTATGTATGGTACCTTCATTGGAAATAAAAGTTGCAATGTCGAAAAGAAGATATTCCATAAAACAAAATTTGAATTAATTTAGTTATTAATAACTTTTTTAGATAATAAATGAATTTAGAAAAGTGTAAAATAACCACATTCCTTAAGTAGTATTCTTAAAGAAATCCTGATTTAGCTAGCTATAGTCTGTTTCAACTCAATTGCCAATTACTTACCAATATTCCCTCTTAAAACCGTGTTTGATTTTGAGTCTAAAATTTTGTTACCAGAAAAGACAGAGTGTATAGTGGTGATGCATGCAGTATGGATTTGTATTTTCTTTGTCAGTAAACTTGGATATGACACATGACATATGTACATATGTAAAGAAAAAGACAAAATTTATATCGCTCTTTTTGCAATCATAAGATATTGACAATTGACTTAGAACAGACTATAACTTTCCCTGGTGAAAAGGTTTAGGTTTAATATACTATACCAAGTATTTGCTTTTGGTAAACGGATCAGGTGCTGTAGCAAAAACGAAGAAATTTGATATTTTTCTTAAAACAAAAATGTATCCTACAAATATACGTATATTTACATACTCGTCCGTTCGGAGCGTTCCAATACCAAATCGCAGTAATTTTATACTGTCAGGCTACATGGTTTTCAGATTTTGTTCCAAGTCTTGCTCTGGCAATTCTCTGAAAATGTTTTTTCTTAGAAAATTGTCAGATCAATTGTCAGTTCACACGGTTGGTAGATACAAAATTGCAATTCCATTGTCAAATTCATAGCATTTCAAAGACATCTTTTTTCGGTGTGTTATGAATTGAAAAATATGAGAAAGTGCAATTGACTTGAAACTGTAAAGGAC
Source organism: Xylota segnis (assembly GCA_963583995.1). Taxonomy (NCBI): domain Eukaryota; kingdom Metazoa; phylum Arthropoda; class Insecta; order Diptera; family Syrphidae; genus Xylota; species Xylota segnis. The sequence continues at coordinate 14,389,507 of OY757240.1, forward strand.
GCGCTTGCAACGATCTAGACTGCATACCTATTGGAAATTAGCGCCGATGAAAACGAATCCTCACGCAAATGGAGTACTGATTGGAGGAAGGATTGGATATTACGCCACTAGATACTAAAATTCTATTTCACTCACTCTCCTATCATTATTCATTTTCACAGCACAAAATCAAACTTGAAACGAAAATAGCAGCAGTACGCAGCAGCCAAAATACATATCACACGTTCGGAGTTCACTAAAATAACAACAAAAACATCTTTCTCATAAATCTAACAATTTCCAATGAGTCTGCAAGTGTCCTTAATGTTTGCAATGGTACAAGACAAAGCTCACGCGATAGGGAGATACTTTCAAATTCTTTGTCGGATGGTTGTCTTGGTAGCTCACACGATTATCAGGTATTTGGAACAAATTTTTAATTTGTAGATCTGACAATATTTGACAATCGTCTGAACATAGCTTTTGAACTACATATATGTACATATATACCATATACGAAATACAAGACCGGAAGAAGGTACATTTTTTTACAGTAACTCGATTGATTTTCGTGAGGAGAATCCAGCAAGGGTATGAAAACTGGAGACGGTCTTTTTTTAATAGACGTAAGACTTGAAATTGAAATAAATCACCCACAAATTGAGCAAAGTGAGGTTAGGTAATATAGGGTTATGACCTTTTCATATAAGTTCTTGAAACCATAGTTGGTCCATAGTGATCCCCAGGGAACCTTTACATCTAGAAATATAAACCCATTCGCCCATACATTTATCATCCGAACAGAATCTAAATATAGCTTCAAAATTTTTCATCATAGCAACCCCCTCTAAATTGCGTAGAAGTATTTTCCGAGGAACTTTATTCTGCTCCAGCCTAACATTAACAAAGTAGGTGAGTTATATATTCTGCGACATGCACAATAGGTCATCATAATACCTGTATGTATCCACGTTCGTTTATGAACCCGTACCCGTTGTAGAACCATCCGTATATATTGAAATGTCATTATCAATCCAAACGTTTTTCCTTGCTCCGTATCAGGGAAGGCGAGTGTATCCAAACACACTTCTTCTTTGTTAGACATGCTGGGGAATCATTTTTTGGGAATGATCCTATGTCATATATAGCTGGTTTTAACGCTGCTGCCAAACTGTAATTTTATTTGTAAATCCAGTTGTAAAAGTTACATGAGCCCTGTGCTTGCAGCCGTGGGCTTACTGCGTAGAGCAAGGCAGGCAGTTCTTTACAACCTGGTCAGCATATCCTGCGTAATATTCTTAATCGTAACCATTAATAAAACAAGAGCCCCGTATGTAAAAATACGTCTTACTACCATAATGTATAGCTAATTCATCATTGCTTGTTTCAGGCCAGATTTTTCCCACCGTCCTCTTGAAAATAAAAAGAACATTGTGAGCCTTACAGACTCTTTCTTAAACGCTAAGTTTCTAATTTGGCTTTCTATATAATTCCATAGCAAGATATCTGTGCAATCGAAAACAAAATGCTCCACAATTAGGCAATTTAAAGGGTGGTACAGAAGACCGACCATTTGTTTGGGACGGATGGTATAATACCGCATCCTTCTTAATTTGTATCAGCCCTACTAAGGTTTGCGTGACATATTGAATTCTCTTATTTAATTGAAATGAATGGAACATAATATGTTCATAAAAATTTTAATTGGAATTTCACGAACCTGAGTTGCAAAAAAGAAACATAATTAATTTTAAATGGCAGTTAGGGCAGAAATTACTGGACGAATCTTGAAGAAAGGGCTATTGGGACATCGTAGTGGAGTCTGTTTTTTTTTTGTTAGGATACCGATATTAGGATTTTCACCAGTCAAGCGGCAATTAAATCCATGGAGTCATAAGACTCTGCAGAAATGGCGGATTCTAGGTATTCCCACTGCTACATCCAAACTCATACTAAAACTGGAGATGAAAAAATCATTCTACTTTCCAAAATGCAGATCTGCCCTTGGCTTGATCCAAAACTTTGTGCAGAGTTGGTTCTGCTGAAACCAACACAATTAAGTCACGTTATCAGGGTTCTTACTGGACACAATCTGATAAGCTTGGCCTCTTTTTGCATAACTTCTGCAGAAACTGGACGGATTGGGTGGACGAAGAAACTATTGTCTACCTCTGTCCCAAAAAAGACTTCTATATCTAGGAAGGACCTCGCGCATGAGCTTTTTTCCAAATAAACTCTGGCTTATCTGGTCTTATTACTCCCGGGTGGGATCAATTGCAGCACACTTATTGGTCTAAGAGTGTCTAAACACTTGTACAGACAGCGATTTTAACCTTAATCAAGTAGGAAAAAAAATTGCTGAATCTTTTGGTATGGTTATTTTCATAAAGATTTCCGGAAGCGAAAGGGCTTTCATATTATCGTAAATTTGGGTAATTTTACAAAATCTGCATTTGAACCATAAATATTAATATGTAAACCTTTGCCTTTAACACTATTTCATATGTTCGAAGCTCCAACACTGATTCAAAGTCGCTGTTACTTCTTGCCCATAGATATTTTAGCCAACCCCAAAGGTATAATTTGTTCTTTCTAAGTATGATGCTGATTTTAGGGACACGACTTGGGTAGTCCTTTTAGTCGATGAACCTGGACCAGAAACCTATTCGCTGTATAAATGCTTTTGCCTTATAAGGCTCGTTTTTGTGTCCAAACTCTTGTCTGTCGCACCAGAACTCTCTGCTTTTAATACTCCGTCGTAGACTTAGGTGTTTACTCTTCGGGCGTGGATGTAAAGTGACAACTTATTAAATTGATATCTTAATATAATGGAATGTAGATAACTGAGTGGAATTTAACTCTGGTTTCTGTCACTTAAGCGTTACTTCAGACCTCAGACATTTTGAATGAATGACTCTTGCATCGTCGAAGCCGAAAGAGTTTCTATTTAGTCCCGGTATTTTCGAAGCGAAAGGGCAAGTCCCGTTTTCAGAACGCATGTTAAAGAAAGTGTTGAAGTCGCACTTCGTATCAAAGTGGCCTTAGCTCAGTATTGGTTCCAACTGATCTGCGAGTGTTCGAAATCAGACTCCAAGACAATTATATTTCAATTATAGCGAATGTTTGACAAACATCTGAGAGTTAAACTGTCGTCGAACAGCCTATATACATATGTATGTACATATGTATGTATACAAAATGCAACACATGCACAGCTCGAATGGTTGGAAGAAGCTAGATCCTGGTGCCTGTATGTTTTCAAACCAAAGTTGCTTGACTACAGAAAGAGCGCAATGTTGATAAACTACTTCTCCCTATGGAAAGATCTATTTTCCACGTGGTGTGTATTTTTTTGGAACAGGCTTTCAATATTCGTTGTAAATGACGTAAATTTATCTGCGAACTGAAATTAGTTGTTGACTGAGATCGCCACATACGTATGTACGTATTTATCTCACATCAGCATTAGATTCATGAAAAATAAGTGCCTCACATAAAATGTTTATAAAAATGTATCTAAAGTACTTATATATGTGTATGTTTACTGGTACATAGTAATGGAAGTTTGTCTACATATATGTATGACATAGATCTACTGCTCTAGAGTTGCTTCATTGTATAAAATATTGAACATTAATTCAAGCTGGACAGACCGAGAATATACAATATCTTCCGCAATTTAAAAATCCAGCAGAAATCAAAACTCTTACAAAGAATTCATTTATTCAAGCCTTGACTTTCACAATACTTCCACAAGCAGTACTACACACCATGATAAAGGACTGGTGGATGAGGGGCCTTGTAATTGTACCCTGCTCTGATTTTGTGTTACGTTTTTTCAATTACCCCAAACCTTAGTATGAAGTCCAAAGTCTACGCCTTTGTTATATTTTTATTTTTATTTGTGTCAGGAGAAGGGAAAGAATTTGGTTGGAGAAACATTCGTCTATGTAATTTTAAGTTCACAAGGCGGTTTGTGTTTTTAAGAAAACGTGTACAAGTAAAGTTGAACTTAAAATAAATATCCATTGTCGTTTATCATATTCCCAGTGAATATGGGTCTTCGGTCTAGTTTTTGTTATTGTTTGCACGTAGAGGTTTGTAGCGCGCTAGACGAACCAACCACAAAAGCACACACGTGGGAGAGATCTCAACTTTATCACATGGTTAGGTAATACGCTATTTTAATAACCCTCCATCCCCAAAATAAAACACCGTAAAAAAAAAAAAAGTAAATTAAAAAGAAGCAACAACAAAACCCGGTAAAGTATATCCATTCACTCTGCATAACTGTCAAAAGCCTTCTTACCCCTACTAAACCACAACGTCGTGTATCAGGTATAGTAGCAAACCGAATCTTCTACACAACCACCCCCTGCCGTACCACAATACTTAAAGCTTTTACTTTCCCTTATCTTCAGCGCGCGTTCTCCCCTCACCAACTGGCGCTGTCACGTCGTCGGTTTTCATTGTTTCCCTTGGATTGACTTGGGTATTTTTGTTTTTTTTTTATTTACTTTTTTTTCCAGAATAAGAAAAGTCTGCACAACTTATCAAAAAAAGCAAAAAAAAATCGAAAAAATAGATGCGTGGAGACTGGTAACAATAATAAGACTATATACATAACCCCCAAGAAGACAAAAGCTGATCGCCTAAGTCATTCAGCTGAATCGCTGAATATTTCTTTTTATACTTGTAGTCTTCGTCTTCGTCGTTGTCGTCGTCCTTCTGTGTGTTTTCATCTTAATGACGATTGTACGAGAACGATAGCTGCGCTGTTAAAGTGTTTTTACAGTCAGATTTACTCGTGTGCGAGAGTTTGCTGTGTATGCGAGTGTGTCCATCCGAGAGTATCTCGCAAACACAAGATTTGACGAAAAAAAAAAATTGTATTATTATTATAATCAACAATACTCAAGCAAACCACTAGAGGAGTATGCCCGACAGCATAGTAGTAGTTCTAGGATATCGCTTCGTGTTCAACTTGTAGTTGTCCTGCTTAGTTGTTTTTATTTTGAATTTTTCACACGCGTTTCTCTGTTGTTGTTGATGTTTTTAATGTTTTTCTTTATCTTTCTGCTTATTTGCTGCACTATAGTGTTTTTGGAGATGCCTTAGTGGCAGAAGTGTTGTGTGGAAAAAAAAAATATTTTGTGAGTTTATTCAGAACTAAGAAAACCAAAAACAAGTCAAGAATTAATAAAATTTTCAGTGAAATCGAATTCGTGCACAATAGATACTATGCAGAAGAAGGACGTGTTTCTTTAATCATTTTATGAGTGAGTGATTATGTTCTATTGAATTTTAAATTAGGGATGTGTATATATAGAGAGAGAAGGAAAAAAAAAAGAAGATATTTCTGATTTGATTCATTTCAACGTGGGTCGGGTCCAAAATCGAATCAGATTATTGTCAATGAATGTCAGTGGGTGTTCTTCTTCTGCTGTTTGACTACAAAACACTTGTGGTTGCTGGGTCGAGTTCAAGGTTTCAATTCAATTCAACAAAAGACCGAGTGGATGTGAATCGTATTTTCTCGATATCATCTCCAGAAACAACTTAAATTAGTTAGGTTTTGATGAGATGAAACCATGGAATCTATTTATTTTGTTTTATGCAATTTAAGTTCCAAAGATTGGATAGGACAAGAAATTTGACTAAGCACCTGTTGACAAAAATGACAACGTGTATGCGTTTAATTGTGACATAAAGTCCAGTGCCATGGTCCATGTGTGTTTTAAGTGAACTAAGTTTGTACCTTCAGAAAAGGAAAAAAAAGAATAAATACTACATACATACATACACATGTATAGTGGCAGTGTTTTAAAATACTTGGATATGCCCTATTAAACAAGTGACTGGTTGTGCCTCTATAACTTTTTAAATGAACAAAGTTTGGTTGCGAATTTGATGATTTAAATCGTTCCTGCCTCGCTCTGATAAAGAAACCATTGACATAGTACTGCCTCTTGGAACATTTTTAACCAAAAAGTTCTAGTATCCTATTTTTAAATGTAAATGTTTAGCCCTATACGGTCAAACAGGACATAAGCAGTAAGTAGTAATTATAAATTAAAAGAATTGTGTTTTGAAACAATTGATTTGTGTTATGTTCGTGGGTTGCTTGCTAGTTTTCTTTCATAACTTTTAAAAACCGGCCCATATTCTAATCGTTGTTAATAAACTATGTGTGGTGGTTTTAACATATGTATTTAGTCACTAAAAATACTGTGATCTTTCAAAAAATAAGTCGTCTTCAAGAAGACAATTCATCGTGGTTTTTTTTTTAATTTTACTATTTTTACTATTTTAACATGTCCTGTGAATGTGTGTTCATTCATATTTCATAAGCCCCTATACTTTTCTTTACTTACAAAGTCATCGAAATCATAGTCTAATGTTGCCAGTGGAACAATGGTGCGTAATTCAAAATGACATTTCTTTTTGGATGACCTTTTATTATGAATTTAATAATGGCAATAGTTAGTTTCAGTGGGCGGCGTGGCTCGGGTTTAGTGCGTCGGACTATGAGTAAAACACCTAAAAGTTTGTTCACAGCCCCACCTCTCGCGAGCGTCTGACAAACATCCGAGAGTATAACTGTCATCAAAAAGCTTCTCAAATAACAGACTGTCATTCAGATACGGCATTAAAGAGTAAGCCTCTTCCATTCGTGTAAAAACTGTATGAAAACTGTATAATCAGTAATAAAACTAATTTATGCTCTTTAATATCAAAGGTTTAATATGCGATGACTTCCCGTTACATTATCATTCAACAAGTTTGAATTACTTTAACAGTAATGTTAGATGGAGTGACGCTTGGTTTAAAATTGAGCGCTTCACAATTTTAAGTATGTATATGAGGATTATATTGGAACAAAAATTCAATAGGAGAGACTATATTTCTTACCTAAAGCAGTATCTGAATAAACTTATCTCGATTAAATCGGTCTTTACTGTAGCCTGCCTATCTTAAAACTGGTCTACAATTATGGAAATCAAAGCTGCTGTACGGATTGTCTTGATGGAGTGGTACTTATTGCGTGGAATTCCCCTTTTAAGACACCTTTACATTCGCACTCTTAGACAATAGATTGTATCTTACTATTCCATTAATAATTTACAAATCTGAGACTTTAATAATATTGTAATATTCGCCCTAAGTTCTTGATATAAAATAAAGATAAATAAAAAAAATGCTAGCCTCTGTCCCATCGACTTGTTGCGCCAAATATCTTCTTTATTAGTTTCTCCTTAACCTATACGACCTGCATACATATACAAAACTCATATTGAGACTTCATAATCCTACACGAATGGTTGGTTTTCTCCTGCAGGACCTTCTTAGCGCTATAACCCAGTACGTTTAGTCTTCTTTGAAATCATTATGGTATCGGCACCTACGGTTATAGACATATTTCTTTAGATCATCGCACGCCTTCATTTGTATTAAATACAAACAATTACTGAAGCTCAGGAAAACGTTCTTCAAATGTCAGGAAACTCAACCAACAAACCTCTAAACTTAGTTCTCACTAATCAAATGCCATATTAGTCCAAAAGAACATTACGTGCTGAAACTTTCAATAAGATGTTGTTGTTAGAGTTATTCTGCACTTCCACATGCAGGGCACTACTGACCCCACAATGCTATCCACGTTAGCAGCCTATCAAAAAGGCAAATCTGTTGAAAAGGACCTCCACTCCATTGTCCAAGCAATCGAAGAATCCCTCTCAATCAAGGAATTTATATTAGTGTCCTTCCTAGACATCAAGGGAGCCTTCAACAACGTTAAAATGCATTCGATAATCAATGCCCTACGAAGGCTTAACCTGCCCACGGAACACAATTTCAATATTGGCTACAACATTTTGATAGCCAACAGAATCGAAGAGGTAAGATCCTGTACCATGAATCGCTGTCAATTTTTACGGACCTTCCTCCTTCCACCTCCCACACTGCAAAGTTTTTCAATGAGATAGCTGGTCAGTACGACAGTCGTGCAATCATCTAACTTTGAGTATTCAGTTTCAGAGGTCCAATGAGTTCAATCTTTATTCAAACTATACAAACTATCGTCGGCCATTAAGACGCCTTTTTAACAACAAGAAAATGTATCTATGCACTATTTCCTCAAGGGTGTTGAGAACGGCTTGCACTACTTTCTTTGTCTATGGCAATGTTAGGCATGATAGTTGAATTTAAGACTAACTGAATTTAGATGTCAATATATCTAAGGACTTCAAAAACTCTCATAAATATAAATTTTTGCAATACTTAAGTACTTATATTCTATTTTATGAAATCTGTTCCAATAAGGATGGAATATTTAAATTTCTTCTTATGCAAGACGTGAAAATTGTTTGGATACTCTAACTGCAATTTCTTTTCAAAAGGAAGGAATATTTTGCTATGATGTTTCTGGTTGTCCTTTGCTCCTATCGTTAATTGGATTGTATGCTCCTTAGAGAATTATTGGAAATGGTTTTGTATTGCATGTACATACCTACATATATAGAGGTTACTATGGTTATGACCAACTAGTTTCTAAATGCCTTAGAGAGTCTAAAAATGATTGGAGTCTATTAGATTGTCATTCTTTTTGGAATTAGAAATAGATTTGGAAGTAGACTTGGCTATTTTGTATTTGTAAATGTGAATACACATGAAAATAATAAATAGAGCATACATATGTAAAAGCCATCAAGACAGACTGTCCCTATTTACGATTATATTTTTTAGGAAATATTCTAATCGTCGGAAAATTTCTTAAGAGTTCAGTAAAGTATTCCGGAATAATTATATATAACTGCTCATTCCTCTTAACAGTATGGACGTCATTAATAGGGGTTGGGGTTGGGGTTGGGTGGTTATCTTCACTCAGCAGAGACACAGTCAGACTAAAAGAAATTCAATTGTGCAGCCACTATGGAAATAATCGAATTACAGCACCGGAGACTTACATACATAAAACTTTCCGTATGGAATAGAGCAACCATTGTTGGTGTAAACTCACGTCGAAGAGGTCAAATTCGCCGTTGCTTGTGCCTTCAACTCTCTTCTAATCCTACGCATTCATTTGCTGACGACATTATCCTCAGCTTCTCATATTCGTTTCCACACTAGCGTCCCTGATTTTCGGCCCTAAAACTGGAGAGTTGGGGTATGTTTAGTTTATTAAACTCCGTCCTTTACAGCACAATCAAAATAGGGTTTAAAATCCAATGCTTCCGTCGCTTAAGCGTAACCTTAAACCTCTTGCATTATTAATGAATGGCACTTGCACCGCCGAGTTCTATCCTCTGTATGTGTGTTAATAACACATTTTCGTTGGAATGACACATATTCGACGATGCTAAGAATGCTGCGAAATGTCTACTTTACCACTCTAATCTGGCTGCAATATATTAAGCTTACATCCCTCCTAAGCTTGGATATACTGATCATGCCTGGTCCGGTTCACCCAAAACCCTTTTTGAACCTCCTAAGCTCTATTTTCCCCTCACTCTATAATCCACAAACATTTAAAACTCCATTGTCAAATCTCATATCTTCTCTCTAAAATCTTTAACGAAAATTATACACAAACATATAGGAAATCTACAATCCGTTTGAAACTGATCATCTGATACTCTATCCTCTTTCCTAAGTAGCGCTTATGAAGTGGGCGTGGCCGAAGGGCATTATTTTTGTCAATGTACAACGATATCTTTGAATGTTTGTTAATGTTTTATGTGAAATTTCATCAAAATCAGTTTTTTGATGAAAAAAAAAAGAACAAAATTCAAAATTTTGCCGGAACAGGTCGATGGGACCCAGTATCTAACTTCCCACAACTATTCCTGTTGTGCGTGTTTACACGAATGGAAGTATCCTACTGTTTAATGCCGTGTTCGAAGGATAATTTGTTAGTTTTTTCATGACAGTTGTACTCTTGGATGCTTGTCAGGCGCTCGTGAGTTGTGGGACCGTGAAAAAAATGTGTAGGGGTCTTGAACCTCGAACCTCTTTCTTCGTAGTCCAATTCACTAAACACCTGATGAAAAACTTCGCTTCACAAATTTGAATTCACAAATTGTATACATTATGTACCATATAAGCCTTTGGAATTTCAAAACGTTTTTTACCGGAGTATTATTATTTTACACATGGATGTCGATAAGTTAACAAAACGTCATCCAATAAGAGGTGATTAAATGATTCTACTCGTGTTTGTTGCACCCCCGTAGCTGAGAGTGTGACTGAAAATCCTTGTGTTTCCACTTCAAAGGAAGTCACAGGAATTGTGTCTATCCACAACCACTTTGTAACCCACTTTGCATAAAAATCTTGGCCGAAATCATGCGACTTAATATCTTTAGACTTTTTTCTTTGGAACTACACACATATGTTAAAGATATTTGCAGTCCATACCGATAACAAAGATTCATACACTGAAAGAAAATATTGGAGTATACAGCAGCAATTATGCGAAAACTAGATGAAAGATGAAAATCTAATGCATGACTATACGTCAACACAGCCGACTCGGGATTAGTTTGATAAATATTGTATGCCACTTTTTATAAAAAATTTTGCGTTTTGACCCAGTACATATCTACATACAAAGGTATGTATGTTCTTAAAAAAAAAGTGGAAAAGGGTAGATTCTGACTAAATCTCTCTCTTACTTCTATAGACGGTCGAGCTATGAATTTGAGGAGGTTGAGGAAGAAATGTGGGTTAGGTATTCATTGAGTCGTTTTTCAATAAGAGAGTCCAACAACTTTCTCAGTAATTCCAGTTTCTTATGATTCGGCTGCACAATGCGTTGTCATTGGTCATTTCTAAGGTGCGATTGTATCTTATTATACATATTTCAATCGAAAGGATAGGAATTTCAAAAAAACACATACTGACTTCTATCATGCTCTGCAGATGGATTGTATCTTGTTCTAATATGCCCATTTAAACATATCTAGTGTTTTTAACGTGGAATACCGTTGGTTGGTTATAATCGTTCGATAGTGTTACTTCTCTAACCATATTTATTCCTTAGCCTCGAACTATCTTAGCTGTAGGAGACAAGCGTTCTGTTGACCGAAAAGAAGTCTTTATTTTGAAAATTTCATTAGATTTGGGAAAAAATTTGTTTACCAGTGATGACGGTCACGGCCCACTATCTTCCAGGAATCTGTTTGCCCGATAAAGTCCCACGACATGATTTCATTTGAAATGCCATTGCTAGGCTTACTGTATTATACACACATACGTACATATGTATGTATGCGCGTGGGGGACAGCGTATGATACAAGGGACTGTAACATTTATTTTTATTTTCGTACAACCGTACGAGATTGCCATCTTTTTAACACTCGGTGTATACGTGTAATATGATAAGGGATCCAGTCCCCAGTGAGAGCAGGTAATGAGCTGAGCAGTCAATACTAATTTACCAGCTAATTATAACTTCCATAAGAAAGCCCCTTAACGCGTATCTCTTTAATTCCAATTATTATAATATTAGGTTGCTTTTTTTTCCTATGTAGATTGTATGTATAGTAAACCTCGACAAACAGCACCCACGCCCACCCCATTGTCAAGGTCGTCAATCACTGAATGCATTTTCCGTGTAATGTGAATATTTTTGTTTGTATTTGCACTACTAGTCACCCCACTCTGGTCACCACTTCATGCCTATTCCCAGTTTCATTTTTATTCCACCTGCTGTTATTCTCAGCGGCACAGAAGGCGCACAAGCACAGACAAATAAATGTAAATATTCCGCACTGCTGCTGAGTTTCGTAGAACACTTTCGGGGAATAAGACTGTTTTTGAGGGTTGTTTCTTAACCTACATTATTTGAAATATCATTCTTTCCACGTTCGTTTTGTTGTACAGATAAGGATGAGTTTTTTTTTTCGTTTTTTTTTGTTGGCGGAGGAAGCTGTTTTGGAAATCTGGGTAAACGTGTAGACAAGTTGTCAATAAAGTTATGGGTGAGGGGTTAATGAAGTTGTTTTTGTGTTTTATGTACATGGATGAAAGAGTGTGTGCTGTATTTCAAACCATAGAAATGGTACTTCCGATTACTTTCTATTTCTGTCTTGCATTGAACATATTTTTTTAAGATTTCCTCACCTATGTATTTTTAAATTTCGGCATGTACGTCAACTCAAAAATCCTACAGAAAATACACTAATCAGGCGTAGATATGTACATGCATATACATAAGCTTGGCGTGAGTCTTCCCACGACAGTTCGATACAGTTTACTCAACCCAAATGTCATAAACATCTGGCAGAAATGTCAACTAGTTTGACAGTCATCCCTACTGACAGTTTATCACTCAAAAATAAAAAAAAACTGTAAGTACTTTGTGTGCTATGTTTTGTTTACCTATGTATGTACATATATGTATACAGATGTCCATGTCACGTCCTTATATGGATGTTCAGTGGTTATTAAATATATGGTATAAATAGTACCTAATTACGGTACAACTAAAATGAAAAGTTTACTGTGGATAGCTATTTGGCAGTATTCAACCAATTAAATATGTGTTTATACCGTCTTCGTATCGCGTTTGTAAAAAAGAAACTGTTTTCAAAAAACTCCCTTAAACATTTGCAAGATATGTATGCCACATCTATATTTTTAGGGTTGATACGCAAACGATGACACTGCACTATCTTCGCCGTCAACCCAACAGAGCCCCATGGCTCAAGTGGTCAATGCAATGGACTACGTAGCAAGGGATTTGAGGTTCAATCCCTAGACAGGACATAAAATATCTTCCACAACCTCATCTCTCGAGCAGGTGACAAACATCTGAGAGTAGAATTATCATGAAAAGCTCCTCAAATGACGTGACACTTCGGACACGCATAACACGAATAGGTGTGAGAAACTAGACCCTGGGTCCGATCGATTTGTTGATATGTTGTATATACATACATACATGTGTATCTATACAACGCAAGACTGAGGATATCTTTTGTTGTTAGTTGTGCAGGTTAGGGCCTTACTACTCAGTACTTTTCTCAGCCCAAAGTGCCGCTGGAGTTTCACTGTCAGAATTGACAAGAGAGCTAAGGTAGACAAAGTGCCTTGTGACAACATATATTTTGTTCTGCCTCAATAAGTTGTAAAGGAAACACGTTCTATCGACTTGTAAAAATTTTATCAAACATATAGTTTTTGACCAAAAACCACAGAGATAAGAGTAAATTAAGTTGTGAAGGCGTTCACGCAATATAGAAGATAAGATCTTTAACATGATGTATGGAGAATTGATACTTCTGTGATTGCCAAAATTGAGGGGCTTTCCTTCTCGTGGAAGGGGACGTGTTGTAGGCTATGTTGACCAACCGATCTAATCTTGGCGTTTAAGTTGCCTAGCACGATTTTTTTATCATATTTAGAACATTGCCCAAATGTACTGTCGAGGATTTCGTAGAAACACTCTTGTTTGTGTTGGCTCTGATAGAAAGCGAGTCAGAACTCACGTTATTCTAGTAAATGATGGAAGCGATGTTATCAAATCTATCCTGTTGCATTCAAGATTCTTTTTGGTGATTTTTTCTGTAGAATATGTCTGGGTATGATATAATTATCTGATCTATTCTGTCGGCTGTTAGCTTTGCTAGAAGGTGAACGACAATCAGTTGACGGATCTCATCCTAGTGAATACTAGGTACATCCGAAAGAAATTGTTCAAGACATGAATCTCCTATTTGTTAGTTGTATATAAAAGGTCTCTCAAAAAATCGCGCCTAGGTGTTTTTTTTTTTAATAAAACGTGTAAATACTTACATTTTTTCTGGTGTTTTATAAAAATATAATCTCATTTACATGTCCACCATGAGCATGTCTACATACATACATATGTATGAATATCAAAATTTTAAAGGACTCGCTCACACATGAAGTTCATTAATGTAGGTACGAATGTAGCTGTCCATAGATACATAGATGTTGTAGATAGATACATAGACTTTACTTTTCAAAAAACCCCACAGAAAGTAATCTAATCGCATGATTTAGGTGGCTAGTTTATGTCACCATTAAGTGAAATTAATTGACTCAATGTTATCACGTGTTGTGTGACTCGTAGCTCCATTATATTGACAGTAAAAATCGTTTGCGTCTATTTGTTCAATGTGAGCCCACAAACAATCTTTAACTATTTGCCTATAGCACTGTCCATTGATAGTAAAAGCAGTTTCATTCGTACTTTTCAAGAAAAACCACACCAAAAAGTACATTTTTGGAGTTTTAGTAATGTTTTTTTGAAATAATTGCAAGATTTTCTTTTGCCGAGAAAAGACAATTTCGTTTGATTCTTTGAATTCATTCAATGTAAAATGAGCGTCATCACTATAGACGATTTTGCATGAAAAGCCAGCATTGTGTTCTAACAACCAATTGACGAAAGTTCCAACTAAAAACGATTTTAATACTATTTCGAAATTAGAGCTCGTGATTAAACAGCGCAAACAAGTAGAATATCAGAACCAGGCATACATATAAATAGCTATTTAAATATTAAATTACATTTTTGTTTATGAAGCGGAAATAAATCTACATAGTTCCAAAACTAAAATAATAAAATCTTATCTGTATACGTATGTACATATGTATGTATATATATGATAAGTATTTATTTAGAATTCTTTTCGATGATTCGAGATTTAAGAAGTGGATTGAGTAATTTAAGAGTAAAAGGTAGTGTGAATTAATTTTTCATGTTTTTAATTTTAACCAAAAAATGTAACAGTCGATATGAATCATTTCTCTCATTGGAAGTGTTTATATCCCAATCAAGTTTCTTGTTACATTTTTTTTTGTATCAATAACGATTTAAAAAAAAAAAACAATAATCGACAATGTTAGGAATCGGTACAGAACAAAAACATACAGAAAAGCTAGAAGCTCTTTCCAATGCAGTCCTTTTAAAGAAGGCGTGGCTGCACGGATTTTATTTTTATAAAATTACGTTTGCTGATGTTTCGAACAACATTTCAATAAAATCGGTTTCTTGATGAAAACGTATGGACGAAATATCTAAATATTTTGTCTTAATAAAATTTTTCAATTTCACACAAAATAATGAAATTTACATATTTTTCTGAACGCGGAAAAAATTAATCGAATAGTGGACGCAATCTTCCCCACCCAACCGGTTCGGCCCATGGACAACCTTCTTCCCCAACAACAGAATGTCCCACATTTTTACCGAAGAGGAGCTGACATAAGCAGCAAAAACCAAGAAGAACAATAGAGCTCGAACTTGCTCTCAGCTTTTACTAAATATGCATAGCACCTGTCTCTAAAGTGGGATTTTGCACAAGAGGTGGAAAACACAACGGTTAGTACAAATTAGTAAAGAAAAAGGAGACCCGGATTCTTCATTGGCTTGCAGACCATTATGTATGCTGGACAGTGCAGGGAAACTCTTAGGAAAGATGCTCAAACCGCAACTTACCGCAACAACCGCAGTAAAAAGCGCAGTTGACTTATCTAAATGGCAGCATGGGTTTAGAAAAGGCCACTCTACTGTAGGACCAATAGAGGAAGTGTTAAAGACTATTCAGTCTGCTCATCGAAGAAATCGCCGTTTAAGAAAGGTTGTCGTGTTTGCAATCCTAGATGTGAAAAATGACTTGACACTCGAAAATAACTTTAAGGTACCACAATATCTCAGCAGCATTGTAAGAAATTATCTGCAAGACCGAGAACTGTTTTATAACTCCACAGAGGGAATTCGAACGAAGGCAAAAACGCATGGATATGCTGGAAGATACCTTTCTGGTAGGATATGCAGATGACACAGGCCTGGTAATCACTGCAAGAACCACTGAAGATGCACACAGAAGACTTAATCAGGTCATGAAACGCGTGCATACCTGGTTGGAGGACCATGGACTTAGCCTAGCGGGAGAGAAGACAGAGATGGTACTCCTGATTAAGAGACAGATACCAACGATCGTCGAGTTTCAAGTAGGAACAAAGGTTATAATCAGCGGAGAAACAGTAAAGTACTTGGGAATGGCTCTTGACCCTAAACTAACAGATCAAATCCGAATCAGAAAGAGCTGCACGTGTCACCGCATCACTCAGCAGGCTCATGGCAAACAAAGGTGGCTTAACAGCGACGCAAACGAAAGCTCCTGAGTTCGATCACCCATTCTATCCTTCTGTATCACTATCGGACAGCAAAAGTACAGACAGAAAATGACAGCAAGACGCAAAGACGAGAAGCCCTCTGCACAGCAAGGTTCTACCGAACAGTTTCGGAACCAGCCATCCTCGTAGTCGCGGGAGTCACTCCTATAAGTCTGCTGGCGACAGAGAGGAAGTATCTACGTATTTGAAAAGAAAGCGGCGCCGGAAGCGGAAACCGCAACAACAGAGGCTAAGAAACTCACCAAGCTCCAGTGGCAGATGGTCTTCAGAAAGAAGAGGCAGATGTATTTCTCAGAAGCCCAGATATCTCAGCCTCCTAGTTCATTTAAGGGTCAAAAACTAGTGACATACGAACGGACATGGGTCAATCGTTTTCCCTATTAATGCTGATCACCAATGTACATATGTATATTTCAAAAGGTTTATCTTTATTATTGCTCTATGTTACAAACCATGTATAAAACTTAATATACCTTTAGGAGAGTGTATAAATATAGTACACTAAAAAAGATAAAAAGGTAAATTCATGCTTTTGTTCAGTTGTGTACTTGTTCGAAAGGAAGATATTTTTACTCTTCAGGGAAAAAGTATTTCTGTTTTTCTTATTTATTTAATACACAATGAACTTATGTGTCATAATTGGCTGCCATAGAAATCATTTCGGCAGAAAAATTTGACAAGAAAGAATAAACAGAAATAATATTCAAGGAACATGAAAAATCTCAGTAAAGTAATCATTGAAAGAACTACTTTTTTATTGAGAAGTGGACAGTCGTTGCATGATACTGGTGGGCTTTTGAAAATTCAAGCAGTTCACTTTCAGGAAATTATTATTGACTGGTATGGATGTGAAAAGAATAGAAAGGCAGCTCAAGGACACACAAAGAAGCTGGGGAGAGCATAGTTAAATCCGTCAGCTTGTCGATCTCTTCAAAGAATACTCCTCTAATCCTAACATGTAAAAGATAAGCTACCATTTGCAAAACTACATACAACTTATATTGTTTACGAATGTAATTTGGTCCGATTAAACGAAGTCAACCGAATTGGGGCAAAGGCCCGATCATACTATTGGTCAAAACCCGACGAATCCCTCCAAAAACACCAAGAGTACAGTGAAAGATGGTGGTGATCAGTAATGGCCTGGGGGTAATTTTCAATCGGACGATTTGTAAAAAATGATGACATAACGGAAAAACCAAATATTTAAAATCTGGCTAGCTAATTTGCGAACATATTTGTTAGCCATGGCGTACATTCCATCCGAAATAACATTTCACCAAGATAGATATCTCAGGCACACGTCCAAAATTATGAAGGAATAGCTTGCTTAGTTTTAAGAATCTAAAACAATGCTACAGCCAACTCAAAGCTACGATTTCAATCCAATTGAAAATTTCTGGTTGCTTCTGAAGCGACGGGTGGGCCAGTATGAAAACTCTTCCAGTAATATTAACGAGCTATGAGATGGTATCAGATATGAATGGAGGCCAATTCCAACAGGTATCCTTTAAAATTTAGTTGAGAGTGTGCCAAACCGTTGTTCTGAAGTCATACAAAATAGAGAACTTTGGACGAATAATTGAATACAACACTCTTTGTTAAAACGTACAAAATTGGACAAATGCATGAATTTACCTTTTTTTCATCGCAATATCTTTTTGACTAATTTACACAAAATTAGAATACATAAACTTTTTACTTGATTTTTCAAATTACCTAAAACATTCGTCCAGTTTTGCTCGCTAGTGTATGTAGTAACTTGTTACTCTACAAATTCAAGTATATCCCAGCTTTGTTTCGAATTAAGGTTCTGGATTCAAAAAATATCGTAAAAACTATCTTAGGAATGTTCTTCCAAAGCATGTAAAGAAGAAATTTTGAACTTGTCTTTATCAGATCTGTTAATTATCAGATATGTTCGTACAAATTTTCATAACCAGTTTAACTATTTTCGAAAAGAAGTCTTTGATCTAATCATTGCTTTAAGTGCTTCCTCTCTGATTCCGTCCTCTGTACTTCCTTCCTCTGATGCTTTTAACGGAGAAAGTGAAAGTTATGTATGGTTTAGCAAATGTATCGGGCTTTTAGACTTAGTATGTAAATAAGAACATGTATTTGAACATTTGTGAAATATTTGATATTTGAAATATTTCTAATCTAAATATGAATTTATTTTTAATTTAAGTTTATGTATGCACTTGATGCCAGTTTTGTATTCATATCAGCAACTAGTTCTTGAAACAAAAAATATAAACTTTATAAAGATACATTTGTGGAAATTTCTGTCCACTGCTCTTTGAATGACTAAAATAACGGGGGTGAGTCACAATACCTGGCAAGTATTTTTGATCGGGTTAAGATGGTCGGCTTTGAGGTGATCAGTCTAAAATTTGTAAATGGTTGGATTAGAAGCGATCCCTTGACTTTCTTGAACAAGTACTTTAGGTCTCTGCCATGTTGAGAACTATATCATGCAGAGAAGTATCTTATGGATACCATGAGATGCATTTTAAATATTTAATTACATGTGTTGTTCTATAGTTGGTCCATTACTCATGCAAAATCACATTATAACCGAGCCATCTCTGTGTTTACCGATTCGTTTTACATGATGGGTTTTCAAAGATTTGTCGTCTGCACAAGAACGATTGATTTGTGTCCCATCTAATCACATCACCTCTTGTCAATCATCTTACGATCGATTTATGTACTTTTCAGTAAAACTTTTCTTTCAGAGTACTGGCTTTTCCATCATTATGATCGGTACTTCATCGTGCTTTGGGAGCCATTCTATTAGCTTTCCATCAATTCTCTTGCTTCCTAGCAATTGTCTGAAGCTCTTTTGCTGTATCAGAACGTCAACTGACTCTTTTAGAAAAAGCAAACCTTACTAAAGGCCGCTTATCTCAGTCGGAGTGTTTTTTGTGTCTACTTCCTGCTGTTCAATCCGTTTTTACTTGCACCTATACCGCAAGTATTGCATTCGTGAAAAAAATCGAACTCGAGATTTTAATCAAACTTGGCATTACTATGATGGAGAAGTCCAAAAAAGTAGGTCCGACAATTCCGTCTGTCTGTCTGTCTGTCTGTATATGCGACTGCAGCCTAAACGGCCGGACGGATTTGCTTTAAACTTCATATCTGTGGTCTTAGGGATAATCATTCTAACGTCAAAATTAAGGGTAGTTTACTTAACGCCGATTTCAGTTAAAATGGATTTTCTCGAAAACGGCTCTAACGATTTCGATAAAATTTGATATGTGTGTTAGTTTGGGCATATGCTATGAGGTGGCGAAAAATTCGAATAACGGTAATATTGAAAATCAGCTGTTTCTCGGGTATTTGTTCGGCGATTGGGCTAAAAATTAATATTTCGAGGTTATAAGACAAAGGAAAAATAATGGCGTACTAAATTTTAGACTTGCCACGCCCACTTTTATAAAAATAATTTTTTTCAAAATTTTTACTAGAAATTGAGAAGAAATTATTTAAGCAAAGTAATAGGCCTTCGAATTTTCTATATTTCACTCAAACACCCTATCTGGCCACGCCCACTTTTTAACGGCGTTTTTATAAAAACAAAACATTGAGTAAACTCTTACAATGTTATGACCATTATTCCATCAAAACGTGAATATCAAGCCTACTTTACTAGGAAGAGCAAGACTTGGACCTCAATCCTGATAAAATTTTACACTTTTAGCATTACGGTGCAAGTACGTACGACCCAGTCGTGCACTTTATTTTATTGCCGAGCAACAGCTGCTTGACTAACTTCACATATTTTGCCTATAAAGCGTGATAACTCGGAGTAATTTTAAAATTACTTTCTATGCGTTTTCTGCAAGAGATGAAATTTCTACAAACGAAGAATTGACGCTTTATGTGTAAAAGGATTGTTATACCTTTCAACAGGTGTCATTGAATTTTTCGACTTCATGTATAACAGTGATGTTAGGAAATAAAAATGGCATTTCAGTGGGTTGATTTAAAAAAAAAAAAAAAAATGTGCACTTGTGCTGCATTCTTTCTCAAAAGCCCAGATAAATCTTCCTAGTTCAATATTAATTAGTGACATACGAACAGACGGAGATGACTCGATCGTGTTGCTTTTGAAATTGATCCGAATATAAGAACAATTTCATATTTAAATAAAACACATAATAATTGCGAATCGGGATGAAATTTGTTCCAGATGTAACACACATGTTAAGTTTAAATATGAATCTCTATTTCGTTCATATGACCACCGCGAGCACGTTTATAGCAATTGATTTTTTCGAGCCAATTTTGCACAACTCTTCCACATATATAAGTAGCTTGGAACATTGACAGTTTTGCGTTCGATATACATAGTTCCTGAGGTCCTCTAACGTTGTTGGGTTGTTAAGATAAACCAACGACTTAACGTTACGCCATAAAAAGTAATCCGGATGAGGGATTACACATTTTGGTCAGTTATAGTCTCCCAATAGCGAACTCTATTGGCCGTAGATTAGGTTAGGTTAGGAAAGGTGAAAGTCAAGATATACATAAATCAAAAGAAGGTCCATTGTGATACCACATATTTGGTTCCCGGGTACATGGAAACCTATACTTATCTCAAGTGGGTTCTGAGATTTGTTGTGCATGAAGTGGCTAAGTAGGGTGACTGACTCAATCAACCCTAACTGTTGGGACGGTCGAGAGTTCAAACAAGTACTGAGGGTGATCAATTCGACTGAACCCTTAGTACTGTCGTGCAAATGGTGTTGCCTAGGTAAGACGACCGATTCAATGATATACATACTTGCTGCCCACATGTACCGTTTAGATAGTGGAGTGTGTGAGGGTAGTGGAGGTGATTGATTTAGTCGAACTTCTGTTACTGTTATGCAGTCGAACTCTTGAGATTTTTACGTAGTTTATTTATTGGCTAGGTGGGGTGATTGATGCAATCGAACATTTAGCTAGGTGGACCGTCTAGCACATGTGGGCTTGTAGCTGTTTATGAAATGATTTTTGGACTAAAATCACGACTTTCTTGAATTTTTTGCAGCATCCAATCGGAGAAGTTTTGGTGCTTTAAATGATAAAGGGAACACAATGTCGACCACGGGAACTAGAAGTTAGACTTATGAGATACAGAAGTTGAGCACATTCTATTTTGTATCTCTCGAGTCCAGCTTCTAGTTTGACATTAAAAAAAAAAAAATGTTGGCGCAACAGGTCGATGGAACCCAGGGTCTAGCTTCTCACAACCGTTTGTGATGTGCGTGTTATATTCGGTACACGAATGGAAGGGGCTTACTTTTTAATGCCATGTCCCGAGGGCAGTTTGTAATTTGAGAATCTTTCGAGACAAGTTATACTCTCGGATAATTGTCAGACGTTCGCGAGACCGGTCGACCTTGTATTCTCAAAATGATTATTACCAATTAGCCGCATAGAATGGTAGATTTTTTAAACAAGCAAACATCTTTAGTCCCTGTAATCAAAACAACAGAAATTTTACTGATGCTTAGGAAATAAATATTTAAAAAAAATCCATTTTGTAGTAGTTTGTCAACCATGTGTTGTTAGATTTCAGTTTCATTCGCATCGGTGGTGTCTGTACTAAACCCGAAATACAGGATTATGCAACGAATTTTCTTAATGTGCATTTAAACACCAAACAAACTACCACTATACTGGCGACAAGTGTACACTAGGTGTATTATATTTTGACGACTTTCAGAAAACGTAACATTTTTTAGTCCAAAATTCATAACCCAATGGGTACGAGGAACAATTTTATTAATTGATGAAATGAGTCATTAACATTTTGTAATGTGTTTTTCGTTGTACTATTTGCTGCACTAGAGTGGATTGAGAATGCTTCACGCAGTAGAAATCAATCGCCATTTAGAGACGGTTTATGGATAGTTTACGATTCAATTTGTGTGGAATTACTTGTCCATAAAAACATTTCAATTACTTATTGTACACTGGGGTTTTATGCACAACTAAAAGCGAGGGATATGTACTCGTAATCATCTCATCCTTTTGAGGAAGCAATTTATTTTCACAGTGCTATTTGTGTTCAGATTGGTAAGAAGGTGGAAGAGTGACATTTTGAATGTAGCCTCGCCAAATCTTTACTACAAAAACTGAGAGACTCTGCCGTGGCCATAGTGTCATGCTTTATCGTTTGTAAGTTCCAAAGTGTTATCTGCAGCAATTTACGTTTAGTATTATAGGTCAGTCACGTACAAGTAGGTCGAGATTGACTAGTTCATTCAGATGCCGCACAATGTATCAGTTAATCCCAATGACGATGACATTTAATTGTTTGGCTATTTCGTTAGGAAGCAAGACGCAACTTCTGGCTGAGAGAGATTTGATTGCCGGACTATTAATGCAGATTGGTATGTAAAAGCATTGCAAAGGTTAAATGGTCTGAAGTATAAATGAGGGAAGACGCTTATTGGTTCGTTAAGCTTTTTAATTACCTCACATTCAGAACTGTGGACGCAACTATCAGGTTGTATCATATGTACTGCGAAATTTCCGAATGTCTGTTTAATGTTAAATAGTTTGAATCAAGCGAACAAATTGGATATCGGATGCATCATTTTTTTCCAACCGAACCCCTGAAACTGTGTGCGAGTGGTCCCAGCTAATGGAAAAGAATACTCCTTAGATTAACCAGACATTAACATTTCTGTGGTGATAGTCTGATTATAAGGCAACAATTAAAAATGGATTATAACCTCAGCATGCATCTACACATACAGTTACACTTGAACGGATGCAATTCATATCTGAGATGTTGTGGTGGTCTATCTTCTGGACGGTTAAGTGATATTGTAAAGAATCCATTTTTCATCTCCGGTGACGATCCGGTTCAAAAACGGATCTTGATTGTGTCACATTAGAAGAGCGGCACAAGCTTCGAGTTATATTTCGAATTCGATTCGAATTCCAATTCCGTCTCTGTCTGTATGGTCCAGTACAGCCTAAACGGCTAGAGGGATTCGCTTTAATCGTCATATCTGTGATCTGTAGGTTCACACCTCGAAGAGAAATCGGAATTTTGATACTAACATCAAAATGAAGGGTACATTACCTAAGGTCGATTTTAGCTAAAATGGATTTTCTCAAAAACAACTCCAACGATTTAAATAAAACATGATATTTGAGTTAGTTTGGGTTTATGCAATAAGATGGTGGAATAACGGTAATATTGAGAATCATATTATTCTGTATTTTCTTGGATATTTCTTCTCCGATTGGGCTTATAATTAATGTATGGGAAATATAAGACATTTGCAAAGATTTGTGATACCAATTATTGAAACAGCCACGCCCACTTTACAATATTTGAATTTTTCGGCTAGAAATTGAAGAAAACCATTTGGACGAAACTGGTAGGGAGTCAAATTCTTTATAATTTATTCATATATGGCCACACCTAAATTTTAAGGGCGAATTAAAAAAAAACATTATTTCACTGAAATTTCCTGGATGAGATCCGTTAAATAGTATCGCTATGCGGTATTTTATTTTATAAAGGTGCAAGTATGTACGACCCGGTCGTGCACTTTTTTTCAAAAGACTCTAGCTTAGCTTGCTTACGATGAGGAGGAAGATCCATGAAGTAATGTTTGTAAGGGACGTCCATTCGTTATCATTGTAAAAACCCTTGTTTGCTGCCATTAATACCAATGTATGCTCCCGAGAGGCTTTAAATGCAGAGTGTTCCTTCTCCGCACAATGCATCGTACTAACTACGGTCGGAACGGGCCTATGTCTCGTGCTACTTTAAATTTTAACTTAAATTTAGTTTGGTCCAGAGTATATCCATAATGAGTAGGGTCACTCTCCACGTGGTTGGAAATATTTCTTATCAGTAGTCACACCGACACGAAAAATAGACGGCAATAAAAAGACGGCAGTGAAAAAGGGATAGAAGAAATGGAAAAGTGGTGTATGGGGTGATCCATTAAAAATAACCAATATATTTTTTTTTTACATTTTTATTAAAGAAATTACAATTGTGACTTACACTGAGTAATTTCAACTTATTATTAATCTCTTTGTTATTTTTATCAAAATGCTTTAAAATGTGGTGTACTCTTACTCGTATGAAGAATTTGATGAGATATTCTGCATCTTTATTCTTGCAACAGTTGCATTGATACGTAATCTTTAGAATACTATAAATTTCCACTTCTAAATTATTTCGGAAGTACTATTTTGGAAAATGAGAAATGAATTTATTTCCAAGACACTCCAACGAATTTAAATATTCTTAAGGAGGTCGGGCTCACAGATCCTACAATCCCTCGAAGTTTTGTCGTCTAATTGGTTCAGTTTCTTAATAGAATGAAGCCACTTTGCTTTTCTATAATTGGAAAAATATAAAATTCTTTCACACAAATTCTTGTTTTCCTATAATTCCTTACCTATTTCTATTTTTCGCATTTTGACGTATTTTACAATTGAATTCTCCTTTTCCTCCCGACCGTACGCCAAACACTTAAAATAATGTTTACTCATTTTAAATTTCAAATAATCCCCAATGTTATGGCTGATCACCCTGTAATCATTTTGTTTACGCCTTTTGCATGACTGATAAGAACCATGATAGGAGCGCCCTTTAAAAGACGTGCATAAAAAATCTAAACAACCCTCACTCCAATCTAAATACACCATGAGTGTTACCATGTGCCATACAAATTAGCGAGTAGAATCTGATGATCATAAAATTCAAAATCGGTAATTATGATATTATACAAAGTGGTAGCAAACTATAAATGATATACATATATACTTATCACGTCTGACAATAAAACATTTCATTACAACAACTCCTAACTACGATTTTTCTCTAAAAGCAAAGGGGATAGAAGCCATAAATGAAACAAATTACCAAAAAGTAGACCTGACAACACCAGTTCATGCGATGACAGAAGTGAATAACCACCCCACGCACAAATGAAGGGAGCGCCTTGAAAAACCCATAATGAAAAAACCACATTTATATATCTTACGCAGGAGGTCGCATGTGGTGATTTTGGTAAAATGTATTTCCATCTCATTTTGTTATATGCGTTTGCACATAAGGACAAAATTCAATAGTTTCTACCTCTTTTCGCTTATTATAAGTTTTTGTTTGCTTTGTAATAGTACGATTTCATATGTGGAGAGAGTGACCCTACTCATTATGGATATACATACTCTGGTTTGGTCGACAGTAGATATAAGTTTAACCAGAATTATTTTCAAAAATTCGTTATTTAATTTTTGCTATTTAAATGAGCGAACTGCTGTATTTATTTTAATTTATATTTATTGTAAATAATTATTATTATTTTCATATGTAATCTGTTAAGGAATTCAACTTGTAGACGAATATATAAATAAATACATGATGGTTATGTGTCTACATATTGATTGGCATGTTATTGGTTGTGCATATGGTACATATTCTAGAGACCTGAACTCGTTAAATCTAGAAATATTTTATTTGTGACAAATCACAGATTAGAGCGAAGAGTACACCTATTTTTCAAGTACCTTAAGAGGCTGACTTCATGCTCTATGCGGTATACAATTCTGGACTCACGAGTATGCCAGTTTTCTTACATGAAAGATAGTGTTGAATCTTTAGTGCCTAGCCACATAGGAATGAAAGTCAAAAATAACTATTCTCCATACTGCCAACGATTTATTGTAAGGATCAGGATAAAGTGTGTCTAACAGACGAGTATTATGTCCCTAGTAGCAGACCAATGAACATAATTATGTATGCATGTCCCTCATCTTCTGCACAGAATCTGCAGTTCGTATCTAAGCAGAGATTAAGTTGGTTAAGGTGTTAGGTCTGTCAACAGTTGTCTAATACTAACATTGATAAAACTCAGGTTATTTTTCCAGTGAACCAGACTAACCTTGTGTATCCCTTGATTAAAAAACATTGTGGCGTCCAGTTGACACCACAGTAAAATTCAGGTCCTATGAATCCAGATGCCCAGAAAGCCATCGGACTGAAGTGGAGGTGGTACATCGTAGGACAAATAACTGATATAGAATTCATTAAATTAGACAACGTCGCTTTGAGTGCTGCTGTGCTATTTAAAAAGATTTAAATCCCCGCGCCCTTAATACCTTTCTAAGGTTTAGCCTAGTGTAGCTCTCAATGAAATAAAGTGGAACATATTCCAGGTACCCAAGCTTTGGTGTTGAATTAAAAAATACCGATATTCGTTCAAGAACTTCTGTCCCACTAGACAATAGGTGTGTCCGTGATAATGGCGCTCAACATTTTTGTAGACATTCAATGTATCCTGTTGGGTTAAGCCACTAAGTTCTGCCGTAAAGGCTTGGCCCATATGGTGGTCCTAGTGACATGGTTTATGGGAGGCTTGATAGTGGCGCTTTTTATAGTAATTGGTCCTAGATTGACAATAATTGGATATTATTGCATGTCCACAAACACAAAAAAAAAAAAACGATTTCAATATGTAAGCAATATACTTAACATATATGAACATATATGCATGGCTAAGAAAACGTTCAGCATTTACTACTTAAACTCTTTTAGGTTCTGTGGATGTGGCTTCCTATATTTTAAAGACAACTTGTAGAAACTGTAGAGTTACGACGAATCTCGTTCCTTGGTATGGTGTTTAGAGCATCTGAAGTCTTTGGTAGATAATACCTACTTGGGTGAGACTACAATTCTGGGTGAACTTGTCTCTGGGTTATGTCAACCAACCAGTCAAAGTCCAAGTCCAACCGTAGTGAAAGTAGGCCGAGATATCTTTGTAATTTTGCGTGGCACATAAGGCGAGGTCTACCTCTACTGTGTTTTATTTCTCCGGGTTTGATTCGAAGACTCTACAGGCCGGAGCATTGGTGTTCATTGGCTCTACCATCTCAAACGGCGACTAGCCCTCTTAAACGACTAATGCGCAGTTATTCACCAGGTCGATGTCGCTGTATAGTTTCGCAAATTCTTCTTTGCTGTGGCGCTTGGAATATCCGCTCCCGTAAGTTAAGTGCAACAAGATAGTAATCCGACTCGTTGGGTACTTGGAATGTTCGTCCAGAATACTGGAGGCTTGACTTTCGTCTATCGCATTTGGTTGACCGTTTCATGACCATTTAAGCGTCTTATTTAGGATACTGCTCACAGGGCTTTGTCGAGGAGCTGGTAGAAACATTCTTTGTTGCCATTTTCCTTGTCCTTTTGTGGTGGAATGAGCGCATATTAAGATTATGTTATGGCGAGGGACCTGGTCAATTGGTTAGTCTGAATATAAGAACCACGGAGCAAGGGGTTCCAGGTTCAATCCCGAGACTACACCTAAAATTTCCTTCACGACCCCACCTTTCAAGAGCGTTTGACAAACATTCGGGAACACAACTGTCATGAATACGCTTCTCAAATAACAAATTGCTCTTCATATATGGCCATATGAATGGTCGTAAGAGTCTAGACCCTGGGTCTTATTTTCGTGTAGCTTCATGTAACTGCTGTTACCAGCGTCTAATTGCAATTGCTCCCAATTTTTGTTTAACGTTACAGACACTCTAACCATGTACTCCACATTCCCTATTTCAGAGTTTTCTAATTTACGATCCAAATGTCTTATACTACTGTCAAATAAAAATGTATTTCACTGAAAATATCCATTCATCATGTCTCCGAAACAAGCTTTTAAAAATTAGGGGAACTTTAAAACCAATCTAGGATCATTTGATGTGAAATCAATTGCATTCATGCGCAATTTTATTCTGTATCGTAAAAGAATGGAAAGGACAATATAAAACTTTATATTGCAGAATTCTATGGAATGAATCAGTTGGAATTTATTTTAGCAAAATGTGCATGGGAATGGAGAATGCATTGATAGAAGGACACAGAAGGAACCTATTTTCTTCTCAAATTGGATAGTTGTCAAGGGAAAAGATACATAATAAAAGGAAAAAATGAATTTTTAAACAAATTGACTTGCCAAAGGTTATTGGCGACGAAATAGATTTTGAATTCGTCGTAATCGGCTATAAATAGAAGTAGTGAAATTTTAATGCCAAGGTCGACACTTATACAATTCAGCAAGGAAGAATGAACTGTGGGAACTGGACAGGTATATGCGTTCTCCCGGTTGTAGCCAGAATAGTAGCTCAAATAGTACTGGAACGTGTTAAAGAGCATTTAAATTCAACACTCGACATTGACCAGACTTTCGCGCCAGATTTTCATAATACGAATCATAATAGAGCAATGCGTTGAATATAGGTCTCCGATACATCTACTGTTTATCGACTTCGAGAAGCCTTTTGATAGAGATGCTCTTTCGTTGACCTTGCGCAGGAGAGGCAGTCTAGAAAAACTCCTAGCTATTATCAAGGCTACATGCGAGGGTCCTAAATTTCTCGCCTTATATATACAATGGGTGCATACTGTCGACACTACTGTTCTTGGTGGTTATTAGTGATAGTGCAGCATTGACGGAAGCTAATTACGAAATTCGTTGGCCCATGACATCTTACCTTAATCATCTGGACTATACGGACGATGTTTGTCTACTTCGAATTATGGATCTTCATCTAAGAGCTCATAATATAGAAGTTGAGCCAAACAAAGTGGGGCACTTCAAACACCAGCGCTCAAATCAATAGGTGGTCCAGAAAGTGAACGACTTTCTATATCTGGGAAGTGTGGTATCGGCTAACCGCGGTGGCACCGAAATTGGGAAAGCTAAAGATGGATTCGCAGTGATATCTCAAATCTGGAGAAGCAATATTATCAGCTTAAGGACTAGACTGCGTATGTTCCGATCTAATGTAGAATCAGTACTGCTTTATGGGTACATAACTTGGAAGGTAGAGATCACTAGCACACGCAAGCTGTAAAACTTCCTGAAAAAAAAAAACTGTTTTGGATGTGGCAAGAACATTAATGTGTCCAAGGAAGTTTGTTCAAGGAAATTTGGGAGACTCAATCGTCAGCTAATTTAATGAGGACAAATCTATGTCCTTTGTCCTTTTATAGCTTAAATAAATCAGTGGCGAATTTATTAAAATTTATTTTAATCCGATAAGGCATTGAGTTATTTGAATTCCCTTGCTGACACTTACGTAGGTTTTCACTTTCGAAAAGCTCCTTCTTATCGGCAGACAATAAGACATTACTGTGTAAAATTTTGAGTTTTGGGTTGGGTATGTAATCTCCAGCCACAAAATCTCCGAATTAAAATTCAAAATTAACAAATCCAAATCCCCAAGCACAAAATCGACAAGGAATATTAGGTTAATTCGAAAATTACTAGTGAAGTGCCTATTGCGTTCTTATACTTGGCATTATCCGGAACCATATCGAAGTCGTGAAGGGACATCTAGGATAATTTGGGGGTAGGACGATGAGATTTTTACGTTTCTGGTTATGTATATACATACATAAATTTGACTATTTACCTTGAATTATTTAGATATTCCAATTAGATCACTTTTTGGGGGTGTTATTATTAAAAAACCGATTTTGATGAAACTAAACATTTAAGTTCAAAAGTCCAATACGGTCACGACCACTGTCTATGGCTTGTGTAAAATTGGGTATGATATAATCCATTTCGAACGGATTTTATATTTTGGCCATATTCCCTTATAAAGTCAAACGTCTTTTCCAAATGGCAAATTGCTTTCACTACTGTCTATAACAGCGGTCTGTGGACATTTTCAATTTGTACGTTTTTCAAAAGTTTGGTATTCGCTAACTTGGAGATTTGGTAATTCTCGCTAAGTTTTTTAGATCTAAAGATGTGATGACACTGTAATTGTAACCCAAGCGTGTGCAGTTTTTTTAGTATTTATGACATTTTAATAAAAGTTAGAACTTTTCGGAGTGCGTTCCGGATTCTAGGTACTTGTTAATCAAATGTTTCTGATTGGTCGAGAAATTCAGATTTGACATTTTTTTTAAGGTGGTGGACTGGACTTGTAGATACGAATAGGAAGTTTCAGTTTGCGAAATGTCAAGACTCAGCTGATCGATTAGTATTACATTATTGTTCGGCTATCCTTTATAAATTGAATGGGTTATGTGCAGCACATACAATAATTAGATTCTAAATAAATTACCTAGGCCTAGAATTTGGAACGCAGACAATAACTTAAACCAGAACCATTTTTTTTTTTTCAAATATCAACGGAATGAATAGAATTTGACATTTGTATGCCCTAGATAATAACGACCTAAATATTTAAACATAAATAAATAGACTAAATGCAACTTAAGAAAAATGTATTAAACTAAGTGCATATTAATTTTGTGGAGGAAAGTTAGTTTAAACATCTATTTTGCTACCGTTAAATAAGCTTTTCCTACCGTCCGACTATTGATGTGGTTATGCTGGGCTTATAACTCGATTCCGATGCTAACACATGCCCGTTTGCCTTTAAAGTAATACAACGTTGGTCGGATATGGTCGTATTATGGTCCCGTATACACATGCAAGGCGTAATTAAACTATAATATAGTTATTTGCTGCTCTTTGACACGACTCTGTTCATACACTACCTGTTATTGACTGTGTAGGAGTGCACTGCATGGATCTGAAGATGAAGCACAACAAAATGCATAAAACTATTTATGTATGTCTTGATAAAGAGTAAGGTAAGCATTCTACCATAATATTGGTCATTTAGTTGGAAACAGTCAAACCGATGGCGTCGTCTATCTACCACTATCCTCTACTTTGTGTTTCTGGTCAAGTAGGTTCAAGGGATTCTCTGATTTTGTGTCCATCATTACGGTTAAATAGCGCGGTATTAAATTTCTTAAAGTGCACTTTATACAGCTTATTTTATAAACATAGATACTTCACATAAGGCGGAGAATGAAAGTAGACTGGTTTTTGATCTAATAAAAACGAAACAAATTGTGAAGGTCTTAAGTCTATAGTCGAGCGATAACTGGTGAATCAATAGAGTGATGAAGTTAATTGAATTAATTCGCATAAGAGTTTTGTTCATAAAGAATATGAGAATACCGTCATAAGTTCCAGTTTCACTTGAATATTTGTCGTGTGACTCCTTGTCGACCTAAATCTAACAAACTCGCAGTGGCATTGTGCAATTCGTTACTTAAATTTAATGGTATTTAGATCTTTTTTTATTTATTTGCTTATTAACTGATAATATAGATAATTTACAATTTGTATGATAAATAAATATAAAAACATTTTTTTATTTAAAGAAAAGTGTACCATTTAAATACGTCGTGTAAAACTAACATCTAAGTTGTGCTTAGTTCATCTAGAGATAGGGTATAAACAGCCGTGTCTGGATTAAATTCTCATAGAATTTCAGAACTTGGTAGGAAACAACGTGGACATTATAGTTTTTACTTGCACCTATACCTATAGAGCAAGTATTGTATTCGTGCAAAATTTGGAACTCGAGATTTTAATCAAACTTGACATTACTATAATGGAGAAGTCCAAAAAAGTAGGTCCGCCAATGCCGTCTGTCTGTCTGTCTGTCTGTCTGTCTGTCTGTATATTCGACTACAGCCTAAACGGCTGAACGGATTTACTTCAAACTTCATATATAGGGTCTGTGGGATATTCCCTAGAGGCGAAATTTGAATTTTCATTCTAACCTCAAAATTAAGGGTAGTTTACTTAAGGCCGATTTCAGTTAAAAGGGATTTTCTCGAAAACGGCTCTAACGATTTTGATTAAACTTCATATTTCAATTAGTCTTGTCAATTACAGTCAGATGACGTATCGTGCTGCTTACCAAAATTGGCAACAATGGTACTTTACTTATAGCCTATATGACAAAAAGTCGATTTGTAGGAAAACGGCTGAAATGATTTAGTTCAAATTTAATATTCGGACTAGTACGAAGTAATGCAACATGATGGCGTACCACGTTTTGGTCTAAGTATAATACAACGGTACTTAGGACCAAGGTGACTAAAAGTCGATTTGCTTGAAAACGCCTTCAACGATTTATTAAAATTTTCACATAAGATTAAGCGTCTCAAATCCTATCAGGAACTGTATCACATTTTTGGCCAGAAGTTAGTATAACGGTATTTTTCGCGAAATCGAGCAGTTGGAGCCAATTTATTCGAAAACGGCTTCAACGATTTTTATTAAAATTTATATTAGAATACGCCTTTTTAAACCCTATAAGATGGCATACCACGTTTTTGGTTAAAACTTCCTAAAATTCCACTTTCCTTACAACCAGCTTAACAAAAACACGATTTTCATATCATTATTAGCCAAACATGAATTTTATCCCTACATCTTCCTACTGAACCGATTTTCAAAATTGTATACCATTGCAAAAGATTTTCCTAGAACACAGCTGTTGTCATGGAAACGTTTTTTCCTTACGATACAGGTTTTGATTGGTGCGCACGTGCTACTGGATTTGTCTGAGTATCATTTTCATTGGTTAAAAGACAGAGAGAGAGAAAGAAAATATTGTTACATTTTTAGGGACTTACTTTGGCATATTCACCGGAATTCAAAGGCAATGAATTTGAGTGAAATTGAAGAAAAATTAACGACGAAGCTTAATTTTCAAGAGCTTTATCAAATCCTACAGATAATATATGACGTTTTTGGCCAATCTGTTTAGAACGACGTATATACTTCTAATGTATATATCTGTTTATTTATTTTTACTTCAAATACACACAAGAATTTGAGACATAGGTGCAAGTTTGTACGGCCCAGTCGTGCACTTTATTTTTATTGCAACCGAAGTGAGGACTTCATTTTCCACCTTGTTTTAATATAATAGTTTCCACAATCGAACCATACGAGAGAACCGTAGATATAATAGATTTTACAATAAAATTGTTTTAACAAGTTTGTTATCGAGTGATAGAAAAGATTTTGTGATTGGTGAACGGATGCAGTATTTTTGTCAATTTGTCAATGTTTCTGATAATTATTCCTTAATATTTACATTCACATTTCCAATCAATTTAGATATGGTTAAGTTTTAACTATGACTGAGGAAGTCGATTTTCTATGTCGAGTAAGAAGGACAGTCTGAGACTTCAATGAATTTATATTTATTTCCTCGGTTGTTTCTATCGCTACTCGTAAATTTGAGACGATTTGTTCCGACTTTTTGTTAAATGCAAATAAACCGGAATAAGTTAGGGGGCTCAAAGTGGGGAAGTCGACTATGTTAAGTCGACTAATTAAAAGTATAGGGCCTACAACAGAGCCTTGGGGAACACCAAAAGGGAAATCTTTAATCTTAGAGCGATTTAGATTTTAATCCAAATTTTAAATAAATGTTAAAGAATCTGAAACCTTGCTATTTGGACTTTCTCTAAAAAAAGGAAATTCCGCAGTGTTTTGCATAGCAATAGAATAAGAACCATTATTTTTAACCTAATGTTTGAGGACACTTTTATAAATTGGATTAAAGTAGGACATTTTCCAGGTGAATAATTTTTTAAAATAATCCTTAATATGTTGCCCTGCGACACATTTCGACAATATAATTGAAGGAATGTTTATTTATGACCAGTATCAATAGCAAAGATGATTGAGTGATGTCCGTTAATCTGTCTCACTGTCTGTGTACAATACATTTCAGGACTTAAAATGTAATCATTTGACCACAAAATCTATGCTTTATCTGTCTTCATATTCACACAGTAGTTGAGTGGATTCTACAAATGCTTAAGAACTGAGTGCACCAAGACAGTGCGATCTATCGAACTCTTCACTCAGGAATATTGGTCGATTTCTATAAAAGATGTTAAGGAGTTGTCTTCGGAACATTTAGATAATACCTTTTCAGTGAAGTCTAGTAAAGAAACTCATGCCGAAGTCAGTGTGTACTGGGTACAATTCAGCTCATGTTGCAGATGTCGAGACCTAATACGAAGGTTCCCTAGGTGGTAGGAAAAGAAGTCGCCTATTTCAACTTTGGAAGGGTTAACCCAAAATCAAGTGTGGCTCTATGGCTCAATATACTAAAATTTCCGATGTTCCTATTGACTTCACCTCTGTCTAGTATATTTATTATTTATTACCTCATTTACTATTACTAAGCGTAAAAGCCCTATGAGATATGCGACTGCAAAGAGTCCTAACAATTTCAGTATGGATTGATGCCCATCAGGATCCATCATTTGTTCAAACTTTAAGTTACTGAGTGGAGGAATTATTGCTTCGGTTATGTTCGGTTTTCATAACTCGCGTGATAATATGTATGTATATAAATAATAAATTATTTTATTATTTCGTTTGTGGAGTGTAATTAATCGCACAATCGCACGCTCTCGAGTCTGCGATAAGAGTGAGGTCTCTGTGCTGTTGCTGGCTGTTTGCCGGCTGCGCTTGCCCAACACTCAACCGCTTGTGAATGTGTGTGCGCTATGCACCATGATGGAATTTTCCATCGTCGATGCTGTCGCTGCCTGTGTTGCCGTGGCAATCTTTTTTGGTATTGTAGACAGTAGTAGATGACTTCAACAAGGAAGGACACCATTTTGAGTTACTTATCTAAAAGAATATTCCGATGATTTGCGGCTTTCAGTAAGTATGGTGAGAGTCTGTTCAACTTCAGATAAAAAGGTTTATATTTTATGATCTATCTAAGTCTGCCGGATATCTTTGTATTCGTTAAGAACAAGATGGGTAGCCAGATGGCATATGATGGATACGAGCCCTTATGGAAACACTTTCGGGCAACTTCCGCCAACTGATGAAATGAAGTCGGAGAAGGAGAAGCGTTTCACTTTTGATTTTATATAAGCGAATTTGCTGTAGAAATTTCACTTCAAAAACCTTTTGTACAACATTTTAAATTACATTCAACATTCATCAAGATGCCTCATTAACTTATAAGTAGGTATATAACAAGCGAAAATAATGTTGTTACAGTCTAAAGTACAAATACCTTTCCGCCGTAGC
Organism: Xylota segnis; assembly: GCA_963583995.1. Classification (NCBI taxonomy): domain Eukaryota; kingdom Metazoa; phylum Arthropoda; class Insecta; order Diptera; family Syrphidae; genus Xylota; species Xylota segnis. The sequence continues at coordinate 14,424,589 of OY757240.1, forward strand.
TCAAGTGGTTAGAGCGTTGGACTACAGAGCTAGAGGTTCGAGGTTCGAATCCCAGCCAAAACAGTGTGTGACAAACACCCGAGAGTATAACTGTTATGAAAAAGCTTCTCAAATAACAAATTGCCATTCGGATGTGGCATTGAACAGTAGGCTCCTTCCATTCGAGTAAAGAATACACCACGCACAACACGAATGCTTGTGAGTAGATAGGCCCTGGGTCCATAGACCTGTTGCGTAAAAAATTTGTATTTTTTCTAAAGTACAAACTGGGAGGTTAGTAAAAAAATGCATTACATATCTTCTCAACTCACTATAGCTGTAGGCAAAGACTTTTGAAATAGTACGACCTTTATGAAACTTTTCTGAGCTATTTTTACCGTTTTGTAGAGAATTTTTTTGCACGTTGTGTGAGTACGTACATACATATCTGTTCATATTTTATAATCTCATAATTCTTGCTTATCAAAATAATAGCTAAATATAGTTCAAGGATGGTGTACAATTTTAAATGAGACCTCTTATTGGATTAACCTTCACGTCTAAGGATTTTGCAGGATTTATAATTACAACCATGTATCCTAATCTTGGACTAAAGAAAAAAATATTAAATATATTTCATTACACTTTCATAAAGTGATAAAAAATGTGGAAATACATATGTATGTATGTCCTTATGTCACAACAGCAATTATACGATACATTTAAAATGGATTGTAGTCTGCCTGTATATTTGAAGTGTAATAAATATTATTTTCGGATATAATTGGTTGTTTTCTAATGCGATTAGTCCAAAAACCACTCTCCTACAAAATTAAATTTAAATGATTACTGTAGGGACTGGATCCAACATCCTTCTTCTCTATAGCTGTACCGTAGCAATAGCACAGGATGAAGGTAATCTGCGTAATTGTATTTCTGCAAATAGTAGGTCACCATACATATTACGTTCTTGGGGTTCCTCCCAGAATCCCGAAATTGTACAAACACCTAAAAACTTCCCCATCATTCCTAAAGTTTGGCTAGGGACATAAATTATCTTCTCCAAAAATTTTTCTGCCTTGTGCTAGAAACCACATCAACCTTTTCACTTTGTGAGTGTGTTTCATGTTTTCTATAAAACAAACATGAGTAAATGAAATCTCTGGTTTACATTATTGTTTTCACAACGTGTTTTGTAGCTAATATGGAGATTTAACCATTTATAGGTTAATTGAATCGATGGATGATGTTAATTACTGGATTAATTGATTATTATTAGATTCACAACGTGTGTGTCGATGAATTAACCACTTGGTAATTGCTTCAATCAGCTCACCGGGTAAATATAATTAGGACAATGCGTGGTGTTAATAAGCATTAGGCGAATTGATCTTCTAGATGAGATTAGAGTTCGAAAATAAGTGGTTCATTTCTTATTCTGTGTGGATATTTTGGAGAATGTTTCAAGGTCTGTATGGATGTAGGTAGTTCTTGAAGTAACGTCGAAAAGCGTTGACGATTGTGGATACGGTTTTAAAAAGAGTTTCAGTTAAATGTATCTGTTAATCATTAAAGTGAAGTAAAAGTATAGTTAATGTTAATCAAGGATCATGGAATAAAATGATGCATTTATTATTATAGTTACTGTTTTATTGTTTGATTCGATAGTTTATGAACCACCCATGCGTCTTTATTGTACTAGCCTGTCTTTTGTCCGAGGAACTACATGTGAAAGTAATATAAAAACTAAATCGGTAATCCTTATGGATGGTCACCATAATTCAGTGAATTTTAAGAAACGTTGAGTCATTAGTGGTGTTTGAGAAACTTACGAAAGTACAGTATCAGTCATTCGTGGTTTCAAGTTAGTAGCGCTGGCATTTGACACCTGTCACCTGTCATTTAAAGTGTCATAATATTAGTTGAATGTTTGCCATTTACGATAATGGATCGCTTAACAATCAAACAACGCGTTAAAATTATTAAAACTTACTACCAAGTGGTGATGCAAACGTCACCACTTTTAGCGCATTACGCGATGATTATGGTCGTCATAATCGACCGACTACGCAAGCAATCGGTGAAATTGTGAAGAAATTTGAAGAAAGTAAAAGCGTTACTGATGTCGTAAGGCCTGTGCATCATCGTAATGCACGCTCAGTCGAAAATATTGCCACTGAAAGTGCAAGTGTTGCTGATGATCCGAATTTATCGATTTCCCGTCGTTCGCAGCAGTTTAACCTATCGTACACCTTACTATGGCGTATTTTGCATTTGGATCTGCATCTCCGTCCTTATAAAGTTCAACTTACGCAACAATTGATCCCTGCTGACCATTCACAACGCCGTAGATACGCTTCTTGGGTGTTGGAAGAACAGACCATAAACACCGATTTTTCAAGCAACATTTTCTTCTGTGATGAGGCACATTTCTCACTCGGTGACTGTTTGGTATGCTCTATGGTCGAAAGGTGTCATTGGTCCGTATTTCTTCGAAGATGTCAATGGGCGGACGGTTACAGTCAGTTCTTAACGATATGGTCGAATGATAACCGACCTTTTTTAGCCGGCTATTGAAGATCATGACTTGGACGATATGTTGTTCCAACAAGACGGGGCAACAAGCCACACAACACGACCAATTATGGCTTTTTTGCGTGAGAAGTTTCCTTCTCGCGTAATTTCACGTTTTGGCGACATCAATCGGCCACCAAGATTATGTGATTTGACACCGTAAGCTTAATCAGACTTTGATGTTTGGAAACACCTCATAATTATGACTTCTCCGTTTTACTTGCACCTATGTACATATACTTATATTGGCAAATATTGGCTTCGTACAAAAATTTTAGATTTTTTCTCATCGGGTGCAGCCTAATCGACTAAATAGATTTGCTTTAAACTTTATATTGGGTCTCCGTGCGGTCACGCGTCGAGCCAAAATTAGACACATTGTCATTGTAACATCAAAATTAAGAATACCTAACTTACGGCATATTTCAACAAAATGGAATTCTCTCGAAAACGATTGTGATAAAATTTGATATTTAAGGTAGCTTAACGATATGCCAGATTGCGAATAACGGTATTAAACATTATTTTGGGTGGTGTTAATATTGGTTTAAGAATCGATTCCTGTGTACTCTTCTAATTCTTCTGATTCTAAATTCTGAATCTGATTTCTAGTTTGCCTATTTATTTTTTAGTTTCGATACGGCTTTTTCCGTACTGATTGTCGGTCTTAACAGGAAACAAGATAGAGCTTCTATTCTGGTTGAATAGTCTGGTAGTTCACTCAAGTGAATTGAATTTGTAGTTTGATTATTATTTCATAGAGAGGATATACTTTTCATACTACTACAGTTTATTGACCCTGGTTTCACAATGTTGGATAAAACTGATTCATTCTTCGTATTCTGAGTGGGGATTACCTTTTACGAATTACAAAATCCAAAAGGAAGTTTGCAGTCAATGTTAAGTGAAAATTATGTCTCATAAACCAAAGAACTAACTTATACATGCGTCGTGTTTCAGCTCAACGAGCAGAACTATTTCGTGGATCAACGCAATACAAAAAGAGTGCCCGATTTTTTCGCAAGTACTTTCACTTTTTACTTTCACCTATACCTACAGGGCAAGTATTGGTTTCGTGAAAAATTTCGAACTCGAGATTTTAATAAAACTTCTATGATGGAGAAGTCCATAAAAGTGATGCCGTCAATTCTGTCTGTCTGTCTGTAGGGTCAACCCTAGCCTAACCAGTTTGACGGATTCCTTCAAAACTTCACATCTGTGGTTGACACCGATGACACTCGGAATTTGGGTTTTACTTACTTTAATACCAATTGTAATAAATATTGGTTCTCTCGAAAACGACTTTAACGATTTCGATAAAATTTGATATTTGGCGTAGCTTAGGTACATAAATGCTATAAGTTGACATACCACGTTTTTCGCGAAAAGTTTGAGCAACGATAATATTGAAAGTCGGCTGTTTCTCGGGTATTCTCGGATTCGGTCTTAAAATAAATATTTAATGGTTATAAACGCGCACTTTAAAAAAAATAAAAATATTTTGGCAAAATTTTCACTAGAAATCGAAAAACTTTCTTAAGGCAAAATTTATAGTCTTTGAAGTTTTCTATAATTGCTTGAGGACAATATATGGCCAGACCCACTTTGTTAGAGTTTTAAAAAAAAAAATTATGAAATCTCCCAGATACCCTCAACAAAATGTTTAATAACTGCATTGAATATGAAGCCTGTCACGCCCACTTTGTTAGAACAAGTCTTGAGCTTTAAGGTTCAAGTTCGTGCGACCCAGTCGTGCACTTTATTTAGTATGTACCTCCCTGCATGCATGTATGTACATATGTATGTAGTTAGAGTTTCAGCTCACTTTTCTTAATAATGGTTACGTGAAACTTCTCTTCCAATCTTTACAACTAATGTGTGGCTCAGCGCAAATTGAAATCAAGCTGTTTTAGTAAACAAAAAATTAATTAAGTATAAAATCTGTCTAACCACACTCCGATACGATACTTTTTCCAATAGTTACGTTATGGCTGCTGTCAGAGTTATCGATGACATCTATTTGGCAAAATATTCAGTAATGTTTGCCATTCTATCATGCATCATTTCACGCTTGCCTAATGTACAAAAGTTGGTAAAAAATTGACTGCATTCGGGCTCCGTTGTAAATACGAAACATGAATTTCGTCTTGAGATCGGTCGTCATCATGGCTTCGGTGTGCAGGCAATTCATCGCACCGTGAAAAAGTTTGAGTACTCTTTTGAACAATAAGCTACCAACCAGACAAAGATTGTTGCGAAAAAAAAATTAAAATAGTAGCAGGCAGTAGGACCAATAAACATTCGGTGACAATCAGCTGAACTGGGAATCGCCAAGGAGTCAACCCTAGGCTTGGAATTGGGCTTACGTCAGTATAAGATTGACCCTGCCGTGAGTTCACTAATTGGGCACTAGAAATGTTGCCAGAAATCCGAATTTTGGCCGAAATATCTTGTTTTCGGACGAGCCCCATTTACGGTTCAGCAGCTACATATGCAAAATTGCTATTATTGGAGCAAAATCAATCCGTCTATGGCATCGCGGAATCATCGGGCCTTATTTCTTTCGAAATGAAGAAGGAGAAACTGTTACTATCAATGGTTTTGGGTATAGAGTACAGCAATGTTAACCAACTTTCTGTAGCCAGAGCTCGACGTCGATGTATCCGAGCTGTGGTTTCAACAAGATGGCGCTACATGTCATACAAGCGATGCAACGCTCGAAATTGTAAAGAAGAAATTTGGCGACTGGGATATTTCCCGGCGAGCGTTCCTCCATTGGCTGTGACTTGATACCACTCGATTATATTCTTTGGGGCTACGTCAAGTCCTTAGTCTGCGCTAATAAGGCAACCAGTTTAATTCAACAAAAACATAAACCGTGCTTACTTTTTTAAACTTATTTACAAAATAAGCAGGAGGATAGGGTATCACAGGATCCGTTCCACATAGATTGTAGCTTTTCTATATGGTTTTGTTTTCTTTTGAGATAAAGTGTACAAACTTATCATAGAGTGTTGGATTTCACAACGTATCTTCGGAGTAATATTCCTCAAACGGATATGCGACTGTGATGATTTATGCTAACTGAACATAAGTCAGAGTTATTCTCAAAATACTTAATGAAAATATATTTCGCTTTGTTCATTTTCTGTCATTTCAATATCGAGTAAGAGTTCAAGGTTCGATTCACGCCTTGTAAACGTCTAATAAATACCCGAGATTAATAATGCAATAGAAACCGTTTAATTTCGTCAGAAATCAATCCATACGTCATTTCAATTAGTGGTAGGTATATACATATGTAACATGCGTAAAACTAATGGGTATTGTGAGCTAGACCAAAAAACTACTAATTCTAACCTTTAAAGATGATTTGTAAGAAGATTTTTTATCTAAATTGACCAGAAAATAGATACATCTGTTCGTCAATGTTAACATTGGAACTTTTTTTATATTGATTTAAAAATAAAACTTAAAACAGTAAACTAATGCTTAACCTTTTATTCTCGTTGCAGGTTAACTTCTTGAGTGATCGCTATAAAAAATAAGTACACCGGAAAATTTAATCATAAATTAAATTTAGCTATAACATACAAATACATAACCGTAATCAAAATATTGAAACATCTTTCTCTTTAATCTGTTTAAGACAAACAAACAAAAACCAGAACATCTTTAAAGCTTTAAGAGTAATAAAATAATGATTCGTTGTATTATCTGCCTATGTAATTATATAAAACACAACCAGGTAAAAATTACTTAACAATAAACTACACTCGAGAACAAAAAAAAAAAACTTCCCTCGCTTAATAAAATAATAAATAACTACTTATATAAAGTTTAAAGAAAAAAACTACAACTTGTAAGAATTACAACTCCATCGTGCTTTACTCTTTCTTATTCTTAAAAAATAAGAAAAAAAAGGAAACAATATATATTATCTACATCATCTACAACAAATATATACACATACTTCTTTCGACTCCTTTTCTCTGACTACTCCTGGCTATGAATTTGTGAAACAAAATAACAACCTTATCTCGACAGTATCAATATTAGCATCAGCAACGCAGCAATAGCAATATTTTACGTAGAGACTGTAGTATTTGTAGTCCTTTAGTAAAAAAAAACAAAACAACAAACGGTTGTAGAGGAGAAACATTTCGGTTCTTGTTTTTTCAATATGCTCAAGGATAATCAACGCAAGTTCTCATGATAACGAACGTGAATGTATGTATTGCGAGTCTAACTCGAATACAGCAACAAAAACAACATCAACAAATAATCCAATACAACCAGCAACAGTCGGCGGTAAAAATTCGACATGTTCAGTGTAGATGGCAGAACAGTCGAAATTTCATAAAACCAAAAATACTAATGCAAATACACTTTAACAAACATCAAAAAATACAACAACAAAAACATCAGCAACAGCAGAAGCAAGAAAATCAAATACTCCACAGTGACGATAAAATTGCAATAATACAAATACAAAACAACCAGGAACCACAGCTTGAGATCAAAACTCAAAAGAAGACCAGTAACACCAACAAAAGCAACAACAGCATCGGCCAACTAACGAAATATGACGGTGAGTAGCTTGAATATTACCCAATGGTGGCAGGTGTGAATATTAAAACCGAATGACCTTCAAAAGAAAAGTAAATAGCTAGGTACTCCAAGTTTAATAATTAATGACGTCCAGTGAAGCTTGTTCAAAGGCTTAGAGATCTGCTCTGACGTCACTTCCTGAAGGAGAGATTGTATAGTTTTTGGAGGAGGGATTGTGTTGTCAATGTGTGCAAGATAAAATATGCATGCGTATCCTTAGCATCGAAAGCTTCAACGATGTCGAACACTTATAGATTCACCTGTCTTTTCCACTAGTTGCATTCCACTGTTTGAATAAACAAACAAACGCGTTGAAAAATAAATAACAAAACGAGTATAGTTTGTGAATGGAAATTGCAAATTACTGTTCAGTTGCATTTTTAATAACGCAAAAATCATGCGTATCCTTGGTATCAAAAGCTTAAAGAATGTCGAAAACTACCAAGTTTGCCTGGCAATTCTGCCAGGTGCATCTCTCAAGCTCTACGCTGTTTAAGCAAACTTGTAAATAAATTAATAAATAATATGTCAACGCGACTTTGAAATAAATGTTAAATTGCAATTTAATTACAAAAAATCAATTCACAATGTGTTTATCGTGCATTGAACAGTAGTAGTTCTACACGGTGGTTTAGCTTCACTAGACCAGTTCCGGGAATCTAGAATTTCTTCTTTTTTTTTCCAACATCCGAGTGTGCATTGTGAATGAAATTTAAAATATTTTTCTTTTCCTGAGATAGTTGGAATTTTTAAAGATACATATATGTGCTTTATTTGAATAATCAAATCTGAACATGAAAATAAAAATATTTTGATTCTACCGGTGAAAATCCCTTCCACACAACACACACGCATACATATTCGAAAAAATATATCCTTTGTCCATTGAAAGGCGCAATGCCCTGTTGCACAGTGGTATTGTTGACCCTACTATTTACCATACCAATTCATGTATCTCAGTGGTTATTGCGTTTGGTTAATAAGCGGGAGATGCAAGTTTCGTATCGCAGATGACGTGGGGTACCCCCCAGCCAAAAGTTCATTCATATGTACATGCATACATATATGTATGTACATATGTTGTTGCCCCAAGCTCAACAAGGCCTTCAAAGTGTGTAATACGGGTTCGGAAATTCCACTTATATTTCGCAAATAAAGTTTAGTACATACATATATACTGTGCAGAACCTAAAATTTAAGCTCTCACGAATGCGTAGTAAAGTTCGTTAAAATTTGTATGTGCATGGAGATTTTAGGACCATATATTTTTGTTGTTGAAAATCACTGTTCGGTATAAACGGAATTTGTACATATAGTTCAAAACCAAACCGTCTGATCTTTTATTTTTCTAACTACAAATAGTATATGATGTGTCTTGGATAGAGTGGAAAAGAGTATAAAAAAAATTAATTTCGAAACATCATTGTCATATCAAATAGAGTTCTGTGCTCTTTCAGTGATACCAAAGCCACTCTTAACCCAGTATTTCTAACAAGCAAAAAAAAATCTAATAGTTTGATTCTATTTATTTTGAGCATTATTTAGAGTATAACAGTGTAATTAAAAGTGTTATAATTCTTTAGATACATTTTATACAAAGATGTGGAGACAACTTTCATGTAGAAAGGCAATTTTCGAAATACGTACATACATACATATTTCCGGTGAAAAGCTACATAAATTCTGTCTCATTCTCACTTCGAATTTTGAATGGAAAGGCTAGTTTGCATGTACCAACATATTTTTATTTCAACTCATTTGTGGAAAATAAAATTCAAAATTGTAAAAAATTGAAAAAAATCATTTATTGTGTACCAAGTATATATATATTTATTTTTTGTGCATGTGCAACAAAACATACATATGTACATATGTGCAATAATGTGATTTTTCCCAGAAAATGTGTTTTTTTACTTTTCCTACCAAAGTGTACAAAAGTCTCGTGTGTATCTACACACTATCCTCCGCAAAAGAATGTCGTTATCCGATAGCTTCCTACAATACTTGGATTATAATCTATTTTGGATTTCATTTGATTACTATACTGGTGGTGTATTTAGATAAACAATACATATACATATCTGTATAAGATAAAGAGGTTTTCTGGGAAAGTTTTCTTGTGAAGGCGCTAAGTATTTCTGATGATTACATTCCACTTCGAAAAAACTGCCCTTAAGAAGTAAAAAAAAATAGGTCTAAGTGGAAGCTATACTCGCCTTCTATGTATTGGATGAGTCCTACGATTCCGCGAATTCATCATATATAAAATGATCCTTGTAAAAAATAAAATATATTTGGACTATGTCGAAAGATAAATTGATTGTTATCCTTTGTGGAGTGGTGTAAGAAAGTACTAAGAATCCTAATTAAGAGAAATTAGATAGAAAAAATGAAGACAATGAGCTTTATAAATTCCATTTTGAACTGTATCTTCTATATACTTGCAGTTCTTACATTGATATACACACATAACATTCTAATTACCCGGTTATTCCTTGATTCCCGAGTCTCCGAAAAATTACTACAAAACTTACTTATGTGTAATAAGTTAAAATAAATTATACCCTTTCCTAAGGATAAAAAAGTCCGCATGACTAGGAACGTATGCCAATTAAAATAAAGTGCAGGACTTTACGCGGAAGATTTATTAATTATTCAGCCCTATTTTCTTATTGATGAGGCCTAGTAAAGTGAGTGCGGCATTTCCGTGATAACTTTTAACGGATGACATCTGTGAAATTCCATGTTTTTTTTTTCAAAAATGCCTCCAAAAAAATTGGAGTGGTGCTTTGTAATTTAATTAGAATTTTACTGTACATGGTTTTCTTTTATTTATTGAACATTTAAAGATGTTTAGAAAATAGTCGAGAATAAATAAGAATTTTCCAATAAATATCGTTATATGAATTGGTGAAAAGAAGATTGTGTATCATATGCTCAAACCAACCCAAATATGACTTATTTTTGAGAAAATCTTTTTCGCCTCGGGTCGTGATATCAAATTTGAAGTTTTTTTTAGGCATATAGTCCCTCAAACCGTTTAAGCTGCAGCCGCAGGTACAGACTAACAAACAAGTTTGATTAAAATCTCGAGTTCAATGGTACTATAATTAAGTCCTTCTTCTCCATATATTTGTATGTCCAAAGACTATACATCTACAGTACCAGGCCATATAATTAGACCCAAAGAAAAAATTAAAATTTTGTAGGAACTATGTACATACATAAATAGGTAAATAAGTTTCCTAAAGACGAAAAATCATTTTTTATGCATGACGGGCACCATTTCATAAAGCCAAAAGCATGACAACTTTTTGGGAGGAAAAAATCGGGATTTTGGATTGTCCAATCACCTGGACATGAATCCTATAGAGAACATTTGGGTGCTCCTAAAGTGCTATTACCACATAGAAAAAATCATGTTTGAGTGGAATCATAATATGCACTTCCAGGACACCATTCAACCATGGGGTAGCATGTCTCGAAGTGTGAGGGTACTTATCCCAGCAAAATACTGAGCAAATTCTATTCTGTACTTCAATGCTAAGCTAATCTGCTTTTTAGTCGACAACTCTAAATTCAAAACGGGGCGCTAACATACAAAGACCTTGAAAGACACTTTGTGTTCAGGCGTTACAGTTTCGGAAAATCTTGGGGCTCATTCAAAATACGGGACGTTTCTGGGAAGAGTGAACCCCAAACGACTCTTTACCCGCAAACTAAACCGCCTACCGGACATTTTGTCTAGACTGTTTCGTGGAGCGCCTCTTTATGAAATTTTGGTAAATGTTAATCCATTAAACACCAAATTTGGTTAGGTATACTAAAAGAAAGGCTTAGGGACTTCTTTCTGAAACTGCGGCAACGGCTTTATTCGGGATAGTTCTTTGTACCCACTTAAACTACATACATAGATACATTCTCATAGAGAAGTTTACTCTCGTCTGTTAAATACATTACATCTGAATGTGAGTAACATCTACGTGCGTGGCAAGCATTTGTTAGTACCACTGATACCAAGCTGATAGACATGCATGTGTCCATATAATCATATCTCCAATTTTGGAAACGCTTAACATAATAATATTGTACACACATGTACACGTCTATTAAGTCATTAATACTAAATTGATAGAAAGATCACGATTGTGACCCCGAATTAGTCCCAATAGCCGTCTGTGTCGTGTTGAAGTGTCAAAGTGTCAAAGTAATTGGGAATATTTTGAGTTCAAAAGTGCACGATTGATTTATTGCGTTATGCAGTGGTCATTCCTTGTTCCGTGAGTCCAAGAAAATGATAAAGAACACATATTGTGTTTGCGGCAGTTATGAAGCTTTTCTATATGTTTTTTGTTTATGCAAAAATCAGAACTGCGTCCACAGTCCGTACGTTACCCGTTTTCGGGCCTGAAGGTTTGAGCTAATATGATAAAATTTATTTATAGCCACGCCCATTTTTTTGAGGCGTTTTCATCAAAAAATTTATTTTGTTGCGGTTTTGCATGTAACATCTGTAATTCAACAAACAAATAGAACCCACTACGCTCACTTCATAAGGGCTGAATAATACGGAGGGCAAGGTATCATACTAACCATTTCAGACGGATTGTAGCTTTTATGTTTTTTGTTTTTGTTATATTTTGTATTAGTTAGTAGGCCCATCTTCAGGTGCGTTCCTGCCAGCTTATCTACTTTCAAAATTAATAGGAGAACATTTTGTTGCTAGATCCGCCTCTCTATTGAAAAATTTTATCAGAACCTTGCTTCTTATCTCAAAGAACAGAAATACGTACCGTAGAGTGTCGTTAGGAACCCAGTTAGACCTTATATGTATATGTTATTACATTTTACATTAATATGGTAACTTTTGGCTGTGCTACCGCTTGAGAACTGTATTCGATCAACTCGAGATTTTAAACAAGTCGGTATAAGGAAATTTATAAAAATGGGTTCATCTAATCTATTTTTCTGACTCTATGCTTGATTCCAGTCCAAACAACAGAAAACTTAATGTTTGTGATTCCTGTAGCTATTAGACTTGGCACCATTCTTCGCGTATAATGAGGGCTGAGGGGCTATGTCCACTATTTGTACATCATGCACTCTCTCACCACTATATTGGACTCAACAATGAGTAAATCAATGAACAAAGCTAATAGAATTTAGAAATAAACGAATTCATAAATAAGTAGATTATTATTGCAACAAGCGCTGTGCGTGTTATAGCTTTTTCGCCCAAATGGAAGTGACCAACAGTTTAATGCGGAAAAGGCAGTATTCTTTTTTGAGAGGCTTGGCAATAGTATTTTCGTATGTTTGTCAGACGTTATCTACCTGGCCGTGAAGACAACCGTTGGTGTTCTCTAAAATTTAAACTTTGAACCTTTCGTTTAGTAGTCCAATACACTACCCACTGAACCACGTCGCCTAGGGTTGACTACACCTTGTGCTAAATACCGTTAGTGACACATATGTATGTCTAATATTTATAGAATGTTTTAAATATAAACGGATATCAATTCCTTTCGGTTTGTCGTTTTGTTAAGAAACACAATCAAAAGTGCCCTCGTGAGCTACAAATAAAAATAAAGTTAAATTGTGAATCGGGTAACACCCTAATGCAACACATCACGTAGTTGAACATACTATTAAGAGTGATAATTAGTAAACTGTATCAATCAAAATGAATAGGTCAAAAAATTCAACAACTACTTCGGCGAAAGGAGGCAAACATAAAATTGAAACATCCTCATCCGTTTTGGTATCGGTACTGCGTCGAGCTTTTGCAGCTCATCGCAAAGAGAGCCATGAAATTGTGTTGGCCCGTGAAAGGGCCAGGATCAAAGCAGCTGCTAAGAAGAATGTAAGCTAAAATCAAATTTAACATACTTTCGGACTTTTGCATAACTATCACAATTGGCCTATTTAGCACTTTCAAACACTTTGTGCTTCGACTTATTTCTCTGTGCAAACAAAAGTACTTAAATTGGTTTATATACAGGGTGATTTGCATAAGATGCGACAAAAGGCTAAAAATGGTAGTTTGGGTCGAGACAAGAAAAGAGTTTATGTCCAATTCTTTAAGCGGGAGGGACAATTTTCTAAACTTTGAATGAGAGATTTCTTTTCCAAATTTTAAATAATTAAGTGCTATTCCATGCTCTTAATAATTTTTAGTCAAATCCCAAAAACCAGATGCCTACATGTGTCTTAGTTTTTGAGAAAATCAAAAAAAGCAAAGCTACTTTTCCCAGAAAACACTTTTTTTTGGTTTCTTGTTTCGGCTCAACTTATGCAAATCACCTAGTCAAACGTTTCTGATTGGTTGAGAGATTTGAGAAAAAACTAAGGCATTGGATTTGATGGGTAACATAATTTACATCAGCTTGCGATGTACATTTCAAAAACAGCTGATTACTTAGTTTTTTTTACATTAAATCACAAGTCTAAAGATTTAATTGGAATCGAAATTCTTAAAGAAAGAAAATAAAGTCAATTCTTCGCATTTTACAGTTTTCAGGAAGTCAGGAACGAGTTATAACACATGAAGTTTCACCTGTTTTTGCGCAAATTTACCTCAAAATGTAGCCTTAAAATCTGGAATATGAGACCCTGTTCACACAGGATTGACGTACTGATTTGAAGTTCGCGTATTCAGATTCCCATCTGATCAATTCTGCGGACTTTATTTCAAGTTTAATAGTTAACGCCTTTAAAGATCAGCTTTTTAAGATTAAATTCTGTTTGCAACATAATTAATGTATTTTAAAGCACTTTAACTAATTTACTATCGGATTTCTATTGTTTACTTCATAAATTTCTCAGTTCTTAAATTTTCCCACCGTTTTGTCGAGTAACAGCGATTGACATTTCCAAACATCATTAAATCTGATCCGGAATACAGTTAAATGTCAGTTATCTGCTGCACTTCTCGCCTGTAAACGTCAAAAAATCCAGTCCGGCAATTCTGTGTGAAAAGGCTCTTAAAAACTATGATATTGAAAATTTTTTTTTAGAGATTTGAGGTCTAAACGCAAGAAAGAAGTGTAGAAAGCCATTTTTCGTGTAAGGCGAAAGAAAAGTTTTATATAATTTGTTTTCTTTAAATAGTTTGCGCAACAGGTCGATGCGACCCAGGGCCTAGCTTCTCACAACCATTCGCGTTGTGCGTGTTATATTCTTTACACGAATAGAGGGGGTCTACTGTGAAATGCCGTGTCCAAAGGGCAATTTTACATTTAAAAGCATTCTGATGTCAGTTATACTCTTGAATGTTTGGCAGATACTCGCGAAAGATCATCATAGTATAGGTTGTGATATTCGAAAAATATGGTTAAGCGCCATTTGTTCTACAATACCTACTACAGTTTCGTTCAGTAAAAAGCCATTTAGATATTCCCTATCTGCTAATGTTCTAATCTTAAATTTTGGGGTGCTAAGGTCAGATCCATTGCATTATATATTTGCTGTCTAAATCTATCTAATTTAGAGGATTTAACGCCAAAGTGTCATTCTGTTTCTAGTATTCATCCTTCCACCTTTCTTATGAATTGAATGTCACTAAATTGTTTTCTTTTTTGCAGTCTTACTCACAAAATGATTACTATTATAATAATGAAAACGATGCCTTATCATACAACAGCCGACCAATTAGTAGCACTAATTATATAAAAAATAGTAGTTATGGACACACCACCGTGGACCCAATGTTACTTAAACGAGGTAGTCACCAGAACAACTCGGACACTTTAAACAGCATGTACGATAATTATGGCAGCGTTGTTGCCAGCGCCAATACCGGCAGCGTTAGCGGACTGAGAGGGGGTGGTCACTATTACCCCGATACGACGAATAATGATAATGACATTTATCATCAGCAACATCAGGCGTCTTACAACACTGAGAGCTATGGACAAAGAGGGTATTACGATGACGGCTGTGATAATATGTCGGACTATGGCGGTGATAATCGCATGAGCGGTAGGCATAGCTCAATGTCGGCAACAGCCAAGCAACTTCCACAAATCCCAATGAAACATAGCAGCAGTATGGTGGACGGCATATCATATGCACGTGGTGCCAGTTTACCGACAACACCACCCGTGGCACACAAAAAGAGTCGTATGCTACCACAGCCGACGGCAAATGGTGGTATTGGCGGTAGTACTGGCAAATGTCTTCCAGCGACACCTCGCGCCCTGCCGCAGGTGCACAGCAATAAGCAAACACCTGCGGCAAGAAGCGGTACGGGCCGCAAATTGCTGCCAACGCCGAATCATCATCAACAACATCAGGCAGCTACCGATCATTTTGATAACCTGTCAGCCAGCCCGTATGACAATGCGACAATAAATCATTCATATAATAATGTTCGTCCACACAGTTCAATACCCCCAGTTAGTTATAACGATGACGAGTTCAGCAATTATGGTTACAGCAGCAGTCCAACGCCAGGAAGACGACCGCCAAAAATCGGTGGACAATCTGATTTGTTATCATCATCGTTTGACAATAGCAGTACGGCAACTACAAGGGACCTGTACAATTCGACGCCAACAATGATATCTACCACGACTGACGATATATTCTATGATACACGAACCAATGTACCAGAATCATCGCTATCATCATCCACAATATCATCCTGCGCACCAAGTGGTAATGGTTGCTGTACAGTGGGTAGAAAGTTGCCAAAACGATTGCCAACGCCCTGTGTAAAAACAAGCAATGGCAGCAGTGGTAAGCAATTACCAAAGTTGCCAACGATAAACAATAAGTCAACTACTGTTCCAGACTCCATCACAAATGTATCATCGGATTATTCCAAATCGTATTCACCATACTCATACACATCAATGTCATCAACCAACAACAGTAGTAATGTAACCAATAGCAGTAGCATTGATATCAATAGTAGCAATCATAGTAGTAATTTACATCCACCGTCAAAATCAGCATCAGCATCATCAAACGCAAGTAGTGGTTATCACAGTTCATATCTGCAGACATCAACATCACCATCGACATCGGTTAAATCTTCGTTGGGAATATATTCTTCGGCCCTGCAATCTATCTACGACGATGATGGCAATACATCATCATCGAACTCCTATTTGAATAATGAATACCACTCATTAAAAAGTTATCCTCCCGAAATCACAACCACCTTGACAGCAACCGTCACGACAGCCGTTACATCAACTAGTGCCACCACCACCACAACCACCACCACCAACAAGTCATCGTCGTTCTCCGTTACGGATTATTTGAAAAAATTTGACATAAAGTCTGCGCTACCATGTTCAACGATGTCAACTTCTAAGTCGACAACAACAACCACCACGAGCACCAGCAGTACTTGTCTAACATGCAGCGAAAGCTCAATAAACTGTAGCTGCTTACCAACCAGTATTGACACAGGCAAAAGTATAACTTCGACATTGGCCAATGGTCCAATTTCAAAACTACCCAATGGTCCGGTAGCGTATCTCCCATCATCACAGCCTAATGGCACACTCTTCCAACAACAATCAACCACATCAGCAGCAACAGTGGCAACAACAACTTCAGCTGTAACAACAACCAACTATTCGTCATACATTTCAGACTATTTGAAAATCTACTCATCGAGTGATTACAACTATGAAAGTGGTTCGACCCTTGTCGAAACCAATCTTGGCTCCAGACTATCTATAACGGCGGCCACAACTACAACCACAACAACTCTGACAACAACCAACACTACGAGTTTCATAACATCCTATCTCGGCAGTGATTATTCGTTAAAAGCCGATGAACCATTGGTTAAAACCTCGACACCCACATGTGATCACAATGGTTGCAAAGAGTACAACAGTAGACCCTACGATACTATTGATTACTTCAATTTGGCAACAACAACAACTGATTACTCAGAGTACCTGTCACCGGCCAAGTCAACAGTGGTCAATACAGCCATGATAAACGGTGAGGATTTGTCATGCTTCAAATATTTAGATCTCGATGTATCGACTCCAATTGCAGCAACAACAACAGGTACTTCTGTTAGCGCCAATAACAAAGGAGCTACGAGCTCCAACTACGATGACTTGTACAGCTATTCACCAACACCGACGGTTACAACAATTGCAAGCAACGATGATCCGTACTCTTATCTGGATGCATATAAAGTTGATTTGCCCATATACTCAACCGACTACGGCAGCAGTACGGAATCGTATGTGCTCGATACGTATACAGAACCAAACTATTCGACAACAATGTCAAAAACTCGTTTGGAGACTTCGAGCAATGACTATTATGACGATTATCGAAGTTCAACAACAACGCCATGTGGTGATGGGATGATATCCACCGACTACAAAGCGTATCTGTACGAAACGAACAGCAACAGTGGCAGCGGTAGTGGTAGTGGTAGTGGTAGTGGCAGTAGCAGTAATGCCAGTAGTGAGCACCTCCTTGGCAAGTACGATTTGACAACATCAGCTTCATCGGCATCAACATCAAGCGGTTCAACGGTTGTGACAACACGAAATGCACAAATCGGTGGCGGCTATTACCAACCGGCCTCCAGTAAATCAGCACCGTCTTTGAATACCACCTCAACTCCACAAAAAGCGGCGGCGGCTGCAGCTAGCAAGGCAAGTAGTATGTTTGGCAGTTTCTCACAGGGACTGAAAGGCGGTCTTGATGGCGTCTTAAGTGGTGTTGCAGCTGTGACTGATACAACTAAACAGCAACAACAGCAATCCCAACAGCATTCGCAACCACAATCTGCAGCATCTGGGATCAAGTCAACAGCAAAGAGTTTTGGTTTTGGACTTGCGTCCAAACTTATTCCTAATCTCAGTGGCGGATCACAACAGGCAAAGACAACCACTCAGGCAAAAACAACAACAACACCTGCGGTGACAATCCAAAAGCCAATTATCACAACAACAACATCACCGATGACCACATCCAGTTATGACAACAACCAGTCGTACAACACCTCGTACATGAACGATAACCAGCAGCAGCCCTATACAACTATGAATGAATACGATTATAATGACATGGATCACTTGCTCACTACCAGCAGTGATATGTCAACATGTGGCGATTGGAATGGCGCCGTTCGACACAGTCAATCGATTTACACAACCGATTCACTGATGTATGACACCGATTTCAATCAAGGAATGTACGACAATGCCACAACAACCGGTGGAATGATGTTGGACAATGGTTACGATTCAATTTTGACACAACAATCATCATTAGATGGACCGCAACCAATTGTCACAATGTCAAACACCATAAACGGAGGAACTGGAGCTGGAGCTGGTGGCAAAATAGTCGACTACAGCGATGACTACAAGTACGGCTACGATGAGTACAGCTACAGTGAGAATGATTACATTGCAACCGGTGACATAACAGATAATCAAAACTACAACAACAACTACGACTATATGGATGATGATGCAACAATAGTGTCACAGCTGTTGGACAATGCGGCAGCAAAAATGGCTGCAGAAGCAGCAGTTACAACAACCCAACAGCAAATAACAACAACAGCATCATTGACTAGTAGCTTCGATGCAACAACCACTATGGACATGATGGATGTTCCCATGAAACAAATGATTCAAGTCACATCACCAATGATAACGACTCAGCAACAACAGCAGCAGCAACAACAACAACAAGCAACAGTTACAACAGCCGCCGCCTCTACGTCATCAATTAAATTAGGTCCAACATCACTGTTGTCATCGTTGACATCTGTAGCAACTGGTGGACAGCAACCACAAGGACAACAACAACAGCCCGCTTCAAAAACAACTGGCAGTGGAGGAGGCGGGTTGTTTGGTTCGTTCCTGGGGAAAGCTGCGGCTGCAGTACAATCGGCCTCACAAGTCGTATCAACGGCCACAGCGATGACAACAGCAGCGGTCAAAGTGGTGCCGGGTACACCGTTTGCCGGAAACGATTCATCGCAAAAGAACACTCCCCAAACTAGGCATGACACCGTGGTTAGTGGAGCAGGTGGTGCAGCAGTTGTTACTACGACAACATCATCAATGGACGACTATGAGAATAGTAATTTATACGATGATGACTACTACGCCACAAGCACCACAACCACAAATACAGCAACTAATGCCAACAGTAATTTGACACAAAAGATGCTGCCGACGGTACCACTATCCAGCGGCAAAAAGCTGCCCGCCATCAATGGTAAATCGGGTTTGCTAATGAAACAGCAACCAACTGAAATTTACGATGAAGATGAAGAAGAGTATATCGATGAGTTGGATCCGAATTATCGGATGGATAGTGAGCAGGATGATTACTACATGGATCAGACGGCACCGTCGACGACAGCATCGATGATGGCAGTGAATGGTTACTATACTCCACCGGACGGTGGCTATGATTATCGTGAGGATTACTTTAACGAGGAGGATGAGTATAAATATCTCGAAAAGGAGCAACAGCTCAAAGAGCTTCGCAAGCAACAGCAACTGCTCAAGCATCAAAAGCAACCACCACTTGAATACATCGAGGAAAGTCATGATGACTATATCGATGATAACTATCCAAGCGAGGATAGTAACAACTACATGGATGATGTTATGGGTAAAGAACATCCACCGCTACAGGTTCCTCTGGTAACAACAACACTGGCGTCAACAACAGCAGCAACAACACCAACTACTGGAAATCTAATACATCATCAAATCAAAAAACAAGACAGCATCATTGAAGAAGACGAAGAGGATGAAACCCTACTAACACCTGACGATAGCCTACAGCAGGACGTCGATCTGCTACAACAGCAGCAGTTTCTAGAAGAATCCCAACTCGCCAAGAAAAAAACACTAACCCGTGGTGAAACTGAAGAAGTGACCAGTGGACAGATGATGAGAAAGCCCGAGATTACAGCCAGGCAAAGATGGAACTGGGCCTACAACAAAATCATAATGCAACTCAATGTAAGTACCTAGATTATATGGTTCTTGGTTTGCTCTTTCATATTTCTATTTAACCTGGGGAATTTTCACCATACGCATATAGCAATCGAAAAGTTTTTTTTTTTTTTTAAACTGAATCCCATTCAGTGGATATTATAAGATGGAAATTTTTTTTATACTATTACAACATAGCCTGTCTATGCCACTGCCCGTAGTTGGGGTGGGAGGGAGGTGGGATACTTTTTTAAATAATTTGCTTATTTCATCATATCTTGGAGTTGATTGGTCAGTCTTATACGGATACTTCTTGACCCTGTCTGGTCAATATTTTTATTTGTCTTACTTAGGAAATATTATTATTACTTGACCTTCCCTACTATAAAAACAAGCCTTTAGTTTTGAACCTTTTTATAGAAAGATAGTTTTAGTTTTAAATTTATATTGAAGGCAGAGGCATATGTACAGATAGGACATACATATCTAGCAGACAAATGTATGTATGAAAAAGAAATTTTTGAGATCCATTATTAGGACAGATTATTTGGCACTTTACAAGAATGCAAAATAAGATAAAGTGCTCGACTGGGTCATACTAACTTAAACCTTTATGCTGAAGGTTCAAAGATTATTCATGATGAATAAAGTGGGCGTGGAATTCCGCATTTGTGAGTTCATTGCGAAGAAGTTTCACTCAAAAATGGTTTTATTTTTCAAAAAACGGACCAAAATTGTGGGCGTCGTATATAATTTATGTGTGATTTATAGACAGTGGGGAACACTGTCAATCTTGTTTTAATAAAATAAATTTCTAGTAAAAATATTGGAAAGTTTCAAAAAGCGGGCATGGTTGTTTTAAAATTTGGTCATACAATATTAATTTTCAAAATTCCCGTTGTACTAACATATATTTCTCACAAAACCTGGAATGCTATCTTATAGCATATGCCCAAACTAGTCTAATACCAAAATCTATGGAGTTGTTTTTGGTAAAATTTATTTCTACTATAATCCTTAAAAATTTCAGTAGTTCTCATTCGTTTGCGGGAAGTGGGACTATGGTACTGTCTAGGAATCGAAACTTGAACTCGAGCCACCGCTCATTCCAAAAGTATTTACCACCAGTCTTAAATTGTTTATTAAAACCATAAATTAATTGGATATTATTTGCCAATTCATTAACATGTACATATATTATGAGTGATCTAAGGATTTTAAATACGGCTTGTAGTTTTCTTACTTTACCAAGACCAGATATAAAGATTGATATAATTTAGAAGAATTAGTTTTAGTAAATGTAGAAAAGATATTGTTTCGTCAAATGGGCGGGGCCCTATATGACGTATGGAAATTTCGTCCTTTGAGTTCAAAATGTTAACTCCTTTTAAGAGAACTATTCCAAGGATGTATAAGGAAGACAAACAAAGACTCTATTAACTCTTAGAATACTTAAGCGTTATTCCGTACAGGGCAGTAGTTAGTAGTTTGATTGGTTTCTGATCGTAAATATCGTTAGTTTCACCTCAAAAACCCACTACGGTCTCGCATTTTGACAGGTCACTGATTTCCATTATGTATTGCACGTATAAAAACATAGAGGCAAAGTAGACTAAACTATTTGATCTCATATTTAAAACGTTAATAACAAAACCCATCAGGGTAGTATAAAACAATGGTATAAATAGTCTTAACCCAGAGAGGAGTTCCCTATCACATTTAAGGTTTCAACATTTTGTAATAATGCAAGCGCTAATGATCTTGTTACAGTTTGTGAATAGTTTGAAATCGACGTGAATATCATATATTTTTAAGATTTCGATCAAAACTGAACTGGATAAATAGTTCTAATATATTGATATATATATAACTATGCTTCGTATCATTGGTTGGATAATTTTGGGTTCGCTATTTGCGCACGAGGGATGATTGAAGTAGAGTCTAGGATATAATTTTAACAATTGTAATATCCAAAATAAGGAGAGCAGACTAAGGTGGTTTCATTGATTCCTGGAACATCTAATTTTAGTATGAAAAAGTTACGTTTCTTCTCTTTATATTAACACTCTCGTACAAATGTTTTTTTTTTATATTTTCTGTTGTTATTCTTTATTTTTTCGTGTACACAGTTAGTTCTGTTTCTGATCATTGAGGAAGGCTACTAACCATGTACCTTATTATAAGGGTATATTAAGTTTGTTGTAATATACATAGAGAAATAATTGAGATAGATCCTATAAAGTATATAAGTATGTTCCTGATCAGCATCGATAGAAATTGGGACAGGGTATAAAAACGATGTCCGGGTATAAAACTATGTCCGTCACCAGTTTTTGAGCCTAAAATTTTGAGCTAGGAGAATGAAATTTGAATTTGGGTTCTGAGAAATAGGAGCAATACAAGTGTAAACATTTTTTGAAATCCACCCATTGCCACCCACATTTCACTAATTTGAATGAAATCGAAAAATTTTATTAAGGCAAATAATTTAGATATTCGAGTTCTCCACAATATGTGCCCACGCCCACTCGTTTTAATCAAACAACTGCACTGCGCTGCATAGGTAGGTGGATTGGATATCATACGATCCATTCCAAGTGGATTCTAGCTTTTCTTTTTCTAACTTTATTTGCGCTCAGTGACTTGTTTGTTACATAGTTTGTAACATAAAGAAATATAGAGTATATAAAGTATATGTACTATATATTCGTGATTAGCATCAATAGAGATAACGATTGAGTTATGTCCTTCCGTCCTTCCGTCCGTATTTCATCAGGATCCTTACATTTTGAGCTAGGAGAATAAAATATCATATCTGGACTTCTGAGGAAGCAGTACAGGTGAATTTTTTAAATTCGTCAACTGCCACGCCTACTTTTTCACAACTTATTTATTATTTTGTATGAACTTGAAAGATTTGAATAAGATAAATTATTTAGATATTCGAATTATCTACAATTCGTCAATTTTAGCCTAGCCCACTTATTGTGGGTGTTTTCTATAAAAACCATGGTTTCGTTGTATTTTGACAAAATGGCGTCTTACTTCATAAGAGCTGTAAAGGAAAGAGGACTGGGTATCATATAATCCGTTCTAGATAGATTGTATGGATGGATGGATGGATGTTTTCTATATATTTTGTTAGACAATTGGGGTGAATGGGCTTTGAATCTCAACCTCAGAATCAGTTCGATATCTTAGAGATCTTTTGTTCTAAATATGTTTGACATAGTCAGCACAAGTGCGATTTTCTAATGATATTTTTCTTAAGATGGTTTTTGAGAGCGTTATATTTGGTTATTGCTAGAACGTTATCGTTCTTTTTTCAAAGAAATTGATAAGCTTTTTGCTTGTCTCTGGCACAATTTGCAAATGACAGTAAGAGAGCTTTTCGTTTTGTTCCAATTGATTTACATGCTTTTATCTTTACCTGACTAACAGGTAAACACCACAGCAGCACTAAGGTCAATTAATGAAGATCGGGCGCCGGATTTGATTAGGTAAAAAAAATAAATACTTGGCGCTACAGGCCGATGGGACCCAGGGCCTAACTTCTCACAACCATTCGTGTTGTGCGTGTTATATTCTTTACACGAATGGAAGGGGCCTACTGTTTAATGCCGTGTCCGAAGGGCAGTTTGTTATTTGAGAAGCTTTCTCAGGACAACTGTACTCTCGGATGTTTGTCAGACGCTCGCGAGAGGTGAGGCCGTGAAAAACTTTTTAGATGTTCCCCGACTGGGATTCGATCTCGAACCCCTTGCTCCATAGTCCAACGCACTAACCACTGAGCCACGGCCTGATTAGGTATGTCCCGGTTTATATTGTGTACAGCTTGCTGTAGTTGGGTCTTAATATAGTTCCAAAATGATATTTTGGGTCCATTTGCAACTAGATCTATAAGTGTTTTCATCACCAGTGATGGGATTGGGTGTTAAGTTGTACATTTCCTAGGACTTTGCATTAAAAGTATTGGGTATTGAGATTCCCCAAACACAACTCCCTAATTGCAATTGTATCCCTAAGGGAAGGTTCCGAGTATTTTTAATCTAACAACGATTATGATTTTTTCTCTGCTATCGCATTGTTCTGTCACCGCTCAAGCTTAACGTTTCAGAATTTTCGTCTTTAGGAATTTGTGAAAGCTACAAGCAAACAGACTTTAAATTGAATCAAAGGATAATGAGATGAGTTTCATATGCTTTTTTAAGGAAGAGGCGGATATATGAGAAGGCTTGTTAAGAGGAGGAATTAGTATGAAAGCTCCTATATTGTTTTAGTGTTGTAAAGTAAATTATCTGACTTAGGATGGCTTATTCGGAGGGAATGTATGTCGAAATAGGGCAACTAAACTTTTCATGCGTATGGGATTTTGGTGAGATACTGGATAGAGAATTTCTTTCCAGTGCTTAAAACCTAGGTAGGAGATGGGGTCTAGCTTCTCACAAACCAACCTGTTGTGCGTGTTAAATTCTGTACACAAATTGAACGGGCCCACTGTTTAAGGTTGTGTCCAAAGAGCACCTTTAGTTTGAGAGGTGGGACCATGTTTTCTGCAAATCGACTCTCAGTGACGATATTAAAACAAAATTTGAGCTCACCATTAAAGATGAAAACCATGATGACAGTCATACTTGCGAGCAATCATTCATGTAGTTAAATAACCGATAGTTAGGTTCCGTCTGTAAATGACTAACTGCTAAAGGTTAACATATACCTACAGTTTCATATTAGTAGCTTCTACAGAGTTTTTTTTTATGCTGAAGTCTAAGGATCGAATGTACGAATCTCTGCTCCTAGTCGTTGCGTGCTGGAAATTCAAGAGCAATTACCAACCTTTTTGCTAGATCCTAAATCGAGAAACTTATTTATAGATAAAGTTGGGAATATGTATGTGGATATATAGCATTTCATCTTTTCAATCAAATAAAGTACTTATCCTGTTCAAAGTATTAGTTTCGTCCTTATTATCATTTTGCCCTAAAAAGATTCATGAAACTTGAGTATGGGTAGGTATATATGAATATACATACGATCAATATGAAGTAACTGATTTTAGAGCTGTTGACTAACATGCACTAAATATTGGGAAATATTTCAAAATGATTAATTGGAAAGCACAAGCTAAGTATTTTCGTTGAACTCCCAGTCAAAGTTGTCACTGTTAAGTGACTTAAGCATCAAAGTACAATATTTTAAAAATTATAAAGCCAAGCAGGGTGTATGTACATAAGTATTTGTTAATAAAAATTGCGAAAAATATTCGAAAACTACGCAGTACTAAACTATATCTGATTAAACTGCTTAAAAATGTTCAAAATTCTACTTTAGGTCTAAAGCGACAATGATGCATCTGGGAATAAACTGAATCATTTTATTTTTAGCTTTAACTTTAGAGCCGGATATACATATACTTACATACCTACCTATGAACATAGGGCATTTACCTAGTATTGGTAGCAATGTATCTAGAATATGTCAGAGAAAATATGTAAAACAAACCGGGGAAACCCTGCAAACTATTGTAGGCAAACTCATTTAAACGGAACTATCATGGCCCTTGTAAAATTCATGCATGAAATGTCGATAAATGATTGAAACTAGTTTAAGTATATGTATATGTATCTAATAATGGTGAGTATAATTGGTTATCATATCGGAGTCTATGCAAGTTTATTTGAACCATGCATCAAAAATGTTTTATAATATGTATTTACAATTTTTTTAAACTCACTGTTAACACCCTTGTACTCATGGCATCTGACTAGTGAAAAAAAAAATCTAAGAACAAACTGGGCGTAAACCTTAATATTGGACTGCAACTTATTTTGAATAAGATTTATGCCGTCTGCAGCGTATGTCTCATGCACTAAGTGTGGGTAAATATGTAGATATTAAGCAATGTTTAAAGTATAAATCGCTCAAGTATCTTTCGAGAAACGAAGTATATTCTAAGGTATCTGCTATCGCTCATAAAGCGTTTCTTAAGCAACTGATTGAAATTTTTTTATAAAATCGGAATCATGCAATTAATGTTTGAAAATGGGCCTTGTAAATTTTCTAAGGGCAAGCTTCAAAATTGGAAAGTTCGATTAAATATTTTAAAAACGTTATTTGAAAAATTTCAAAAATATACTCAAAGTATTAATTATTGTAATGAAATTCTATAAGAAGGATTACTCACCACAAAAAATGAAAACAAACAGCTTTTAAAGTTGAGGATGTATTCCGTTTTGAAGTGCTGGATCTCTTGACTTGTTGAATTTTCTCTGGCAGTTTCTTAACACATGAAAGTATTTGGTGGTTAATGCAAGAATTTTTTAAAGCACTGAAGGGGGGTCACTTTTGTGTTTCAATTTCCTACCCCATTCATACGTACAAACATACTGTGTACATACCTTGTGAATATATATACCTTTTGTCTCCTTTTCGCTTCATTACTTACACGAACGAGAGTCACTTACGGCTTGATTTACTATGCATCGAAATAGGAGAAAATTTATTTTATATTTTTTATTGGATAATTTATAAAACTAAAAATTCAAACACGTGCAGGAAGCCACACTTTAGCTTAAAAAAAAAAAAAAAAAGTTTATTTCTAAAACTAGTTACTGTTCTGCGAAAAGTATCAACACTACTGGTTTGGTATAACAATTTGCTACATACAAATGGTTTTTTTTTTAAATTTTTATATTTATGTACATATACTTGTTTCCTAAGACAAAGTTTGTATCGCGTGCAACAGTTAGGAAGACTGGCAACTTTCCAAGAATTGTTTAGGGAGATGGAATAGAAATGAAGTAATAATGAGAAATTCAAGTTATTTTAAGACTCTAATTTTGAACTTGTACTGTTTGATGCCGTTATTTGAGATGTTTTTGTAGTTATGTTTGTCAGACACTCGCAAAACGTGGGACCATGAAAGAAATTGTAATATTGTCTGGAACAATTTCAGACATATCGCTCATTTATATAGCCCTTAGCTTAGTTTAGAAAATGCTGCCAGAATTTCCCAATACTTCACGAAATAGTGATAAAATTAGAACGAATGGTACTCGTACTAGAGAGGCCATAATAGAGAGCCCCAACACGTCGATTCAAAACTACCACAAACATTCGTTTGATAACTTAATTCGAAGACATGAAAGATTTTCGGTATAATTTGATGAAGTTTTTAAGTGAAATGAGAGTAGAACTGTCATGAAAAAGTTTCTCAAATAACAAATTGGGCTTCGGGTACACATACAAATTTTGAAATTTGGCATGTCATATTATGCATAATCTTCAGTCGATTAAAAACTACAAACCTACACAGAGGTCTCACTATGCTTAGTTTTAGATCGAACGCTTTTGAAATCATTCAGGTTGGAATATTTTTGCTTTAACTCGGCTTGAAATCACTCAGAACTGTTCTTGCTGAATCTTCTTAGAAAAGAATATAACTCAATTGACAGTGAAAGCCGTTACCAGAAAGACGAAATCCAGTATCTTAGAAAAATCCGTTTTTTTAAGCAGGTACAACCTATACTATTGATATTTTTTTAAGTTTTTTTGTTCCATTAAATATACGGCCTCTAACAAACATGTTTAAGAACAAGTTCGGAATATTTTGGATAATACTGCACATATGAAGACAAATCACTCTCAAACAATTTAATTTTTCACGGGAAAAAATAGAAATTTCATGAAAAACACATATTTTCAAACCTCAATAACTCACAAAAGTGGCAGACACCCAAAGGAACCAGTTTTCAAGTTTTCTCGCCTCGGGAACTTTATTATCCGCATGAAGTGGCCTTAGATATATGGTCTGGCAAACAATGGTCAGTGTTAATAATTGTTGTAGTTGTTTTTCAAAAATAATCAGGAGTCAACGCTAACAGCAGCTTATGGCCGCATTTAGAAGTGTATATCAACTTAAACAAAAACCTGAATAACTGTGTGGGTCGCTAAGAACATTATACGACGTAAGAAATTCGACAGCATGGGGAAATATTTTGTTTTCTGAATATTTTTACAATTCACTGAACAGCAACGATTACTTAAAGCTAATTCATATATTAATATCGCCTCCACTTTCCCACTAAAACCAAGAACACTCACATACATCTTTCGCTTTACGACATCAAACACATTCACTAAATTAATCATTTAAACACCTAATACCACAAATCAAAAAACGTCTGACCTTGAAGTCAATCAGTTCTTCCCAATAATTCCCTATAAATTCCTATTGCTTTCACTGGAAATTACACAATCGAATCCTTGGAACACCCCCAATATAGGCACATCGAATAGAATAAGGAGAAATCGAGAATTATAAAAAAAAATTAATATGTCCCTGAAATACTCTCCACCGAATAACCAAAACTCCCACACCCGTTCCTAAAACCCACCCAATTGGTTTTTCCTGATAATTTTGTTATTACATCCCACTGTATGGTCACAACATGCATTCATATATACGGATATGTTTACCAGATGAATGTACACACGCATTTGCAACAGAATCCTTTCAGGAAGAATTTAAAAATACATTTACTGCACTTTATTATCGGCTTAGGTACTACGAAGTTAAGGATTTACTCTATCCTGCTTTGTAATGAAAATGAAAAAAATCTATGTCCATACAAATAAAACACTTTGTAAATTTAAATTTTCTGCACTTCCGCGAAAACACGAAAAAGTATGTCACGTTTCTTTCGAATAGTGCAAAAAAAGCAACAGGATATTGATTTGTATTATAGTTTTACAAGAACCGCCTACATCCCTATAGCTATGAAGGCTCTAACTAATTGGTTGTCATAAAAAATTCTTACACATTCATACAAGTAAACATCCATAGTCAGAAATAATTCATAATACAATGTGAAACCTTCTGTCCTGGGAATGATATATTCACGAACAACTTTTATCCAAACTTCTGGCAAACTTAGGGAGCGCACAAATAAAAGGAATCTTCACTTTATGAAAAAAAAAAAAACCATAATGCGTACCAGTGGTCACTTTCATTCAAACTTTTACTCTATAACTTTAATTTAACAACCGTCGTCCACAGTTTGGACTCCACATCTAGGAAAAATAACTACAAAGTAGTTAGTACAAACTATGAATGCATCTTTCTCACGAGAAATAGGGGTATGAATGCATTACCTTTCCGCGGGCAGAATATTTTAACTTACACGTTCGACAGGTATCTAACAACTGAATGTACTGGCAATTTTCAAGGAAATTAAAAAATCCATCCCTTAAAGTTGCAAATCGAATACATCAAACGAACGCACAAGTCAACACAACAAATGGAGTAGAACTCAAAGGAAACTTTAAACAGTAGCGCCTCATGCCCAATTAAATACAATCGAACTGAATCCATATGCATGTGCGTGAGAAAGGATGGATGTGCAATTTGTCTCGTTATATTTCTTTTATGAAATATGTACATATATGTTGCTATAAAGATTTTCGT
Source organism: Xylota segnis (assembly GCA_963583995.1). Taxonomy (NCBI): domain Eukaryota; kingdom Metazoa; phylum Arthropoda; class Insecta; order Diptera; family Syrphidae; genus Xylota; species Xylota segnis. The sequence goes on from OY757240.1 coordinate 14,454,172, forward strand.
ATAAATGATTGAGATGCATGACCACGTCATGTATTTTTTTGTTTTTGTACTGAATCTACAATCATCGTGGGATATGTCTGATATCTTATGCTGTATCTTGTAAGTCACCCATGCATCATGTATCATGAGAGAAGGATTTTTGGGAGGTCTCTCTTTAAAAGACTGGACACAACATTGATGGCTGTTGCTACATCATAACAACTACCACAACAGTACCATGTGAGATATGCAAGAATAACTTTGTTCCACTATACTGTATGAAGACAGTGTGGGGATGATTTTGGTTAACCTTTGTGTAGGCGATGGATAGTATTTCTCTTTGTAGAGGAGTTGATTAGAGTGTTGATGGAGTTTCTGGCCTTTCTTTAGGAGCTGCGTGTCTTATCTTCTTATGTCGTTGAGGGTGATAGTAAAAAGAGAACAAGTGTCGATAGGTAGTAGGAAAATGTACTGCATAGGTTAATAGTAGATTTCAAACGATAAGTAGCGTCATCTTATATCAAATCTTAATACTATTCATATGATTACACGGAAGATAGAAACATATAGTACATAAATACATTTGAAATGCCAGTTCCTGCTTTTACTTGCAGCTGCCTGTACCTGTAAGGCTGGAAAAATTTGAAACTCGAGAGACTTGCTATCTGTCAGTAACTGTGACTGTCATCGAAACGGCTGCTCAGTTTTTCCTCAAACTTCATATCTGTGTTTCCATTCTATGATATGTGGAACTACATCTAACGAGATGTGTCATTTAAAATTTTGCGCAATTGTTCAACTATCAATTTAATGACTATTCTTCTGTAAAAACTAAGACGTTACTAAACATCAATCCATACGCACTGACACAACAATCTCTTTGTTTAGTTCGTATTGTTATTGGTCTTCGAATGAGAGGTGGCATTTTAAATTGTGAGGCGCTATTCAAGTGTCAACGTTTAACTATTGTTGCGACGGTGTTTGAAAAGAAAAAAACTAGAAGGTTTTTAAATACGGATTGGTACATATTCGCACAATGTGTTGAAATCTTGAGAATTCTCTTCAAACTGGTGAAGATATCGCGAAAGTGTTTCGAAATATTCATACCGTTTTTGGTCATCATCGAGTGAATTTAATCTATTAACACGAAACTATCGGACAGGTCGGTGATGTGAAGATTTCAATTCATGTTCCTCCATTGCGAGACGAGAACAGAAATGGGGTCTATCCGGAAACACTTTGCTCCATTTTACATAAAAATCTTGCCCTACGTGTCCATAAGATGCAGTTGGCACAAGAATTGAAGTACCACGCACTTTTGCTGACTGAGTTCTAGGAACCTAAAATGAAACTCTTTTTGGATAACCCTTTATAAAATAGAATACCATGTTTCGTTGGAAAGAATGATAATTAAAAAATTATGAGCCACTACAAATATACGGCGTACGGAATATAAAACCACGCACGCCTACTATTTCTAACTATTCGATATTTTTACATTTCGATTAGAAAATTCAAAATAATTAGAAACGGTACATTTTTCCGTAATTCAAATACATTGTATAGGAACTCGCCCACATGTATAGTACGTTTAAAACTAAAACACGGCGCAAATTCATTCAGCTACAAAATTTTTGTATGCAATCTTTATTTCTGTATAATTTTACTCGGTTAACCAGATTCCGGTGCATCCGATTCAATCAAAAGTATAGAGCTACTTTCAAGGGAAATACAATGAGAGATTCCTCGTAAATATTACCACCTAAAACATGAGTACATTCGACGTACGTACATATGTATCTAGGTTTAGCTTTGTTGGAATTTCTGTTGTTGAATGTTTACCGAAAATCCATCGAATACAACCTGAGGACGATTTCAAATAAAGTAATCTGCATGTGGGTCGCACGTTGGTAGACAATTGAACAAAAGTTCTATTTTCGAATATTGTTTTTTTCTAACGATGTGAGTAGAGGTATAATTGCTTTAACTTATGAAGAACAAGAGTTCTCAAGATGTCAAGGAGATTAGTTTAAATTCTTTGGGGTTTTTTGAAGAAAATAAGTCAAATCAATTATCTACACTCCACCCTTAAGAAGTTACACTATTTCTTAACATAAAACAAACGGTTCATGAAAACATTTGATTTAGTTTAGATATAATGACAAGATTTTGATTTCACACTCTCTCAAACGAAATGCGTCGGGTTTTCAAATAACTGAACGTGAACTTAGTATGAATCTTGATGTTGACTTTTGCTTATTCGAAAGGATTTTTCTATTCTAACTGATTTTTAGTGGTTTTCTGTATTTATGAATATATTATTGTCTTGCAAATTGTTTTTGGGAAGATTGTGATGTCAAACTCATTAGCAGCCGAATTCGTTGTACTACTGAAAGTTCGTTTAATGATGAAATTACTAAACGGGCAAGGAGAACACAGTTCTGAGTTCCATAACTTGTAATCGAAGTAATCATATCATTTCAATTTAAAAATTTTAAATTTCCCCTTTAAGACAAGACCTATTATTTGCTGAATAGGGAACACTAACCAATACCATGCTAGAACATGTGAATGTTTCGAAATATTTTTATTTGGCTCAAATACATTCATACATTTTTCCTTTTAAATTTGAACCCTTTTGAAGTCAACTAGCTATTCTTACTTCAATTGCTGGCCTTTTTCAAGTGTTAAGTGCATTATATTTATAGCAGTGCCTTCCTTAAACGTACACCATTACAAATAAAATAATTTGAATCTTGCAGTCGTCCTTACTCTACAATAAGAAAGTATCCATCCATATCCAACTAAAATCCATACGCACACATGTATTTGCAACTCCACAGATGCACTTTCATAAAGTCCACCACCACCCCATAAAGTTCGTCCACGCAAACACAATCATCCACCCGCAGACACAACGCACACCAATCCACACAAAACATCCTCTTTAAATTAATATCACAAAATTGTATGTTTTCACTTCTCAATTTCACGTCGCGCTACGAATCATTATATCTTAGCCGTATTTGCTGCGGGAAAGAATATTCAACTTTATTGTTCTGAAACTATTCAACTACTGACCCGAGTGTTCTTTTAAAATTAAAGAAGATGTCCTATTCAAAACTGGTACAGAACGTATAGACGTGTAAGTAAACAACAGCCGGAAGATGTAAGACCTCTTGTCATAAGCATTTAAGCACTTAGTCAATCCAAATCAAACTAACTTTTTAAATCTTTTAATGATCTGTGAACACCCAATTGTATCCTTACGAAGCATAAACATATATGTATATGTAAGCCACTACAATTGATTGCAGGCACGGACATGCATTAAAAGTGTAATTTGAATCTTGATTGTTTATAGTTACTTAGTGTTACGACTTAATCCTCTTAAGGATTCACTTGTTGCTTGCGAATTTGATTCCTTTTGAATAGCTACAGATTATACAAGAAACATAAATACGATATACCGAGCACATCACATTTATTTACAAATAACAGTTTCCAGATCTTAATTAAATCACGCACTTTAATTATTTACATGGTCATTAATTAGCTTATTGACTGATTCGAAATTTAAAAAAAAAAAAAAACAAAATTTAAAATTCCACTGTCATTTCATCCACCCGCGGACAACCTATCGACGATGTTACCGATTTAAATGTTCAGATGCAAACACTTGCGTCCCTTACCTATCCAACCCGACTTGTCACAATAACAAAAACAACCCTATATTGTAAGAGTATGAATCTTTTTTTTTTCTCGATTTCACGTTACTCTCTTTTGGATCACAACACACAAGTGTGTCCTGTCAGCGCCCCCGCCCCCACTATTAAGAGAGAAGTAAACAACACCAGTAGTACTTTGTACTTCAAATGATCAACATCGGAGTATAGATTCCTAGTTTAAATTTCGCACTGAATAGAATTTACGTACGCAAAAATGCAAACAAAAATTATATTTTCTTATTTTTTATTTAATTTTTCTATTTTTTTTACACAACACTGAGACATGATTGCACTGATGAGAATTTGTTTCTTATTCTTTAGAGAAGGCATTTCGAAGGATTTTTTTGTTTGCGTTTTCTTAAAATTTCTATTAATTTAAAATAAAAATAAAAACACAATTTCTTTATTTCAAAAACACAGTTTTCAAAAAACAGAAAGCATTTTTTTTGTTTTTTTTTTCAACTATTTGTTGTTCCGAGAGTTCTTGAATTCGAGGAAATTTTATTATTATTTTTTCTTATAGCAGAATTTATGTTTTAATTTTTAGAATATTATTTGCAGTACAACAGAGCATTGATATATTTTTGAAAGCATTTTTTTTTGTGTTAAACAATTAGCAATTTTAAAATTATGTTAATAACATAATTTATTTTAATTTTAAACATTTAAAAACTTCCAAAAACTTCCGTAGAACTCGCACAGTTGTCCAAAAATTCAAAAACACTTCCTTCGTAGACTTTGCGTATCTTTATTCATATTCATCATTCCGCTTCGAAAATATTCAATGATATTTTGAATTTCCAAAATGTTCAAATCATATATTATTTTTTACGATTAAAAAAAATATATAATACGACTTCACAACAAGAAAAAAACGAATGAGAAATATTCTAATTACTCCGATAGAAGTAGAAGAAAAGAATTTAAATCCGCGAGAATATCTACACACCAATCGACCGTACTGCTCACTGGCACTTTTGGTAATAAATTATGTTTCCTGAGTGCGATTTTTAACGAGATGTTCCTCATAGTCGCAGGATATTTCAACGCACACACGATTCAACAGCTTGCCACTCTTGGATTTGTGCTCACTCTTTGGGGCCGAGAGAACCCTTGTCGCGAATTTATTTCACATCAGAGGACAAATTAACTCGAGTCCGTTCCGACGGATGCCACCGTTGCAACAACCCGTGAACAAATAAACAGGATATTCACTTTGTGTTGTTCGAAACCCTTTGAAGTATCTACATATATCTACGAAAAGCACTGTGCTATCCTGAGTGATGGTGTATCGCTGTTGAATGCATTTATAGTTACTTTGGCAAGGTGAAATGGTTAGAAAAAGAGAATTTTCGCAGGTTGTGATTTATGAGTTGTTTTACTCTCTTATCGGATGATATTGGTTATAAATTAATATTTCTGATACGATGAAGGGGGGGGAAGAGGAGGAGTAGGGGGTGTTGTTATTGTACACAGCGATGCATAAGAGAAAAATCATAATGACTTTCGGACTTTTGTTTAGATGCACATGTATGCAATACGGATGCGTTTGTAAATTTTTTTTGGAATTTGTATGAGAGTATTCAAAAGGTATACGAGCTACGCGTTTAGTTGAGTCCTTTGAAAACGTAGTAGTTGTATTGACTCCGAACGTTTGTTGTTTTTGGTATTTTTTTTTTCGGCTTCATAAATAGACACATGCAGGATATACAAATACATTGATGGAATATTTTGCAGTAGTTAGGTCTTGACACCTAATTTAAGCGAATTGATGATTAGAGGGTGGTCAATTATATTCGTCTGTGATTTTCTGTGATTTGCGTTGTGGGCTAAAAAATCGAAACGGTAACATTGACTCCAACATTTTGGTGGGTGGATAGTGTTGTTGCTAGATGAAAGGGTGCCCATTTATTTTTTTGCTTTTTATTTTGGTTAATACTTTTAGATGTTTGTCGGCATGAAATTTTTCGATTGAGTTATGTACATACATACATATACATATGTAGGTTCATATTGGAGTTATGAAGTTATAAAATCGTGAGTATTTTTTACGATTTTAATTTTTTGTTGAAAATGAAAACTGATGTTTATATGGATTTTTAACTCGCTCTACTGGTAATAAAGGATTTCATTGTGACAGGGATTTGAGCGATGAATTCCCTACTAAGCTACTTAGAAGGCTGGCTGATGGGTTTGACAGGAACCGGATGGATGGGTCACAATTTAGTCTGCATTTGGCTTAGAGATGTGTGATGAATATTATAGTTATGTGAAAAATGTTCGACTAATTCTCTGAGTGGCTATTTGTGGCTTTTCATTATTTTAGTTTGAGCTTGGGCCATGATCTTAGGACCTGCGTTAAGTAAAAATTTACTTCTTTATGTCGATGTTTATGCCCATGTTTTGGTATATACATACGTACGTAAGACTAAGATTGCTCATTTAAAACTCTAGGCTAGAACTTATCCCAGACTTAATTCTCCTGTTTGATTCCCTGTGGGATCACTTCAATAATTTGCCCCTTTGTCCAAGTTGTAAAAGGGTCCTGTCTTCAAAATAATTTGTTATTACTTGCAGCAGGCACTCCCATATTCCTCAGCGCTTTCAAAATGAAGTTCAAGTTGATCGAATTGAACGCAGCGCAGCGGTCTGTATGACGTCGGTTCCTCTGAAGGTTTGTTGCTCTCGGGATCAACACAACCTTTAATCGGCTTACGTTTTTTCAAACATTTTTTTTAACATTCAGTTATTTTAAGTGGTACTGATTACTTTATATTATTTTGCATTCTTTATGTACTTCTTAGTTTTCTTTATCTTCTGCTATTTCGTAGAATCTGTTATTTCACTTCATTAACCTAGTTTCCTGGATAAAAACCGTCGACGGGACTTAACACTCTCTTCAATTGGCAATTCTTGGAAATCCTCGTGGTTTACTTGCTCTGGGAATGATTGGAGCATTTAGGGATCCCTATCCCTATCCCTATCCCTCTTGATTGAAGTTATCCTGGATAATGTATCAGGTATTGTAGTCGCCTTTGACATATCTTATGTCAGTGCTGAACTGAATGTTTGTAAAAGGGCTGAAGTTACGTCCACTGCTAATCGCTTGCGGTCATACACTCCATCGACCAGTTGGTACGTCTGATGCGTTTGTACCGAGGGATATTGGTGCATTGATGGAAGGATGAGTTAGGAGTGTAGCAAACACTGGTGGGCTCTACTTCTCGATGTGGTGTGTGTTGTTGCTTGCGGCTGCTCCTTTCACTGACTGTTTGCTTGCATGGAATCACTCTTCAATCACTTTGGGCAAAATATGTGCAAACGGACGGTGAATAACAAAGCCTTGATAGTTACCTCATACGCAAGAGTTCCAGTCGAATTTGTTGCTACATATATGGGCCGTGATGTCTATCAGCCAAATGCTGATAAAATGAGCTCCGATGATTGTTGACGACACTCAGCCACAATAAAAATCCAGGTGAACGCACATCTTAAACCCAGGTCCACTGTCAAATTCTTGTTACCAAACATCGTGATTCTACTATCATTCTCTGCGTACAAGGATATTTTGCAAAAAGTAAATCTGTCATGTAAATATGTATATCGCGTAAATAACTGTTAACCAATGTGTTATTTACAGTTGACCAGCATTGGTAAACGTTGCTGGGCTCAGTTTTTCGACACCAATGTAAATGAACGTGGTTCACGAAACTTTTTGGCCTTCATTCCTAATCCACAGTGGAACCAGAATAGAACATCGATTTTTCGCGAGTTGGAGGATGAATTGCGGTATTCACGTGCCCTGCTTCTTCATTTGTTCATTTGACAGCTGATATGTTGAATTTGGCGATGTAGTTCCTGTTGTCTGATGAGGATGTTGCCTGTCGCTTTGATTGAGAAAAATAAATAAAAAACAAATATTTGGCGTGACAGGTTGATGAGACCCAAGGGCTAGCTGGTCACAGCCATTCGTGCTGTGCGTGTTATATTCTTAAGAAGTTTTCTCATGACAGTTGTACTCTTGGATGTTTATCAGATGCTCGCGAGAAGTGGGACCGTGAACGAATTTTTAGGTGTCAGCTAGGGTGTGTGAAAAATCTCCGATATACAGTATTAGATCGGCTAATATTAATAGTGTTTGCTAGATTTTCATTTGAGGCTTTAAGAATGGCACTGACTTGTGGTGGTAGTCGGTGTAGAGACAAAGACTGTAGGAAATCGGTGTTTATTTGAATAACGTTTTCATTGTAACCACTCTATAAAATAACAAAAAAGCGTTTACATACACTAGGAAACGTAGAAATAGGGATAGAATAAGAAAACAGACTGACCACTAGACCGTATTCCTGTGAACCACCTTTCCATACTATGGGTCTGAGTCCATGCGGCATTGTATATTTACGCTTCAGATTGCGGAGGGTATTATGTCATTTCATAATACGGTGACTATCTGTAGAGGCACTCTAAAATGGTATAAAAATAGTATCATTCGGTGATATCTTTTGCAAAAAATTTATGCCTCACATGTGTGGCATACATACATATGTACATATGTGGTCGTATGTATATCTACAGGAGGAAAAAAGTTGAAAGGTTAATTGGTGCCACTCAGGTCGGCAATCAGTCCTTGATTATGTAGAATAAACTCTAGGGACTTTCACTACGACCATATAAAATGGGTGATTTTCACTTGTCACTGCACTTCCTTGAACTTTACTACACAAGTGCAAATGGCCATCGCCAGCAGTATTATGATGACTACAATACAAAAACGAAGAGGGTACTCAACCATCCCACAATACGAGTATAAGAACCACAATCGGCAACAGCAGCGGGAGAACCTACACGATAACAACGACCGTATACAGTTATCGTGTTGTTCTCGAACTGTCAATGTGTTTTATCAACAGGTAAGCAATTCAAATCCAAATCCAGACACATTCGTATTTTTATGAATGCAAATTTATGTATCATAGTGAGGTCAACACGGTGTTTTATTTGTTCTGTGTGGGGTTGGTGTGTGTTCCGCGATAATTGCATTCCATTGTGTGCTGTAACTTTAAGGTTGAATCCAGTTGAGAATCTTTGCGCGCCTGTACAGCACTCACCAGTTGCTTCAAGCAGTCACAAGGAGAACATGTGTGTGTTGGCATTAAATTAAGTTAAAAATACAAAGATACACTTAATATCCCTTAAATTCATAAGCACATTACGGTTACGCTCCTTTATTCAAACAATTTGCTAAGATAAATTGAATTTTCCTTTTTATACCTGCTGTGCACGGTGACCGTTCCCGTACCGTTTCTAACCCCTGCCATCAGGGACTTACTTATACAGTGGGAGGTTTCTCCAAATCGAGAGGGAGAATCTTCAATCAAGAAACCACCGAGAGTGTGTGCTGTGTCGTTGCCGGGTCATCATCGTCCTTTGAACGCGCGCGGTCGTCCCAAGTTGAAAATTTCTCAATTCTCTTCTCGTACAATAATTATGCATAGTGTCACGTACAATGCTGAGGTATGGCCGATGCCTCTGATGGCGCCACCGACAGCCCATACAGGGAGCCGCCAACATAAGATGTCATCAATGGAGCGAACCAGAAAACTAAGCACACTGTTGAGACATCATCAGACGTCGTATTCATTTGCAGTGAGTAGTGTTTTATTTGTAAAGTTCCTTTTTTGTTTATCAGTTAAATCTGTCCTGCGGTCGTGAACGTAAGCCTTGGAATCATTGTGCTATCATAACCAGTCCAAACAATGGTGACCGATATTTTATTCAAAATAATATATAAAATAATTATATTTATAAATTGAAATATACTTGGACAGGATCCGAAGTCTAGTGATATTGTATATAGGACTCTGGCTATGTGGACACGTGCTTGTGTTTATCTAACTTAACCGGACTGCATTGAAATGAAATGCAAAATTGTATTCTATTTGTTTTAGAAATTCTATGAATGCGAAGTGGGTCAGGTGATTGCACACCTCTTGTGTTTTAAATTCGTGGGGATAATTGAAAGATAAATTTAAATTATTTGTTCGTATAAGTATTTGTGATTTCTCGGGTTATTCACCCTCAGATATGTACACATTAAGCCAATAGATATAAAGACGACATCCGTCAATTGCTGATGCATATTCGTACCAAACTTTGCATGACGGCTGTATTGGACAGCGTTTTGATTGCGGTTTGGCCGACCACAAATGTCCGAAAGAAGCATCAAATTTTTCTTGTCGTGCTTGGAACAGCTGCTGGTTCCAATGCTCCTATTGCGTGACAAATTTCTTGGACGTGTGATTTCTTGAAATGGAGGCATTTAACGCCATTTGTCCTTCGGGGCTATGTTGGGCCACTCGAAAATACTAGAACTGTAAACATGATGAAAAATGTCATCACAACCATGACTATTTGTAGGCAGAACCGAAGCGGACATTTGGCAGGTATTGCATTCCATTACTTTGTGCCTCAGCTTAAAATGAAAATATCACTTAGGTGCATATCTGTAGCTATTTGAAAAACTACAAGATGTTTTCGTTGTGTTGATGGGGTCAGACACATTGAGAATTGCTTCGTTGCTAGTCGTTAAATTAAATAAAAGAGACTTTTTTGAAAAGAGCAAACAGTGCAACAAATGCAACGTTTATGTCTCTCAGCGGCGGACCACGTTCCCCCTATAATCATCAGGTACAACGACTTGGGGATTCTCCAATGATTTAACTTGTGCTTCGTCTCCAACTAACGACCTTTATACATCTATGGAGCAAAGAGCTATGCTCCAAACGTTGTTTAACGAATTTGAAAAACTGCAAAACCTGAACTGTGATGCAGTTACGAAAATTCAGTACCTACAGGCAAACAATGCGTCTCTTAAAAGGCAGGTTGAGACGAGGGTTCGAAAAGAAATTGAATCTTATAAATTTTTTAGAGATCGTTTCTGAATTTAATTGTTTTCTTAGCTCAAACAAACACAGAATGGTTTCAGTTTTAGTCCTGTGTGTTTCAGTATATTTTTTTGTAACAAATCATGCTGTTTAGTCATAGATACTGACATTTGCCAAATTACCCCATATAAACTCTATCTAAATTGAATTAATGCAAATAGCTACTATTGTGGGTGTGTTATCGCACACTTGCAGTATTCATTTCAGAAAAATATTACCCTCTGTTCTCTTGAATTAATATCCACTTCTGGTGCTTCTATTTTGAATGCTAACGAAAGTAATATCTTACGAAACTGAAAGCTTCCGGATTATTAAGTCATAACAATGAATGCTAGTAACGCAATTTCACATTGCACCTGGATATCCTATTGGATATATATGAAAATAAAGAACGTTATTAAAAGTGTAATAAAGCAGTTTCAACTGTCGCAGGTCATATAAAGCTTGGAAATAAAATCTCTGAATAAAACGAGCTTATATTTGAAACGTCACGAAGAGTTCGCATGTTTGAGTTTATTTTGCTTCCTCTTTTAAAATAAATAAAAAGTCTTAACGTATATTGGATATGTAAACAGAATATAACTCAGAAATGGTTCAAACCTTAAGTCAGGTTGGGTATGACAAGTCCTGGACTAAAACTGAATATTATATTGCAATTTCGATATCTTCTTTGAATATTGTATCTATTGCTTTGTTCAGAAGGTACTTAGTGATCGGTCAGAAGTCTTCTTTAATAGTTTGAATCTTGGAAATGATCTTGAAGATTGTTCAAGTAGAAGAATATATATAGTTGCAGATATATTAAAAGGAATCACTTCATTGTTTGAAGACTCCGAATATTTCAAGAGTTACCTTGTGAAATTATGCTATGCATATGTACATATCTGTTATCAATAAATGAATGTGGTACAGAGGCCTACCCCAAGATTTAGAATCTTCCGGGTCACTGCAATTGTTAAGTCTCCACTATAACAGGTAAATGCCAAAGTGCAATCTGGCAACCGTTAATATAATATGAATGAATCCACATTCACATCCTTTCCGTATGTACTTCTCGAGCATCCTTGACCTGTATGGTACAAAAGCATGTGGAATGAGTGTTTTGGATCATTGGCCCAAATATCCTTCTGGCCCCATTTGCATTGGTACCATGTCGACAAATCGCCTGCCTTTCATGGTCAAAGGAATTTTTCGGTAAAAGATAAAAGTCGCACGGCACGGCAAATCAGGCGGATACGGGGAGTAGTTGATTCACAGAATTCACGCACAGTTCTTGGCTTATGTTTCTTACGACCGTTTTCTAATTCCGCGATGGGGTAAACAATCATCACCCTATACTTGGTTATTCAATTGAAATGTTTCGGTAAAAGTTTTACCAAGTTTAAAACAAACTTAATAAATATATTGATACATATATGTACCTTGTTGACTGTTTTACTATTTAGAGAGAGCCAGGTTCTTCTGCGTGTTGCCATAAATTCGGTTTCTTAGTCAGAATTACTTGTTTGATATCAAGTCGTGGTCCTTTTGTTAGATGATATGGAATTGCGAATAAATCGACAATTGCTGAGAATTCAATTCGATAGTTGATTTTTATAAGAAAACAATCGAATAGTATTGAATAGAATATTTGCTCACATTGTTACACATATCCAACTTAGGGTGAAACAATATCTTTCCCCAAGTCTCTTTGAACGAAGTTAAACTATCGGCAAATGCAGACAATTGTCGTCGATTGTATTGTCTCAAACAGTCAGTGATTAGGGATCAACCGACGAATAACAATCGAGTCGGGTCAGTTTTAGTTGGAATAATCAAGAGAACAATCGATTTATTCGATACGTAGTCTGTTACATAAAGAAATAATCGAGATGGACCCTTTAAAGTATACATATATATTTTTCATCATTTAGGGAGTTCCTCTATCTTTGCACCAGCCCTACTAAAGTGGGTGTAGTGTACTGCATGTTTTTATTCGCAATTAACCATCGCTAATATACATCTTATTTAGCGTTTTATAGAAGCTTTAATAACTATGACTGCTTGGTCTTTTAACATCCCTGTTTGTTTTTCTCGTATAGCCTTGATTTTTTTTTTAAATGTAAGACCGAATATACGGTTTTGTTTAATAAAACAAAAATTAAACGAAGAAATTTGTTGTTTTTAGAAAAAAAGTAGCCTCACAGGCGACCAATAGTATTAAGGATTCAAAAAATTTCATTAATATTCTCGGGTTAATAGAGGGTTGAACATTGTGTAGATTGGTGGTAGATGAATTCCAAAAGATTTGTGAAGTTCCGATGGTGTAGAAATTATCGTATTTTGCAAATTTGCTATACAAACATATGTACATAGTCACTTGAATACCTTATAAAAAATAAGAGACTTTGTTACCATACCTTTTCCCCGCAACTGTGATCCACTGCTTCTGAATATCCGTTTCCTGTGACAACTCTACGAGTAAGAGACTGAATTGAGTTTCTTTCCCAGTTTTAATCAGCTCATCGTTGATTATCTCACTATATCCCTAGCAGACACATCTCTACAAAAAAAAAACAAAAATACATTTATGGATGTATGTATATACAATGGATTTATGTACAAACATAAGTATGAATGTATATTGTATTGTCTATTTAGTGTGCGAAAGAATTCGGTTTAATACAATGGCGTACAGAATGAGTGGAGCGTTATTAGGTTAAGTTACAAAAACTATTCTCCCATTGGATAGCAGAGCCATCCTATTGCTCTTGGTTTAGCTTAACAAAACTTCCATTGTGTGCGTTGAATATGGGGCAAGTGCAAAGTTTGGTGCATAAGTTGTGGTTAAAACTTTTCAGAGGGTAGTTCAAGTCTTTGTGGAAACAACTCTTGGATTTTTAGTTTAAGGAAGGAACCTCTTTTTCACCAGCGTGCACTCTTAGCTCTGATTATTTCAAAGTTTGTCGAGCATCTGCTCAGTAACACAGTCTGAGCAAACGAATACTAGCCATCCTGATTGGAGGTGTAGGTCATGTGTGATCTTCTAAACACCCTTGTCTTCACTCCTTCTTTCCAACGAGTTTAATTTAATGAATACACCTTATTGTTACCAGATCTTACATCTTACCATTCGATATTGGATATCCTTGGTTCTGACATCATAGAAAGGTTCAGATGGGTCCCGTATGGCAGCGCCTCCTGAACTCTTTGGTAAATTTGACTGCATGACACCATATTAAGAAATTGGATCAGGATTGGATTGACCGTCGAGAACCTAGGTTAGGTAAAGATTTCGTTATGAATTTTGATGTGGTTTTAGGGAGCATGTTCACCACTTCGGAGAGCTGGTTAAAAAATGTTTTCCCAAAGGTTTAATGTCTGATTCTGCTGAGACTTGGGCACTCGCAGAGGAAGTGTGTCGTGGCTCCCTCTATCTCAGTGTCACCGTATCACCTGCATAGTTCTGAGCCGTTGAAACCCATTCTACTGAGGTAGATCTGTAAGGACGCCAATGAGAAGGGTCAGCTGTGTTCTATTGAGAGTCAGAAGGTCTCTTGGCCTTTTCACGTTATATTGGGCCCAAAGAAGTCTTTGATCCATCCGTAAAGATGGATACACAGGCAGGGTTGATGACCTCACCATTCATCCAGTCCTCTTTAAAGGGACGTCGGGAAATTAACAGCATCTTAAAATACAGCGGATTTGGGATGCATTGGGATTGGAATCAAAGGCTCCCAACTTTATAAAGAAAAGAAAAATCATTGAAATACATGATTTAAGGAATTTTCAGAACAGAACTTAATATTGTTTTTGAGACACCAAATAGCTAAGAGTCAAAGAATTTATTTATTAGCAAAACACCTTATAGAATTCATCGATCAGCCATATCATAGTTTCTTGAATTGACAGGCCTTCTCCCCTGTGCTTTCCTTAAGTTCCGGCAGGACCTTATCTGATGCGTGTTGGTCTGCCTCCGAGCTCCTTGAGACTTATGTTAGTTCTCAACTTTCGCAGGATGTCCACATGCAATATATCCTCTCTTGTTGATATCACGACAGCATCTGGTCCCCGTCTCTTCAGACTCTTTGTTATGGGTTTGATTCCTGCTCCTCCTATTGGTGGCTAAGTAATCATTGTAAAGGAGGCTGCCTCTGTTTTTCTAAAAGAGGTGTATCAGCTTCCTTGAGCGTCAGAGTTCAACCATAGTTGCCCCAAACTAAACCTAAAACTCACTTAGAGTTAGGCTTATATTGATCGTATGTAAGTTAATAATGCCAAAGCATTAATCTAGTGTGAACATGCGTACATGATTGTACACTATTGCACCGTTTTGTTGCGCTGCATCGTGGAGTAACCTGTAAGTTAAAGTAGCTATGTAGGGAAACAAACCAACTCGAGATTACATGTACATCATTGGAAGTAAGTCGTAGGTCCCAAGTTATTTCTTTCTATGAGTGCCATACTGTTCTACCATAATTTATTATCAGTAACACAATCGGTACATACCTTTTAAATTAATAAAGACAATTTCGAACCAAGTAATTGTCAAGAAATTACAACAAAAGGACGACCAAATTCTACACTAATTGATCAAAAATATATCTTTTGAGCTCCTATAATTAGTTTGTTTCCACGTTCCTGTATGATAATGATGCATCTGTAATGATGAAAATTTATTTTTAACTTATGACAAACACAAAAAAAAATCACCGGAATCCTCCAATTTCATTCAATTTCATCTCACATAACATAATAAATGTCTAATTGATGCCATAATAAAAAGGATCTTGGTCGTTCCTAGCAACTAGAAGCAAACGACGGGTCCTCTTAAAAAAAAAACTCATCGTCCACAAGATAGCGTACTTTCTATATGTATATGTATTATATATGCGCATGAGAGCTTCCTCAACGACTATCGAACATTTTTTTTTTTTTTTTTTTTATAAATTGCGCGCGCCAAAGGGGATATGAATACCCTTATACTGATTCAGGGCGCGGGCGTTGGGAAAAGGGGAGAGAGGAACAGAGGAGGTACCGGTGCACGTTGGCTTTGAATGTTCGGTTGCCTCGCTTAGAAAAAAAACACATAATTACTTCGCGATACGTAATTCGCTGAAACACCTTATAGGCTCACACACAAGATTGAATTGAATATTAAGTTCGTTTTGTTTAACAGGGTGCTATTCGCTTAACGGTAAATTTTTAAATCCTACATACTTATACCCTATGTGCCGCTATTCAATTGAAAAGTTTCCTTCTTTTAGTCACGGACCACCCTGTACGCAGAGAGCCAGATGTTAAGAACAAAAATAAAACTATACCTACCTCTTATCTTATCATTGTATGTATGCTTGTAAAAAAGGACGAGTACTTCGAACCGAATCAGTATATGCAATCAAACATCACGTCTCTCTTTTTCTCTCTCTCTCTCTACACCTGCCAGATTCAAAATCAGAAAAACGCATAAATTCTTTACCTTCCGTTTGGTATCTGCAACCAAATAATGTATACTCACAGTCTATTATAAGAGACACACTCAGAGTAGAAGTTGAAGAAATTTCTCAAAGAGAAAAGGACTCCTCTTGAGTCCTGAGTTCCGACTCTACTCTTTATTGAGCGACTCGTTTATTGATTGAATTTTCAGACCATTTAACACAAACACAAGTAGGGACACATCAGAGAATATCCTTGCTGGTTCTCATATAACGGTGTGGGCAATATTCTCAACATCTCCGACGGTCTGGCTCTCTTAAAATGAACTCTCTTAAAATTTTCGAATTTTATGTAATATTTTCTACGGGTGCTCTTTTCGGAAATCGCCGATTCGGAGTTACTTAAGCAAGTGCGTGCGCAGTGGACAGGACACCATACATATCCTATGCCTTTCTCTTGAACAGAAGTTGATATTTTTTTTTGTTTTTTAACTAAACTCGCAATTATTGAAACGCCCACTCCATTAAATTTGAATAATTGACAGCCTTTGGCAACTGAAGTGGTGTTGTTGCCCATGTATGCATGTATGCATATGCTAGGGGATGATTTACACACAGATAAGTTGGCTTGGCGATACTTGGTTTTAATTTGAAGATTCGAATTAACAACCAACATGCCAAGTTTTTAACAAGTCATGGTGTCGTCTTTATACAGGGCCTGATCCTGACTGGAGTTGTACTGGCCTTAAATGTCACATACAAAAGAGGAGTAGCTTGTTAGAGAAACTTGTTTAGAGTAGTGTCTGAGATAGTGACATGTTTTGCAATGATTGCCTACGATAAGTAATGACTGCGAAAGACGCCGACTTCCTCGACGATATTTGACAACTGAGCAGGAGGTTCGAAGTTCGAATGGGAATCCTCCATCTGACAAACGTCTGGGAGCAAATCTGTCATGAAATAGCTTCAGAAACCAAGAATTGCCTGTCGAACTCGACTGTAAACAACGCGAATGGTTCTGAGAAGCTAGGTCCTACATTCCATGAACCAAGTATTTGAGGATTTCATTGGGAGCAAAAAAAAAGTTGGAAGAGTTACTGAACAAAGCCTGATCAAGTTTCCTCAAAAGCCATCGGAGCCATAACTTCTGAATAAATATCAAGCCTTGTTTACTTAACCAACGAATGGGTTGGTTGTGTTGGGCCAATCAAAGAAAGGTCCATTATGATACCACTGTGTGTAAAACAAGCACCCGACCCCTACATACAGACGTGAGATAAAAAGGCAGGGTAACTGGTTTCGGTGTTAAACAATGCTGAAGATGTAAGGAAGTAGTTAGGTTTAAGTGGCTACACGTTGAGAATAATAATGGGTCGGTTGTGGATTATGTAGTTCTCTATACCTACTAGTAAAATTTTAGCTTCTAATGAACCGTAAGATCATCAAGATCATTAAAGAAGAGAACTCCCAAATGAAGTTTTCTTTTGTGAGAGAGAGCAGAGCAGGTGCAGAAAAGGAAGAGAAGTCATCCACTTCTTTTTCATCTTTACAACTTCTGCACAATGTTGGCGAGTTTATCGCCTCTACAATTTCCAGGAATATCCCTATGCTCTGCCATCCACCAAAGGTGAATATTAGATTGTTCTCCCATGTCTAAGAGAAACAAACGCTAGCCTAGAGCAACTTTTGAAGTATTAGAGAAGGGATCCAAAAATTTGATAGCTAGGTGACTATCTAAAAGGGTCCGGATATCTGTAGAAGATATCACGTTTTTCTGTTAACACTTCTTTAATGGCTATCAACTCCATTTGGGACACACTACAATGATTAAGAAGACAGAAGACTACCTCGTCGTTAGTTTTTAAACCGTTCGGTATAAAAGAAAATCGACTTGTCTTCAAGGAACACCTTTTCCTCCCAGAATGTCCTAGACGGTGTGGTTGCCAGAATATGTTTGTCAAATCTTAACTTGAGCTTGCTTATCATAGAATGTCCTGTTTTGACACCAGCAGCTGTCCGAATATTTCTGTCATTGAGGCGTAGATCTTCACATCTCTTCTTGACATGCAAGTGTTCCGAGTATGCAAGTGTTTAAATTGCTAATAGCTTCAGAAAAGGTTTGCGAAGGCCTACTCATTTCCTAAAATTGCTAGCCAAAACATAGTTGAAAAACAACAGCCTTAATGTCCTCTCAAAATCGACTACACAATCCAGCTCTTCACACACTCACACATTCCGCATGCGATACTTCCCTATTCTAGTAAGTTACTCTCCCTATCGTCCAGTGCTAAGTATCTAGGAGTCATCCAAGGTATCATCCTAAGAAGATTTTAAACATAGACCAAAGAATAAAGAAAGTATCCCTTTCATCTCTTGCCTTCTATGCTCACCTGTGGGTCGATAGTATTGCAGACACTCACTAAAAAAGCCAACAAGTCACGGTTTAATAACTGACTGTGTGGAATAACGAACTATGCGGAATCCCTAAATATCTTAAAACCTTATAGACGAACAAATGCTGGTAGCATTTTCCACTAGTCAGGTCTCACACAAATATACTACCAAGACAAAAAATATCCATTTTCATTGACAACCAAGCCGTCATTACCTCGGTAGTTATATCATCTAAATTAGTACTAGAATTCCAAAAGGTTTCGCTAGATGACCAATATATGATGAACTGGTTGCTGATGAACTGGCCACTGCTCACTTACGAATTAGTTTACACATTATTTCAGTCTTTCTTAGAACGGTCAACCTTAAATGTTTTAAATTGACGAGCTGCATCATATCTAGAAAGATGTGGTGTATCTACATATGTATAACAAGATTGAAGCAACCGTTCTAAGGGGCAGAATGCGCAGAGATATGGGGAAGATAGTCTCGATAATCACAGAATACTGTGTAGTCCTTTGCATATGCATAAGCCAAATCCTTCTTTCTCCTCGCGTCACACCTCCATATACAGGTCGCATGAGTTTTGTTTTCAAAACGGCACAACTGTTCGAATTGACTTCTACTTACAGAACCATCATTCCTACCTACCTACTATCTTAGACTGTCATTGTTTTCACGGGACCACTGCCTAGTGCTATTTCGCAAAGATTCTCGAAATCATTACACAGTAGGACCCTTCCATTCGTGTAAAGAATATAACACGGATGGTTATGTGAAAATAGCTAGCTCTGGCTCCCAAGGACCTGATTTTTAGTTTGGACACGGGTTATCAGAGAGTTTAATATTTTGTGTAAAAATTGATTAGTACTTTCAGACCACTTGACTAGACCACAATGGACCGTCTTTCGGTGTAATTGTATCCCTGGTGAGCGTGCAGTGTATCCTTGGAAATCTCAATAAAAAAACTCTTCCATTATGAGGCCTTATGTTAGAAAAAAAAATTGAATTCCAATTCTGAAAGGTTTGTAGTCCTATTATTATATTACTTACTTTCTATGCAGACATTGGATGTTTTATTTAAAACAGACTGCCTAAGCATCCCACACTAATCAGCAATGCAACACCCACATAATTTACTGGAACGTGGTTATTAATTATAGTTATAATGTCCGGCCAGCCGCGGGTAAATATTTTAAGTCTCAGCATCAACCAATATTGACAATCCGCACACAGAACCCTTTTTATTTTAATTTTTTTTTTTTTGTTATCCTATCAATTAGCTAGTACAATTGAAATAAATGAAGGATATTTTCCAAAATTGTAATACATTATCTCGTAGCGAACGTGCTGAAAATTAGTTACACTGTTTACGGCATGACTCCAATTAGGAGTTATGAATTGCCACGTATCGACCCAAACAAAAAAAAAAGGAGGACAAGCAGCAAATTAGCCTACAGTTCCGTGATTTTTTTTCGATATCTGTTTCGGGTCAAATCCTTCCATTAATTCTCATTTTCTTCGGAGTTTTTCCACCTTTGCTTGATTTCTGGGGAAAATTATTAGGACATTCTTTTAGTCATCAGCCAATAAGCATCCCATGGGAATGTTTTGAAAATCCGTCCGTATGTTTTCTATGTACATTTGGATGATATCCTTTGCCTGGTGTGTTTTCTAGGAGCAACGATATTTGGTTTTACGGTTATTGTTTTTACACGCAATCTCAACTTACCCACATTTATGTCAAGAGGACTCGAGGGATAAGAGTATCTGCCCTTACTATTTGAGTATCTTTAAGTAGTTTTAGTTTTCACTTCTTCTCGTAAGATGAGGGGATGACCAAGAGACAAGTTGAGTCAAAGGTACATTATACCAAAGGGTACATGAGCTGCTTTTATGTACTTTCTATTTTCTAGTTGTTGGGACACGTTTCTGCAAATAGCTTTGACGCCTTCAGACTATTTTTTATGGGGATACGTCAAATCCCTCATCTATGTTTTCTAAAAAGCCAGCATCAATTGCTGCCTTGGAATATATCATTACACGCTATTCCAGTAAATATGGTCAAAGAAGTGGGCACCTTAATGAAATCTTTTGCGAGCGGAGAGTCCTTGGCACATACAGAGGAGACGGAGTATAGTTTTTTCCTATTCTTCGTCCATGCAACTTCTAGGCGAGGACGCCCGGCTTATGGTGTGCCTCCAATGAGGTAGTTTCCCGTAATAATGCATAATATGATTGCTATGAGCGATAAGACTACCTGGTCAAACATTTAAAGCGTTTCTGACCCAGCTTCGGCAAGATCTGTTTAGTAATGAGACACGTACTATCTAAATGAACTCTTTTGACCTTAAGTAATAATTTAACTGTACCGAGAGTCATGCCGATATTACCTTCTACAATAAATTCGGGTTCGTCAGTTATACAATTCCCTGCTCCGGGATAGCTCCGAATATTGAGTTATTCAGACATTTCGTTAAGAGACAAATGTATTGGTATCACAATGGACTTTCTTTTGGTCTTATGTGAGCTGTTAGGAGCAACCAGCCAACTCAACCAAATGGAAAATGCCTCCTTGATCCTCATGACCTCCGTCTGGAAGACGCTACAGTGACTGAGAAGGCAGAAAGAAATATTTATATTAAGACGGTTGGAGATGATACGCCCTCCCACTTTCGATTCTTTTTTTGATTTATCTATACAGGATTTCCGGGTTAAGAGGCTGTCAATCAACTCCGTAGGAAGTCTAATGGAAAATCAGATGTGGAAGTACGTAGGCGATGACTTTCCGACGAAATTCAAGATTTTCCTGTACTTAGACTAGACCACTGAGATATAGCATTCAAAAGAGTAACTGCTTTGATTGTAGGTATCGAAAGGTGAGAAATGAAACCATGTATCCAGAGTTGTTGCAAGGGTGGTTCTTAGTGCTTCCCTGGTGCATAAGAAACGGACCTTTGTACCCGGTTAAAATGAGTTAGGTGACAGACTTTTCCAAAATTATCCATCAGACGACACTCTATTAACTATGTTGTCCTTTATATCGACTTCAATGTCAAAGCAAAAGTCCTTGGTACTAAAAGAGAAGGTGCGAGAAGCTTCTCCGGGGGATTGTTGTGTAAATTTTAGATTTCTAGAAAATTACTCCGTCCAACAGTATGTGTCAATGCAAATCAATGGAAAAAAGTTTTATGTACATTTTAGCAACGAAATGCAATACCTCTCAAATGTCCACCTTAGCTCTGCCTACAAATTGTCATTCTTCCAATGAAATTTTGCATCACGTTTTCCCACCATTTCGCCCATATTTGGCGCAATCTTTAGTATGTAGAGCATTGCCGTAGACTTTATCTTTAACAAACCGTAAAAAAAAAGTCCAATAGTGTTAAATGGAACGATTTTCCAGTAGCAAGTCATTGGAATAATAGTTGATTGTAGACAGTTCAACAATGGCGCGAAATGACAACTTTTGTTCAACTTCGTGAAACATTCAAAGTCTTGAGACAAAATAATCAGAACTGTATGTACATTCCATTTGCCTGTGCTGTGTAATAAGCATCTCCAACCATCACACCATTGACATTATTCTCCCAATCGGACTTACGTACCTACACACTTCTGGTGTACATTTCACATCCTCGGTCATTGCACCCGCACTAGCTCATTGAATAATTTTTACCTCGAAGCCAAGCCAGCCACACATTAACATCGTTCTGTCGCGCTATGTGACTGCTGTCAAGGAAACTCTGACTGTGGTTAACAACTTTAGTTTTATTTTAAATTGGCCTCAAAACTTTTACTAGTGTGACTAACGCCAAACCAAAAAAAAACATCGAGTGGATAAAAGTATCTGAAATCAAAACAATGATACTCCCGGATACAACTGGCAACTTTTCGTCATGGCGAACCCTATGTGGGTTACCGATATGGTAGGTACGAGTATTTTGCTCTTCGGTAAAGACAGTTGAAAGCCGATTCATAAGTTACTGAAAGTACGAACCTGTACGAACTCGGTTCAGCTATCAGCAATCACTACCAGACAGTCAGGTAGTACTTGTATAATGGACTCTTAAAATCTAGGACTCCAAACTAAAGGGCGGTAGGTAGATGGAAGTTGAACTCAGTGAGTCGTTAGTGATAAGTTGACAGCATCTATTGTGTACACTGACTGTCATCTAAGGGGAAAGGTTGAATGTCCTTATTTTAAACGAAATTCATTGGCTGCATATGTAACTCGATATGCTATAGTATCTGTTTGTAAAGAATCTTGTAATCCTGATCATGCCTATGGGGGAGAATATTATTATGCTGATATCATTAAGCAATATTACATATTTTATGTTTAACAAATGTCAGTTATTGGATTGCAAGAATCAATGTCAGGACATTACTGGCAGGCTTAAATTTTACCCAATTTAATTCAATACCAAAAGGTGAGAAGAGTCATTGGGAAATGCATAACGCTGCTATTAATAAAAATGACTGATAGACACAGGTTTGGGACTAACTACTGTGTATATGCTAGAGCTTAAGATATCACTATTTACCCAGTGCTTGATGACAACGTAGCTGTCATAGTCATATCATGAGGTCTCCACGTGTAATTTTGTGTAGCTGGATTTGTACCAATTAGAAATGGCAATGGTATCTGGTAAGCTATGAGAAGGAAAATAAATAATTTGCGTATGGCCATATTATGGGTGGATACTTCAGTGTGCTGTGGCAGTCAGAGTATTAAAATGAAGGACATTTAAATAAAAGTACTAGAATTTTTTTTTTTGGAAATAATAACTCTGAGGATTGGGTTCACTTTTAGATTGCCTTGAGAGGCTACTATGCATTTCCTCCGTAAAGAAAAAAGCAGAAACAACCCCGTTAAGAATTTACACTCAAGATATTGGCTTACGAACAATTCATAAATTAATATCATTTAGAATGAACGCGTCACCTTAAGATATGGCTTGCTTAAAGTTCAGTCAAAAAAAATTACCATGTAATAGATTTGTGTGTCAAATAGGTAAGCTACATACATATGTTTGTATATCATAGCTTCTCTGTTCATACTGTCTTCAAAACTCACTTAGAGTTGGCCAAAGATTGATACGATTAGTCTCCTGAATATTATATAAATCATAGCAATAACTTTACGTGGTGTATCTATATAATTGGTAGCGCCAGGGCTTGTGTTTTTTTGTGTGATTATCTCTTGATATTAAGAAATTTTAAAGTGTAGTGCTGTGTCCTATCAAGTTCTTGTTCGAATACGGAATTTAATTTGTTGCGGTTAGGAGCCTTTATTTAGACAGTAAGTCTGCTTGTTATGCGATAGATTCGCTTTCTAACTCAGTCTTAAGAATTGGCTCTCATTATCCTCACACTGAGATTGTCTTGCGGGTGATTTGAATTTGGTTGTTGGTTGGTTTTGGGATGTTGAAACCTTAGCAAGCTGGGGAATGAGTCCACGTGACTCTGGACTTGTTCCTTAGCTCTTACCTCTTGCTAAACATGTTCGTTAAACTACTACGGCGTTTCAGGTAGTTTCTTGTATCTTTACGCTTAATGGAGTAAAGATTATCAAATTCGAGAATTAAAGAAATCGGCCCTTTAAAGTGGAAGCCACAGAGGAAAACGCGAAACATTTTAAATGAGACAGAAATGATTGCAATTCTCTGCATTCTGCATGGTAGAAAGACTTCCACATCTTTGAGCAAGGCTTTTCCAGATTATCCGGATAGTAGAGATGTTCTTCCATGACATCTGTTCTACTCTTCTGGGGTCTTTTGGAGGACCTACCCATTGCACTCACGTCTTTCATTCAGAGGTCTTCGAAACGCTGATAAATCGCTGACCTCAATGACCGGCAGTATATTTTTTGTACCAAAAGCTTCACTGGTAACTTGATGGCATGTCTCACTGGTGAAACTACCCAACACTCTCTGCATCAGTCTGATAAATGTAGTAGGGCTGTTGCGCCTGAGATTTTAAAGGGATTTGACAGAATTTGAGGCTCTTCTTCGATGGACCAGGAATTACCTTTGGGACCATTCCATTTAAGTATCTTTGGATAGTTTCAAGTGTGCTGGGGTTCCGTATTGTCTATGACTCTCTTATTTTCAAAATTTATTAGTTATCTGTTACTACTAATATAAATGATTCCCTTGCTAACGGCAGTACGGTGACGAGGAACAGGGTTTGTTAATATTCCGATCTTGACCGGATAATTATGTACCTTCAACAGTTTTCTCGTAATACCCATCAGTTTTCGAATGCCTCCTATGTTTGAACGTACCGTCCAGTATAGGGATTCGTTCCTAATATGAAGTCTCCACTTGTCAGTTTTTATGTCTTAATTACCATAGTATGCTGATAGTTTGCAACTGATGGCAAAGACTCCAGCTCGTCTTCTGGCGAAAATTATTCTATTGGTGTATTGAAATCAATTAGAGTTAAGAACATTGAAGCCAACCAGGATAATCGTCTAAGCCATCGGATTTAAAATATCGGTCAGGTTAGCTAATTGGGTGAATTATATCTAATTTCCTTGAAAATCTATAATTAGTTGAGTTATTTGATATTTGCTTTATTAATCTGTAATCCGTTGATCTTTATGGCTAGATGACGAAACATAAACTCTTGTCAGTTGATGATCGTTTACAAACGGGTAAAGATAAAACACGCATTTGGTGAAGCCATGCATCACAACGAGTAACAGGGCTAAATCCATTTCTCTCTCCACTCTTCACAATAATGTGATATCATCAGAGTGGTTGGCTTTAAAGTGTAACAGAAAATGACATGAAGCCAAATTTAAGCCAAAATTTATATTTAGCTTTGTGAAACAGCAATACCTGGTCTTTGTTCGGTTTTTCAAAGTGTTGTCGTTGGTCTCTAACATGACAACTGACAACTGCTTTTGGTGGGATTCATCCAAAGGATTTGAAATACAGTTCTTAGATGTTGCATTGCGCTTTAAGGTTACCTGTCAATGTCAAAACCATGCCCTAAAGGTGCTTATTTTAGGTTTCTGCAATACGTTTGTACGATAAGTTACATGTGGGATAGATATCGACTGTTTAAACAGTAGGTAGGTGGGTGGAATTCCACACTCAGGTCAGTATAGATCCATTGTGTTGCCCATAGGGGATTCTATCGATTTAATATAGCTGCAGAAGTCGTTCACCCCTTTGTTAGGCAGATATCCCTGGAATGTGTTTTGTTATGTGGCAGAGGCTTGTACAGTGACGCTGGAAATGATTGTTATCTTTTTAAACAGCCTAAGCGGACGCCGTGGCTCATGTGTTTAGTACGTAGTTTCAATCACTAGACAAGACCTAGAAGTTTGTCCACGGTCCACCTCTCGTTAGTATCTGACTTCTTTCAAATTGCCCCTTTGGACACGGCATTAAACAGTAGGTCATCATTTGTGTAAAGAATATAACAGAAACTAGGCTCTTGATCGAGTAGCAAGCCTCTTCTAGTCAATTCATTAGCCATTTCATTCCCTGGTACACGTTCATGTACAGCAGAGCAGAGAAACTAAATATCCCTTTTGCGGCGGGTGTCGATTAAAAAGGGGATATCCTCACGTGGTATTGGGAAATTCGTCTGCGGTTTGGGAGATGACGCGGCACATCAGAATACACTGCAAAAGGTCATAAGTCAAGATAGGCGGCTGTCATGTAATCTGTTATTGTTACATTTCCTACAAACACCTGAAGGATCTTAGTGTGGCCTTATATATTCGCCCTTCAACTGTCCGGTTGATTTATCCTTCGGGTGCTTGAAGCTGCCGATTCTTGTATAAGAAGGTCTATCTTCGTTGATGTTGTTATCATTGGACTGGTAGTACCAAACCTTTTTGCTTTATATTGTTATAAGTATAACCTTATGAGAAGAAGGCCATCATTGAATCTTTCTTTGAGCAGTTCGTTGTAAACTAACAACGCAACATATAAGTCGACATACATTTATATGCAAATGAATGCCATTAACGTCTCAAAACTCCACTAAGAGTTTTGACTGCTTTAAGATCATTCGTTAACCACAACTCCATAAGTTCAAATTTTTCTACAATCAACGCTTAGATCTTCCTCACAGATTATCCAGTTAAATGTTTTCCCTGCAACAAACTCCTTTCCAAAAGAAGAGATACCCATTGTTTTGTATGTAGTTACACAAAAGGTCTATCCTTAAACTCTCCGAAGGGCCCAACAACCTCATCCCCCAAAACAGCTTAAGAGAATCCTATCACCATTCAATCCACCATACTTTTGTAAAAGAGCGAGTATGCGTATTCCATTAAAACTACCGTCTACGGAAAAAAACTCCACCAGTCTAAAGTTTCTTAACGAACTTTTACCATACAGTTAGTCAACCTACCAACCAGTCGCATACAGACTTTACGTTGTTTACATCGCCGCGGCACCCCCAAAATCTCGCGTGTATACTCACATACCCATACACCAAAATATTTATTAGAAATTTCTAAATTTTTTTTTTTTTTTTTTGGTTTTTGCCCGTCGAAAGATAGAATCTACGAAATAAATGCTTATGATGAATTATTCTTACACAACTTGTACAGAAATATAAATTAAAAAAAAAAAAAAAAAAAACCCTGATGTATGGAAGAGTGTAAATGTAAAAATTTGACAAATTGAGAATTTTGAGAGCAATTTCGGGGAACAAACGTGGTGGATAGCAGTCTGATGACTCTTTATAGTTTTTTTCTATACTGCTTTGAAAACTTTTGAATTTTTTTTTTTACTGAATTCATCGGAATCATGGATCGGTATTGTCGTCTAAAGTGTTTCTGACAAATAGTGGAAATGTTGAAAATAAGAAAAAAAAAAACAAAATTCCCCGCCCAATGGTTGTGTGTTGAGACTTTCAGTGGTTTCTCAAATTTTTCGTATCGACTGTGAACTTCTAAGGCAACACAGAATGACTTGAATGAGCACACACATTTGTATTTGGAAGTGTAGCGCGACAGACCAGGCCAGCCAACCAGCCAACCAGCTAACCAGCATAAAAGGAAAGAGAATTCGGGAATAAATTTTAATTGTGTTTGAATAATACAACAGTACTAAAAACTAAAATAAAAAATAAATCGAAATAAATAATCAACCCCATCAACCAGGGGTATATTGAACTCGATTAATTGTGAGCACATTGCTGCTTCGTACAATTAATCCTATGCTCCCCTCCTGCGCCCGCCTCCACCACCACCATATATACATGTACTTTTCCCTATATTCATGTGCATAAACATTTTCTGTGAGGCGTCTTGTTGTACTATAGAGTGTACGTGCATATTGTGTGTGGCTTTTGGGGTTTTTTCTTAAAGATCATCCTTAGTCAACTGTTCTCCTCGCCGTCAGAATAGTCAAAAATTTCGGCAACATAAACTTACTTTACTTCTACTAGTGTATTGTCTTCTCGTTGTCGTCCTCGTCGTTGTCATCGTTATCCTTTAACTGATGTTATATTTTTTTTTTTTTGATTATTATTAGTGAAAATTAGATTTATATCAAACCCAGTTAAAAAAGAAAAAAAAAATACATCAGTGCAGTGAACCCTTAAAAAATAAAATCAGTTCAATTTAATTCAAAAAAAGAAGAAAATTGCGAAAATCTTCAACAAAAAAGTACTCTATGTACATCAGGAAGAGAGGATGAACTTTCAAATCAACAACAATAATATTAAACCGAAATCTACCAGGTTTTTATGATTAAACTTTAAAGGATACGAATTTACAAAAAAAAAAAAAATAACCAAAACTACAACACACACTTTACACTTTACACTTTTCCATAATAACAACAAATATGTTGATTTTTTCTACACATTTTCTAAAATTTATTTTACATGTGGCCTTTTGTTATATACACACGAGTATACATTTATATAGGTATATATATATATTGATATATATATATGCATGTACATACGTATATGTATATGTATATATATATTTATTGTATAAAATATTTTGTATGTATTCTATGTATGTGCGCCTGTACTATCGCTCATTCATTAGCAGGTCCTTTTCAACCCTCCAACGAAACAAAATACCAAAAGGGAATGCGTGAAAAAGGAAAAAGGGAATTTATCGTCCTTTCCCGTCATTTGCTCTCTCTGACTTCATCGAATTTCTACACGCCGCTCTTTTCAAGTTATTAAGTAAAATATATATGTATATACCTATACATACATACACATAGTGCCACCACAAACGTGTCCCTTCGTCGTTTTTCCTATTCAAAAGGGCCATTGCCTCTCCTCCGACTGGAAAAAAACCGATGGGGAAATGTCTTCCTAGAAAGGAAAGAAAAAAAAAACATCATGTCCTGATTTGAATATGCCTATGGCGGCTCGGCTGGTAGTGGTGGATGCAGTTCCATGCACTCCAACACACATACATACATGATACAAATTTGACATAACTTAGAAAATATCCTCCTAGTTGTTTTTTTGCGACCTATTTCCTATTTATTCTGGACACACACACAATTTTCCAACTGCACCGAAGTATTTAGGGCAAGTATTGGTCTCGCGAACTCCATAGACAAACTTAAGAGTTGCGTCCTGTGAGGTCATGATTTTCCAAAGTATTTTATTCATAATTCCGGCAGTGGCATAACGTAACACTTCAAATACTCGTATCCAAGGATAATCGTATCAAAGATGCACATGTAGAAACGACCCAGCCGGAAACCTTATTCTTTTTTTCTGCATCATCGTGTGTTATATTTATTGCACAAGTACAATTGTACAAGTCCAATAACCTAACCTAAAAATACATACATATGTATGTGCATATGCATATACGTTCATCATTTGGAGAAAGAATTCCTGTGTACATCAAATATCAACAGAAAAAAAAAATGAAAAGAAATACACAACCCAAGAAGGGGGGTTAAGAATTTTTCGCCCGCAATTCCTCATTTTCATTTCGAATGTTTAGAATGTTTGAGTTTGAACAAGCATTGGGTGTCCGTCGTTCGTCCTTGCAGGCGCAAATAGTTTCGTTTTTTTTCCGGACAGCAAAATCATGGATACTCTCGCATTTCCCTTATTATTATTGAGGGAAATGTGTGTGTTTAGTATGGGAATTTGGGAATCCGGCTCGTACATATGTACGTGTATTTATGGTATTTCATGTAGATGCGCGCCGGTGTAGAAAGAAGAATATAAAACCTGTACCATATGTCAAATCATAGACGTGGAAGCACACAGAAGAGTGTTTTTTGAATATTTTTGCACGACGAACCGAGTCAAATCAAGTTCTAAGATCTAACGATTAACGAAAGAAATGTATGCAAACCGATTTTGACTTGACAGTTCATTTGACATTTGTATTTGACAGACAACAGAAATTTCTAAACGAATTTGTCACCAATTCAGATATAATTATAGGATGTCAAGAGGTGTCATTTTAAGCCAGTTAAAACATGCAGTAATTTCATGAAAAGTTATTTTTTTTTTAATTAAACTAGATGTGCCAAATGTCTCCATCGACTCTGGCTACAGTTAGTTCTACTTCTGATGAAATTTTTACATCCACCTATTTATACCTATAGAGCAAGTACATATGTATGTATTGGTTTCATCAAACTTGACATTACTTTGACGAAGAAATTCAAAAATTGGGTTCACCAATTCCGTCTCCCTATCTGTCTATTTTTATGGTCGACTGCAGCCTAACCAGCTGGACGGATTCGTTTCAATCTTTATAATTTTGGTCTTTGGACTCACACCTCGAGGCGAAATCGAAATCTTATCTCAAAATTAACTGTACTATGGGAAATATAAGACATTTGCAAAGATTTATCATACAAAATTTTGAAAAAGACACCCTCACTTCTTAAAATTCCTCAGTATTTTAAATTTTTGAGTAGAAATTAAGAAAATCATTTAAGAAGAATTGATAGATAGTCGAATTCTCTACAGTTCATCTACACATCATATATGGCCACGCCCACGCGTTTTATAAGTATTCGCTAAAATGTATCGCGATGAACACCATGCCTACTTTTTATTCATCCTGAATAATGTACAATTCTTCTACATAAAGGTGCAAGAACGTACGACCTAGATTGTTATGAAAAATGCGGTCCGCGGTCGTCTCAAAATGAACATACCTTGGTTTTCAGTTGGAGTCTTCAAATCACTAACCTGTCCAAATTTATGTATTAAATTCACTTTAGTTATGAGAGAAGGCGCTTGATGATGACCAAATGCAGTATGAGTAAAAAACATATGAAAATCTTCTAGTTTTTACTAATCAAGAGTCATCGCAGTGATCGTTTAATGCTAACACTTCAACAATTGGGCCAAATTTAAGCTGACATTTCTAGCTGAATTACTCCTTACAATCCGGACACTTTGGATCCAAATTTCCTATAATCACATAAAACACAACATACTTAGTCTGTCATTTCCCTTGGCAACATTATTTCCGTTGTATTTTGGAATCATGTTCATATTCATATAGCAAACCAACACCGGAGCATTGCAAATTCAACACAAAAACTTGGCAGTCCTTCAGTGTGTGGACTCACATTGCAACTTGTCAGCTGTACAACACTGTTTGACAAAAATTAATTTTCTGAATGCTACATATGTACTTAGATAAAATAGGGTTGCCAGTTCACACGTCAAAACTATGGTGTTACTGGTTGGTGTACAAAGACTAGACTAGACTAGACTAGACTTACTTAGATGCCCAAAAATGTTTGCAATAGTAATATTTTTGTAATAAAATAGAATCATTTTTGGGTTCCATTGGCACTGTGGTGGTTTTCTTTTCAGTCGACTCAATAAGGGAAGAAAATTTGAAGGTCCTGAGACTTATTTTGATCTCCTATTTTGATCTCCAAAATGTCGTTGACAACTTCTATAGGGTGACCAGTTACCAATGATACTTTTTCCAATTGTTATGTTTCATCAACTGTCAAAGCTACCAATGACAGCTAGCTGTCATGGTGTTTAGCAACGTTTCACGCTTGGTACAAAAACTGTCAAAAAATATTATCGAAATTTCGGGTCAGTTGTAAATACGCAACGTGAATTTCGTCGTGAGGTTGGTCGTCATAATGGCTCCAGTGTACAGGCAATTCGTTGCATCGTAAAAAAGTTTCAGCGTGAGTACACGGTAAGCCACCAACCAGATGGAGATTGGTGCCAAATGAAGAAAATATATTATAGTATCGAAGAAGACACAGTAATATCGATTCGGAGTCGATCAGTTGAATTCGGCATCGCCAGAGTGTTAACCCAGCTTATTTTACGTGTGGATTTGGACCTAAATATGTACATATGTACATCCGTAAAGTATTGTTCTAACGCAACCATAACTATAGACAACGCCGTGAGTTCGCTTATAGGGCGCTGGAAATATTGGCCGGAGATCCCAATTTTGACAAAAAATTATCTTCTTGAACGAGGCCCATTTTCGGTTCAGCAGCTATGTACATACGAGTATGTCAACAAGCCATTATTGCAGCGAACAAAATCCACAAATGTTCGACAAAGCACAAAGGATGACTGTTTGGTGCGGTTTATGGCATGGTGCCATCATCCGACCTTATTTCTTTGAAAAAGGTCTCAGGTATAGAGCCATGTCAACCGACTTACTGTGGCCAGAGCTCGACTACATCGATATATCATGCCTTGCAAGCGGCGCAACGATCGAAGTTGTAAAGGAGAAATTTGGCGACTGGGTCATCTCTTGGCGAGCGTTCATCATGCGACTTGACACCACTCGAGTCAAGTCCCTAGTCTACTCTAACAAGCCAACCACTGTGGACGAACTCGAGGCCAACATTCGAGACGCTATTGCCGGGAATAACGCCGCACATTTTGGGCCGAGTCATCAAAAATTGGACCGACAGTTTGAAGAACTGCCAGCGATGCATAAATGGACATGAATGTAGCTTCAAAACAAAAAAAAGATCAATTTTATACCGTGTACCGTTCTTGTATTATTTTAATTTGTTTTCCTACCGTTCTTATCTGGTCAATCTGTTCTTACTAATGCTGTTATGCTCTCTCTTAAGGCATCGAATATAATGAGCAAAAGAACAGAAGTTATCTGGATGGTAGATTATATTGTAACACCATGAATCACACAAAAGAATAAAAATACAGAAAATAATATAAAATCTACTCGAAGCTTTGAATAGAAATTACGCTTTTGGATGATTGGTGGCTATGATAAACATTCAACATTACCACTGGACAGTAGAATTATGAATAAACGTATTTCCAGCCTCCTGCTATTACCAAAATTATATTGAGTACATAATATGGGCAATTTAAAATAAATCAATGGCTCTTTGGTTCAGTTGGATCACAAAAACAGCAAAAATTGCTTATTAAAGGCCCATTTATGCATTCAATGGATTACATACAAAATGGGAAATTCGATTTCTGGAAATCCGTACGTGATAGAATATCTCTGACTGCAGATTCGTAATCGCAATTCAGTATTCATTTAATAAAACCATTGTTGTTAACTCAAGCCACAATGAATAAAGTGGACGACTGGGTCGTATAAACTTGCAACTATGTCCATAAGTCGTAACGTTCTAAGCAGTTTTGTAAAGTTGCCTGAAGCGAAGTACCATTTTAAGCAGTTTTGGGCAAAAACGTGGTATGCCACCTTATAGCATATTGTAGAAATAGTCTACATATGAAGACAAACCAACATCAATTGGAATGTTTACGAGAAAAACGGGAAAGTACCGTTAATATTAGCCATAAAATAAAAATTTCAACACACAATACCTCGGAATTTTTGAAGTTTAATTAGCGTTGTCAACTTTATACGTACCCATCACCAACTGGCTCATAGGTATGAGCAGGATGAGATCGATAACCGGTGGAAAATGCCCTTATTAATGGCTTACTATCAAGTGCATTGGATTACTAAATTGGAGGTTCGAACTTCGAGTGCCAGTCTACACAATAAAAAATTTCAAAACACCATCTTCACGAGAACGCTTGATGGGGATAGTCTAACATCCGAGAAAAAGTCATAAAAAAGTTTCTGAAAACTTTGGAGCTCTACGGAGAAGGCACTCCATGTGGATCTGGGTATTTTTTATTACACATATCACTATTTCCCCGTAAGTTGAAACAATCGACTTCTGTGTCATTCTGGTTCTCGCAAAAGACTACAATATCTAAAATCACTAGTATGGACGCAGGTCCCAAAGGTTTCCAAAGATGTCCTTGTTTGCGTTTCCACAAAGTTATTCGTTTCGTTCGAAGAACAGTTCCAAGAAGACGAGGTTCTAAGCTTCACTTAAACCTTCAATGGAATTATGAAGGTTGAGCTTTATCATGCTGAATTTCTATCATTCCACATATTTTTTTATATATCTGTTTTTAAAAGGGCAGTTCCTGAAATACATTCCAATGAAAGAATTTGTTCTCTGATTTACAGTTTTACGTTTTCAGAACGGTTTATTCCTAGTTCAAATACCATTCCTGGTAGGAAGGTTGATTAAGTTCGCTGCAGTGAATGTGTTTGACGATTCGTCCGAGAACTGCAGGAAATCTTGAAAGAGAGAAGTGGATTCGGTAGGACCTAGCTTTTGTATCTTTGTCTGTTTCATATGTCGGTACCATAGTTTAATCCACCTTCAGAAGGTAGTTCAGTTTACCTTTCTTTTGCTTTCTTTCGCTACTCTTAGTGAGTCCAATGGTGAGGCAATTCCATATACATACATATGTAATTAAACATTATGAAAACCCTGGATCATTTATTGATGAACCAGATTGCAACATCCTAAAGATTTAGGATCCTTCTCAACACATTCACCATGATAATTTCGTTCATTCTTTCAAAATTCAAACATTAAAAATCTTTTATTCATCAGAAGCAAAGGTCATATCGAGTAACAAGACGTCATATCCAGGGGGATTAGAGAGCCCACCATATATGAATGTACGGGGGAAAAAATCCTTATAAATTCCGTCTAAAAATAGAACACTGTGTTTTTCTTCGCTTACAATTCCATTCGTGTACTTCTCTGCTTTGTAGTCTTCATTTCAAATATGAATGTTTAACTATCTGTTGATTCCGTAAGGACAGATAAAAATCTCTGATAAGCTAGTTCGGAATGCATGTACCTGTGTACGGATTCTTCAGGACCTGGGGATGGAAAATAACATGAACTTTCACAATTATTGTATATACCCAATCCTAAGGGTATAACAATAGGCCCGTCTGTGACCGCAATGATTTGGTGACATGCTCCCAACTCACATATATAATCTGAGAGTAAAGTTTGTTACATGTATGAAATTCAACGTACTTAACCGAGGAACGCAATTACGAGATAATTAATAATAATTAAGAATAATTCCTTAAACGCAACTAGGAAAACCCTGGTCTTAATATTCTTAGATCAAATCAGAAAATTTTATTTATTTTGCCGCAGTAAAAAACAAAAGTCATGTCAATTTGATAATGTAGTCGATAGGTCTCCTGGATTTTTCTAAATGTCCGACAATTTTGACAACAATTGTCAGGCAATTACTAGAGCAAGCAGCTGGTTGTTCATTTGTCATTACCATTTTAAGCAATTGTTGATCTGACAATCGTGTGTTCAATTTGTTTGGAGTTTTTTCAGCACAATTAACAGGGTAACGGATTTAAGCGGGAGAATATATATACAATTCTTATGAAATGCTTTTTCTGCTTAGTTGTTCGGTGAATTAGATGGAGTACGCAATTAATAAACTGAGGGAAAATTAGGCCGGGATTACTGTACATAAAATCGAAAAAAAAAGTTACCAAGACAATATACTTAGACATTCAATTTCACTACAATTCACCTATACGTCATTTGAGGCCACGCCCCCTTTGGAGGAAAGTTTTCATCAGAATACTGGGTTCGCTTTGAATCTCTGGACATAACTTTCGCTACCCCTGAGATAATCAGCAGCAAAATCATATTCTTCTAAATCTAATCTTTTGTAAATTTGAATGAAGGATTTTTTATCGAAAACACATAGGATCTGTGATCTGTGATTTGTTTTCACCAAGAACTTTTTACTGTAAGGCTAAGGTTGAAAGCGTGTGATTGACCAATGTATAGTAGCGAGTTCCTCTCAATAGTTGATTTATTGCTTTCTCCTCTCGTGAAATCTCTGGAAGCAAAATAAATGGGTATTTATTTATTTTTGAGTAAGCACTGGCCGACAATAGTATTTACTTGCACCAGTTACATGTATTATGCAAATTTTGAGAGTCTAGATACGTTAACACGTACGAACTCAGTAGGTAGTTTTTTACATGACTGAAGGCTTTCTCACAGAACTGAAGTCCATTCAAATCTAAAATTATTATTGTTCAAATGATAATTGCAAAAAGCTACAAATGTTTTTGTTTCATCGCCAGTTTTTGGAATTGCGTAATTCAGAATGATATCGAGCCTAGTATCTTCTGTCATATGCTCTCACTTGCGTACTTATGGGCCACGAAGCAATTTTAAATCGGATTTTGTACGGATTTGAAAATTTTTTGGTTGAATTTTAAGCATGTGGTTTTTAGATCAGACTAAGCCAGACATTCGATTGAGACATGAAAATTGACGGAGGATATCGTCGATACGAAGAAAAGCATATTTATCGGCTACTAGTGCTTTATGGATATTGCATATCCAATGATGACAATAGCCCCTCGCTTTTCTAATTTACATTTCAAACTCGTGTTTGGAGCTAAGAGTACTGGAGTATTGTACTCAGACCTTGTTGGTTATGTAATAAATTAATAATTTATCAATCTGTCTATTTATTTTTGGATTTTGGGTGAGTGGGGTTCAGTAATTTTGAAAAAGTATTGGTTGAGATATCTGGTCTTATCGCAAAAATGTCAACGAAATGAGAAATGATTTATCTCGGTTCACAGTGGAAAGGTTTGTGTTAATTTTTGGAGGACTTGCATTTCCCTCGTTTGGGTCAGTTTTGATGAATGGCATTATTTCATAATCAGAGAGACTTTCTATTTTTATTTTTACGTCTTTGAATTAGGTTTATCAGACGGACATCATGAATTCTCTTTTGAAACAGAACGGACGTTAGATATTTCTAAGAACTTTTCTTGGTATAAGTAAAGAATTTTCATATGATGCATTTTGCATTGGTATTCC
This sequence comes from Xylota segnis, assembly GCA_963583995.1. Taxonomy (NCBI): domain Eukaryota; kingdom Metazoa; phylum Arthropoda; class Insecta; order Diptera; family Syrphidae; genus Xylota; species Xylota segnis. The sequence continues at coordinate 14,490,792 of OY757240.1, forward strand.
AATGTCTTCTTGATAGTAAGTGGGATGTATTAAAATCGTTTGCATGCTGGTAGTACAATACGCAGTTGTATTTCAAAACAGGGAATCAAACAATTATACGTTATACCATGAAATTCGTTTGATATTAGCAAATTGTGTATCTACCTCGACAATAAAACAAATGAAGCATGTCCGTCCGTCCGTATGTCACTAGTTCTGGGCCTTCAAATTTGAGCTGGAACGACGATATCGTGGCTTTTGGGAAAGAGAAGCATTATAAGTATAAACATTTTTGAAATTCGCCCGCACTTTTCCATAACTTCACGATTTCACATAAAATCGAAAAATTATATTAATACCGGATATTTAGATACTCAAATTTATTTATTGTTTTTTGACGTTTTAAACAAAAAAAAAAGGATTTTAACGAAATTTTGCGTTAAACATCCACAAACGCTCGAACATATTGCTGTAATTTAACAAAAGAATGTAGTACGACCACACCTACTTTATAAGGGCTACATAGTAAGAGTAAAAGGGTGTCATACGAACCGTTCCAGACGGATTGAATGTATATGTTCAGAATTTAAGCTACGTATATGATATTTTATAGTTGAGCTTGATACATATCTAAAAATTCTTTATAAACAAAAGATTTCGTTTTAAAAGGTCTGCTATGAGAAAAGGTCATCAACTGTATCCGTCCTTATTCAGGAATGAAAATCACTGGGTGTGTAAGAAGTTTTCATAAGGACCTCCTCTTTGGTAAAAATATCATGAGATTTGCTTATCTTTCGTTTTGAAACAAATTGCCGATCGAACAGATCTTATTTTCCGTTCCATATCACACATTCCTTAGTACATTAAGTGTGTGCACTCAATAAATTTCAGTTTGTCCATATACCTCGATCAGTGTACTTCATATTCAGTTTAGTTCGCTTTCCCTACAAGTTATTTTAATTTAATACTTGTACCCTAATGCAATAAGTATACAATCTTAGGAGAATTATATTCACGTCTTGCTCTTCTTACATACATATCAGGCTCAGTATAATGGGTGTGACATTCTGAGTTTTTGATGAAATTATTATGATAAAATTGTACTAATGCTATTTAGAAGTTTTCACAATTTTTATGTTTTTATGAAAACGCCTTCGAAAATGGGTGTGGTCAAATATAGACCCAGATTAATTAAATAGAATTCTCCTACATACATTTTTCAATGTCGAGTACAAATTTTAAAAAAAGTTAATTTTTTTTAAAGGTGAACGTGGCAGTTCCAAACGTCTTTTAACGATTAGATATTAATTTTGAAGCCAATTACTGAAGAATAACCGAAAAATGCTCGATTTTTAAAAGAAGGGGTTACACATATCTTTAGGGATAAACGTGGTACGCCAAATTAACCCAAATGCTAAATTTTATCAAAATCGTTATAACCGCTAAAACAATATTCGTTTTAACTAAAATCGGCTCTAAGAAAAGTATCCTTAACTTTGAGTTAGAATAAAAATTCGCCTCGAATTGTGACCGCACGGACTCCAGATATGAAGTTTGAAGCAAATCCGTCCACCCGCTTAGGTACAGACAGATGTGAACGTACAGACAGACAGAAGTCGGAACGCACTTGTTTTAGCTTCTCAATCATAGTAATTTGTTTCATAAAAGTCTCGAGTTCATGAAACCAATACTTTCCCTATAGGTATATGTATGTATGTATGTAGGTGCAAGTAAAAAACCATATTAACATTATCCGTGTCAATGGCATCTGCGGCGTTTGGCCTGTTCGACAGAAGTCTTCCCAATCCAGTCTGATTAGACGTTGCTTGATAACCTTGAAACCTCTGAGGAATGTATAATATTCGTAAAGAAAATCCGCTAAGCGAGATAGGATAACAACAGCTAATACAGAACAACAAAATCAAGCACGATTAGGTGAAATCTATACAAGGGAAGCCAGGATAATCCCATGCACTTTAACGTTTAGCTTTTTAGGACATTCAGTCACAAACTAACCCAATCTATCTTTACATTGTTCTATCACTTTTCCAACACATTTTGTACACTTATCATCACTCCATCACTACATTTGATTTTAAAATTTGTATATATAGGGATGCATGTGGCGGAAAAACTATACTGAGTGGATTTGAGTGGATTTTTTCAGTCGAACCTGGAGGGATTTAGTCTATAAAATGTTACAAAAAACATCAGCTTATTTCAACAAAAAATTTCAAAACGACAAAAAGAAATGTATTTATGCCAGTATTTTGCATTTAACACGACCCATCTTGATTTTTAAAAAAAATTTATAAAAATAGAATTTACATATTTGTTTAGATTATTTCATAACACACACTTTGATATGTATAATCGTCTTTGTACATCTTTCGTGAGAAAAGCATTTACATGAAGAAATGTTGTGTGCATGGACTCGCGATAACGATGATTGGAGACCATTGCCACCATCATTGGACAGGCGAGTATGCATGAATGGGTCTCAACGGATCCATAGTGCTTCCCAGTATGGAATACCAATCAGTATTCAGTGAATAGCAGGACCACACTCAAGGGCTTGCTACTCTTATAATGTTAAGACACAGCGCGGGTGTTAAAAAAATTACTGAGAGAAGATACCGATGGACGTTGGTTTTAAATGTTTGTGGACTATAGTTTGAGGGGGCAATAGAGCCTTCCACATTCATGACGTACGGTAAGGAAAGAATCCCTATACTTCAAAGGCTTAAGAATAAACTGATGAGCATTCGGAGAGTGACGGATGTTGTGAGAGAACTGTTGAAGGGACAGAATGCAAGTGGCTACTTCACTGGAGCAATGTTTGTAAATAAAAAAACGATAAAACAGGGTAAGACAGGAAATATTACTGCGATGTTCGACGTGAGTTTTATTCCGCGATTTTGAATTCCATCTAGCATCTAGTGAAGTATGTCTTTCATTGTTTGAGGAATCCTAGACATTTCGTAACATTCTTAGCGACGTTGAATATGTGGTCATTCCAAAGAAGTTTGCTAACTATACACATACCGAGGATGGAAAGTTTATCGGACGGAAGACAACATTGGGTTTTTGAAGCATTAAATTCAACTCTGTTGTTTGTAACCCATTTTATTATGCTGTCAAGGTCGGAATGTAAGGTCAACATACGCTGCCGCTCCAGTTCTACGGCCGAAGAACAAAGACGTCAATCTTGAAATGAGTATGAGAAGCTGATGGTACTGTCGTCAGCGAGGAAATGTATTGGATTAGAAGTAGCAGACAAGAGGTCATTTACGAAAATAAGAAAGAAAAACGGAACCGCCAGCATTTATACGGTGGATTGTAGACTTGAAACCGTCCCAAACAAATTGTAGTGAACGTTTCGAAATGTAATTTCTAATCCATTGAACAAGAGATTCATCGCTGCGAAATGCACTCATTTTCGGCAAGAGAGATTGATGCCAAACTCTGTCGAATGACTTTGAAATGTCAAGCGCAACAATCTTGCATTCACGAGAATGATGTAGAGAGTGATTCCACTTTTCAGCAAGATATACCATCAAATCCCCAGTGGACCTATTTCTACGAAAACCATACTGTCAGTCATAGAGGAGGAGTTTTCGTGATTCTAGGTATTTCATAAGCGGACGGTTTATCAGCGTTTTCGTCAGAAGAAACGTAAGTGTATTGGTCCCAAGTTAGAAGGAAAAGAAGATTCGCCTTTTTTAGGGACGGGCTGGACAAATGCTGTTTTCCATTCACTCGAAAAGATTGCACACGACTAGGACAGATGAACAAGAACGCCTCTTCAGAATTAAGGGTGAAATACCATCTGGACGAGCAGATTTGAGTGCGAAAGTAGAATATTCAACGCGCTTAAGTTAGCTACTTTAGTTGAAAAATTCTTTTCGAGTATTGTGTATCGGGTTGTGCATAGGCTTGGGCATCCGCTAGCATTCTAAATCTACAGCCTCTGCATAGCGGTATGGTGACACGGCACCTTTCGTTGGGCAGGTTGTTAAAGTTCATGGCAATTCTACAAGTGGGAAGACGAATAGACGTTATGACCGAGTGATTCAATTGTTAGTTCATCGGTCATACACTTACGGTTGTCATACCCATATGTCCTGGAAGCCATCAGAAGTAATTCTATGTTTCGAGCTGAAGGATTTCAGTTCCTCTTTGCATCTTGACCAGTTTTTGTTTAGTCGTGATGGAAGTGATGACTTCCATGGCTGCTTGACTGTTTGTAGTTCATCTCCTGGCAGGGCTCGGTGTTACGAAGATCTATGAACCGGGTAATCCAAGATTCTTCTGAGTATGTTCCTGAGCCAGTACATTCATCTATTTTTGACCCATTGTCAAGCCAATATCAAGCGGACATAGCCTGAGTATAATCTTGAGAGCAGCGATCAGTGTGGTTTTAAATAATTCCACTGGTCGTAAGTTTGATTGTATGACGTTTTCATAAATTACTACACTAGACAGTGTAATGGCGATAGGGCTTCTCTTTTGGATTTCCACGAAATTCAGTGTACTGCTCGGTTCAGATTAAATGTTTCCTATATTGAAAATAGTCAAATAGGATAGTTACTTATTAGTCAGGGAGGAATAAGAACTATAGAGCTGCAGATTGACATTGAATGACTTTGGGAGTCAATTAAATCCTCTACAAGGGTAGCTCGCTCATAGATATTATTGAGAGGGTCAAGGATCTGCGAAGTTCCTACAGTTCGACCAATCGGTCTTCCGAGCATTCCTGAAGACTGACTGATTGGGACCAGTTGGACCAAATTGAATAGTTGTATTAACGATCAGAGAAGAAGTGGTTGCGAGATGGCTTCCAACTCCTGTTCCTAAATCTAGTTACCTGCGAATGAGAAAACCAGTTATGCTTTGCAAGAATGCTCTAAAACCTGTAAAGGCGTCTGTGTTCTTAAATGTCAATCCCAATATGTAGCACGAAATCTAGCCGAATTGGTGTGAGCAACACTATTACTAGTTATTTTTGGGTCTAGGCTAACACACTAATGTTCGGAAAACATTTCATTAAGATAAGTATAATCCAAGACCAAATACTGACAATAAGTGGAATCAATCAAACAAATTTTTTTTTTCTTATCCAGCCCATTAGTCGCATGAGACAATAATTATTTTGGATGTGTTTGGTAAATAGTGGTTAAACGTGGATTCTTAACGTGTAATAATGCCACTAATCGCACATTTGTTCTTTGTTTCACCTTATCTTCAAGGATGGGTACATATGCATGTATGTAGATGCAGGGGGTATGAGTAGAAACACGCCTCCTTATGATACACCTGAAAATAAGAAAAAAAAAACAAAAGTTGTACAACGATGACGTATGAGCACAACAACCCTCCACATGCACATGTACATATGCATGTATATAGTGGAAGGATCTAGCGCGCTGTTAGTCTAAACAGCGACAGAGAGACACTTCAGTGCCCAGCAGTTGTTCAAATAATTACTTTTTCGCTTTTTGTTTACATCAAAGTACACTCTCAGATATGCACGCGTGTACCTACCTACTTACAGTACACAGCAGTATTTGAAATGAAAAGCATGTAACTTGAGAATGACCATGACATAATGCATGGGAAATATTTATTTAGTTCATCACTTTCTTTTTCTTGCCTTTTTCTTCTAATTTTCCGTTTCTTGTTGGTGCTTCATTTTTTTTTTCTTATTTACTTCTGCGGGAGTGTATGGATGCAGGCTGGTGGGGAGAATTGTCTTAGCGAATATTATACGCATACACAAGGAGCAGTGTTTATTTATACAGACCAAAAGTAAAACACTGGATTTTCGATTAAGACACTGAAAATCCGGGTCAGCCAGAGAGGGGGAGGGAGGGAGAGAGAGAGCGAAAAACGAAAAACAAAAAACGAAAGTAAAGTTAGAACCGATTAGGGAAAATCCTGCTTTCTGACGGATTAAGTTGCGTACAAGAAAATGTCGATTTGGGTACTTATTGACATATGTATAACTTAACTAGTGTAGGAAAGATTAGACGCGAACGGTGGTAATTAGTACTATGACCTACATTGTGGAACATGTGGTTGAGGTTCCTTGTAAGTCTCACTGTGAAGAGCCGCTGTTGCTCCCAAGAGGGATAGCATGGTTTAGGGCAACTGTCCCAGATTGGATTGTTTTGTTTGGTATTTAATCAGGTCGACTATAAATTCGGTGGGATAGGGACTCAGGGCCAAGCATTGGTGTTGCCCGAATAGAAGGGGCCAACTGTTTAATGCCGTATCCGAAGGGCATTTTGTTAGTTAAGAAGCTTTGTCATAATAGTTGTTTGCAAGACCCTCGTGAAAGAATGAACCTGGCACACCTTGCTCCGTAGTCCACCGCACTAACCACTTGCGGTTAGGTCGTCTACAACCTATTAATGCTTTAACTCACTTACTTAACGAACTGTCAACATTAGCAACATCTCTAACTGAGACACTGCTACCAGTTGGTCAGACCAAGCGCTCTGGCATTCACTATAGCTTGATCCTAAAACTGAAGCTCGGTCTTCTTGTCGTTTCGAACCTGGGAGCGAAGATTCTCTTTGTTGGAATATGTTTATCCATTCGCTTGCTATGCCGATTTAGTGCAGTCGACGTATTTTGACTTTTTGGACTACATCCACATCTTTGTACAACTCGTAAGGATCTCCACCCGCTTCGAATACTGGACAAAATATTCGTTCCGTTTTCCTGCTTATCGTTCAGCACTCGGTTCCATATAGCAGAACTGGCAGGATGATTTCATCTTCGCAGTGCAAGCGGCTTGCTAGCCTCTACGAATTGTGCGCTAAGGTGCCATTTGTAGAATTGATAATTACTCCGGGGCAAGTTAGCTCCTTAACCTATTCGAACCTTCTGTTGCCAACAGTGAAACTTTCTCCTAGGTGGTGAGCAGATGTTCATTCTCTTCAAGGCCAAGTCGTTTGGCCAGACAATTGTCATAAAAGCGTCTATGATGACCGACTGGTAGGACCGATTTTATCGATGTCGTTTCCAAACGAAATGAAAACAGTACATTTTGTATTAGGGCAGGCATTGCACGCTACCTACCTGTTCACATTGTATCTCCTTGCCAAAATTTAGAACAGCTTTGAAATAGTGCAGAGCCGCTGCCTTCAAATATTCCTTGACATTCACTTCGTTTTAATTCATTATGTTTTTGAAGGTATTCTGACACTAGGTTAAACAACATGGATGCTACAAGGCTCAATTTTTCCGTAACATTACAGTTTGTAAACATTTGGTGTGGCATTATACATCCCAGGATATACTAGATAGGCTCCTACCTTTACTGCAGATCTCTCCTGTGTATCTTATGTAATTACATATACAGGTGGTGTCAGCCTTCGTCGTAATTACTAACTTTAGCCGTATGGATTACTTTAAGACCTCTTCGGATGGTGATGTTATAATCCTTCTGTCTACATCTTAAGCGTTTATCCAAAATAGCGTTCTTTTCACTACTACCCAGCTGCATTGTGCTTGATAGCTTTTAGAAGTGTTTGAATTCTTTACTTAAGGTAATCCTTCGTGTCAATTCCGATCCTAAAAAGGTTCAGAGCATCATTATTTTTTTGGAATTGCGTCTGTCTACTGATACTGAGAATATACTTTACAGTTTATCGCGAAATTAATATATTCTTCGTTCATTGCGACTGGTTTGGTAAGTAAGCTTGTGTAGTACAATCTACCTATGATGATTTAAATGACTAAAAGAATCTCATTGTTCACTGCATTAAGAGCAATTAGCTGCTTCTATACTTACTCCCCCTTTCGAGGTCTTGATATGTTGGTCCTATTGTGGATATATTGTTTGACGCATTTAAAAGCAATAACGCTCTCCTCTACCTGTCCTTGAATTGACACTTCATTATCAATAAATTCAAAGAAAAACAAATCGAATATTGAAGAATCTTAATGTTACCATCATCATCACTACCAGCCACAACCCCATGGCGACCCACTATAGTAAAATACGAATAGATCCTTGCGAATACCCAAGAGTATGCAGAACTAGAAGCCACGATTACCCATCCTGATATTTACAGCAACCTCGGGGGGGTTCAGAGCGGCCATGGATCCGTCAATTCCGTTTGTCTGTCTACCTGTCTGCCAGTCTGTACGATCAGCCTAAACAACTGGACGGATTCGTTTCAATCTTCATATCTGTAGTATAAGAGGAATCGGAATTTTCATACTAACCTCAAAATTAAGGGTGCTTTACTTAAGGTCGACTTCAATAAATATTCATAACGATATTGATAAAATTAGATATTTGGCTAAGTTTCAGTGTATACTATAAGATAGCATGCCACGTTTTGAGCCAAAAATGCGAATAACGCTTATATTGAAAATCGGCTGTTTCTCGGACATTTCTTCGGCGATTATGCTTAAAACTAAGATGTGGAAAATATGCGCTATTTACAAAGATAAGTCGTACAAATTCTTGAAACAGCCACTCACCACTTTTAAAAAAATCATTTTGTTATTGAAATTTCTTCGATAACAGCTGTTAAAAAGCATCGCAATGATCTCAAAAATGCGGATTTCCATACCCACTTTATTCATGCTTTAATAATTTATAAATCTTCAACATAAAAGTGCAGGTACGTACAACCCTGTCGTGCACTTTATTTTACACGTGTCTCCATGCATGTATGTGCTCTTTATGAACACGTGAATAAGCTCATTGTCATCTTGGCTAGACAATGACGCCCAATGTTGGTGTTAATTCTTGAAAAGAAACACTGACAACGAATTAAAGTGTAAGGATGTCTTCATGGTTTTAACCGCCCAGACTGCCAATGGCAATTCGAAATTAACTTTTTTGGTTATGTAAATCGATGTGATCAATCTTTTTCATAATTCAATTATTGCTATAACGATGTGGTCTTGGAAGATGATTTTGTCCAACGCCATGGACCAGGAGATGGAATCTTGCGTCAAATATCCCTTTCTCTGAGGTAAAAATGAGAAAAACCTCCGCAGATACCAGATGCAATCCATTGAAAGGTAATATCAACCTGCAGTGGATCTTTTGATACTATTTTCACGCAACACTAGACTCAACAATAATCTGCTACTTTTTCAAGTGACTTGTTTTTACGAGAAGTGATAGTGGCAGTCACTCTTCTATATATATGACTATGTTGAGTGTTGGAAGTAAAAGGAACTTTCAGAATGCAGTAACCAGTGCTCCTCCTGATGCGTTGTCTGAACGGCCATAGAAACCACTATAGAATCAGTCAGACTTAGAATAGAACTATCTTAAGAAACATCTATGCCTTAGTTTAGACCCAGTGCTGCTAAAAAGGACTGATCCTTCTATAACATAAACATAACTCTCGGAATATGCTCCAAGTCAAGGCAGCAATTGATGATGTTTCGTTTTAACTAAGAAACAAATAATCATTAATATGATCGTAAGTCTTGTCAAGAAAAGGAACTGAACTGAAAAGGAACTGAACTATGAGAATGTAGTCTTTTGGCTAGCTGCAGACAAAGTACACATCCTCAAACCAATATTTAAAATACAGAGAACCCAAGAGTCTGCCAAGAACAGTGTCTTGAGGAGTAGCCAGTTAAATGGCTGAAATGCAAATCACGGAAGGAATACACATATCTTCAAGTACCTCGTTGGTGACAATGTGAAGAGTGACTAGATGGCAACAGATGGCTGTAGAAACGGGCACTAGTATATTCTCCGTGGAACTACAGATAACCAGCTCGATGCAGCTGATTCCTGACTGCAGCTGATTCTTTGAGACGAAGGTCCTGGTGGTAACACAGACAGTCAGTATGGTATCAATAATGGCAATATCATGAAATGATGGTAGCTAGATACATAGAAGTGGTTGTTGCACTGTTTTATGACCAGAGTTAGTTACCAATTTAGCGTTATTTTAGCACCACAACGCACGTATTATTATTAAACCCAGCGGGAATCCTCTATAGATATCCTGCACAGGAAACTGTGACTACTTCCTTGATCTTTTTTCTCAGAGATTTCGTTCAGGTAGACGAAGAATTTTTTTTTCACAGTATGCGATGTCTGGCCTTGTCTAGAGATGGACACCCACAGAGCAGGTTGTTGAAGGGAGAACTGATCCGCGTCTCGCCACTAAGTGATTAAGTGATGTCCTAACTGTTACATCACCTATGGCAGCCGGGCTGTTAATAAGGTTAGTGCAGTGTTACAGTGTTAGGAAAAATGCGGGTTTTGACTTTCAACCTGACAGACACTGGGTGAATCTGGAATCCGGTGTGACTCAGATACTTGGAGCGGTTCACCTCTCTCCAAGTCTACATGAATGGCAGAGGTATTGATGGTCTTATCCTCCCCAAAACCAGCGATCAATGATTTAACATAAATTAAACTGTTTCGTACAAACCTCTTCTTATACTATCTCTCCACCAAAACTAAATTCGGAATTTAGCAAAATTCACCTAAATCTTCACTAAATCCTCCCATGCGACAAAAGTGGAACAAAGTGGCCAAAAGTCACTTCCATGTCCTGACTAAAAAAAGGGAAAACAATAAAAGTTTAAACCTAAAATGAATTCAAAATATCTATAAAGAGCCATTCAGTTCCGTTTCATTTATGCTAAGAATGTTGGTAATTCTAGCTTTTAATAAACTTTGAACAGCAATACAAATTCCATCCACTTATGGAAGTCACACAAGTAAGCATTATCCATTCTATAGGACAACAAATGTCAGTCTTAAATACCGGATTTAGTCGTTGGTGGAAAGGAGACATGGCATTCGTTTCAAATCTCAAGCTTATATCAATGGACTGTGAAAGACCTTTGTTCAATATACATATCTATACTTATATCTGTAATTTACATTGTACGCATCTAACCGTCTACTGGAACACTATACATCATTCATGTGGTTATTGTGCTTCGACGTACTTCCGGAATATACTGTCACCATTTCAGTTGAAGGTAAGGCGGACATCACGTCCTTACACATGACGAAACATTCTCTTGTAGAAAGAAGAGTAGTTTATACTTTATTAACAAGCCATCAACCATTTCTTGGAACTCATTCTCAAAAGGGATCAAAGTCTTAAAAATGGGAAAAAAAAAAGCCCTCTGTGCTGTTCTTCAGTGCAACATGATGCTGTGTCAATCAAAGCAAAGTCCTCGAAATGCGTTTCACTTCTGCTCATGAACTTGAACTTGAAATCGATTAGAACAATCTATGTATAGTGTGGATCAGTATGTCCTGTCTCCATGTCAAGTTGAACTTGAAATGCTTTGAAAGTGCTCCTTTTCCAGTTTTTCAATCGAAAAGTGATGGAAAAATCCTGCCAAGCTATGGGCAGTAGATATACATACATAGATGAATCACTTGTAGTTTGTTTTCCTTTTACTGGCTGTAATGGATGCCTTAATTGAAATATTTTTGAAATGATTGGCAGTGAAAATGTTGAGAGAATAGGTACAGTTTCAACACCAACATGAAAATGTCCTCACATAAGGTCAAAGCAAATAATAGTGCTGTCGTTTTTTACTTGACCCTGCACACATAGGCATGTGTACTTACTCCAGGAAACGTCGCATATGCCCAGTATGCTTACATAAAGGGGCGTTTAGTAGAGACAGCGCTATACGAGGTGGTAAAAGTGATTGAAAAGCCACTGCACCAAAAGAATTCACCTTAGCAGAATTCCTGGACATAAAAGGGGCCTTTACAAAGTAAACTTGACAGCGATTTAACAGCTTTAAACCATACGCAGGTGAATTTAATCCTTTCACACTAGAAACCATGCTCAATTCAGCCAACATTAGCACCGAACAGGGTGGCGGCTGCGGCCATACGGGGAACTCCTCAAGGAAGGGTCTTATCCCCATTGCTATGGAATTTAGTTATTAGTGGAATCCTTTTCAGGTTAGACCAAAGGGGGGTTAAAGTTGTCGCTTATGGCTGTGATGTTGTCATATAAGTGACAGGAAATTTTATGCCCACTATCGTTGAAACATGCCCGATTTTGAGCCACCTATCCACCAGTCTATATGGAACCCCACTCCGAATATAAAGCAAAGCAAGATATCTTGGGGCATACTGGACCGGAAGGACAACATAATGTACCGTACGAAGAAGGCCACGATAGCTTTTTACGATTAAACCAAAAGTTTGGATACATATGTATATGTACACTGTCATAGTCAGACGTATTTTTACTTACGAATGTCTGATCTGGGGGTATGCTGCTGCAAAAGGCCAAAAACCTGAGCATCCTTACAAGAGTCCAACGTCTGGGGTGTATAGGGACTGGGGAAAAACGGATGAAGACATCGGGTCAGAAATTTCCTTAGAGGAACCACAAATCCCAAGGCCAATAAAACTCCGCAACCACGCAAATGCATTTCAGTGGGCTTATTGACATTTACATCAACAACCGGGCAGCCATCAAAGCTACCAGTTTGGTTACGACCAACTCAAAACTGGTCAAGCAATGTGAAGGAAGCCTCAGTCCTTGAGCGCTGGGCGCATCACGTTATGCTGGGTCCCGGCACAAATGGGCTTATGAGTTGGCTAGAACAGCCTCGGAATGAAACGAAGTTCCAGCGGACCGCTGGGTCCAACCGCTTATTAGCCTCCTCTCTTCCAAGATCTCAATGGACTACCGCAACATGGCCAACGCTAGGTGGAGTGGACTCTCTTCATGTCGGAAGATACTTTGGTCCCAATATAACGAAAAAAGGACCAGAGAGATCCTGCCATACCTCGTTCTCATTTAGCAGTCCATTCAAAATAAAAGTCAGGTATACGCGGATGTTGCCACACCTTTTGTCGGGTCAGTGTGCAGACTGTCTGTACTAACACGCAAATAGCCTTGGACATAATAGACAAATGGTGCACTAGGAATGGCCTTTCGGGTCAGTCCTTTGAAAACTAAGATTGTTCTCTTCTTTTTGAAGGAATGTGACCGGTCTGTCTTAGGCAGGAGTAAAAAGCGCCACTGTCCAGATAAACGATGAAACAAAGTATTTCTCTGGGAAAAGCCTGTTAAGTCGTAAACCTCCAAACCACTCTCAGCTTTCTGACAGTGTAAGTAAGACATATGGCTCACCGCCGAAAAATATCCTTTGGATCTATAAGACTTGTACTCTGGGTGTTTGAGGGAGGGGTATTTAGAGGAACTATGTGACTCCCTTCAGCACAAAACTTCAAGTCGAGACTGACCACTGGCTGCAAGGGAGCTTCCAGAGTAGGACAGACTATGCTAGATCCTTTGCTTGATTCAGCTTTCCTTGATATTTTTATCATTGGCTGCACTATCTACTGTATTATACGGGGTGTATTATCCGCTCTAGAGTTTCGAATCTGGCTGCATGGATGTGCAATATAATGTAATAACACCGGTATTTGGGACGCTCTGCAAATTTTGAGTCGACTTTCCTTCCATTCATGTCTGGCTTTAGCTAGAGTTTGAACGTGGATTAAATTTTAATTAAATCTTCATTGATGACTCCAAAAGAAGTCAAGGGTCCAGTGAAAGTGTCTTTATTGAGACCGAATTCATTACTCGTTAAGTAAGCATGCCTCTGTTCGGACGCATTCGATCCTGCACCTGTATCGACAGTCAGGCTCCCCTTAAAGCCTTTCTTAACCCTGTAACCTGTTTCAAAATCTTTGTCTTTGAGTCTTGTCTGAGATCCGATGAGACTACTATGCATGGTTTGGAGGGTAATTTCTCAAGACCAAGATGGAATTAATTTCTAACAGGATTGTGTGTAGCACGGTTCGTACTGGATTTTGCATCCTGACAGTATTTATTATGAACCAGTCTGAGTGCTTGTAAATGAGAGATTGTTCTCATTATTCGTAGGAGGATTACCCCTCAGTCCCAGGAACATTACACCCATTACTATGAAAGAGCTGATACGACATCCAACGGTTGGGTATGATTCAAAAAAACAAATTAAAAACAAAAAATTAAAAACTCGTTGGGTATCACTGATGTTTTTTCATCGACGTACCCAGAACATATGTATGTACATATGTATACGTCGTTTCACCATGGTTAATACAACAACCTCAGGAAAATCTCCAAATTTAATTACTGCATTTACGAGTAATGAAGTTAAGTAGATGCATCAATGTTGGTAATCCTACAATGTTAACAAAAATGATGAGTGCGCTTCTGCCAGACAGGTAATATGACTTCACAAAGTGGCTAATGCAAATAATTGAATTATCCTGAAAGGTCAATGCCAAACTGTGTGTGCCTTGCAGGTGCATGCGGCTACACTGGAACCACGAACTTTCAATTGATAAAGTTATAGGGTTTGTGGGATGTTTAGCATTAGATGGCTGTTGGCATTTATCCTTTTTATTTTTAATTATCTAGTGTTTTTTTTTAATTTATTATACTAAGTACATTATTCTGACAAAGGGGATGCCATGCATTCCATAATATATGTATACGTACCTAGATAAAGAGGATGCACATTATTTTCTTTTCCGGGAATTATCCTAGATTGAATGCGTAGAAGCAAGTGACAGACTACGTCCCAACAAGTAAAACTCCCCGACTATCTGCAGCAGGTTTATTGATTTTTATGCAGAGATTGATATATGTATATATATGTGTGTATGTACATACATATGTATATTCAACTTGCAACCTGAGGCTGACCATATGACTTCTACAGGTCAGGCAACAAGGCATGCAGTGTTTTATACCACCGAATTTCGCGAACTACCTGGTCAATGCGTTATTGCGTAGCGAAATTATTTCTCCTTTCTTTCTTGAGGGTAGAATACGTCAAAATTAATTTATTCCATTTCCTTCAAGCACGATGAAGGATTTCAAAATTGAATAGCATTTACCCATGAGCGTGGATCAATGTCGTCCTTTGATGAGAGTATTGCGTTGGATATCTATGACCGCCGCGGCTAACATGTGAACGTTCACAGTGGCCGGGCCATTGAATGATAATTGGTATGCTAATATCAGTAGGCTTTTAGAAAAGAGGATTCGTATTCGGATTCAGTTGCTGAACTTCATAGAATATCAAGGTTAGTTTAGCTAACCGTATGACACCGTATGGGGACATTGTCTGTCAATAATAGACATATGTATGTTACATATCCTGTTACTGTAGACATTCCCCTTTCCGATTTTTAATTAATCAAAGTTCAAAGCGAGATTAGTTCAGTGGTGGAGAGCGAGGAGCGAGATATGACAGCGTTAATTTCATGGAAAGCACGTAGACAGTTGCAACACTGCATATTTCGTCCCGGTACTTTTTCGCCACTCTGAAGGCGTAATGCATGGACGTGCGTTGGTGTAGTGTTTACGGTACGTATGCACGTAAACACAGTGAATTTCCCGAAATCGAACAATACAAGCTAATTTCAACGAATTAATTATTCTGTTTTTTGATGTTTTGTCAGACCAGAATGGATTTTCGATGCCGTTGGGTTTATGCTAAAAGTCATAAAAGTATGTGCGGTTCACATGTGTCCCTGACTTTTCCAATATAGGCAAATCATTATCCGCTGTCCAATTAGATATATTTGTATGTAACTGTTCATTTAAGCGGTAAAAAATCAATATCCGGTTTAGCTGAAAATTGCACAGTATACCTATATTTGTTTGTTTTTCTTTTTTTTCAAAGCATTTTATTTTTAAATTTATAAAAAAATTAAAGCTAAACAAAAATGCTTAAAACTGGCCCTATGCGGGCACTTTAAGCCCGTTCTTAATTCTTGTTCTGTGTCCTTCAACGTAGACTTCATTTGTATTATTAGTTTATTCACTAACTGTTGTGTGTTTTTTATTTTACTAAGAAAATGATAGTTTTCAAAAACTTAGTGAATGTACTTTTTATTTTTGGTTGATTATATACAAAATTTAAAATAAATCTTAACCTTACATTGCAATTAAATATATTTAGTTTTTTGTGTTCATAGAGTGCTGTGTATTTTTTACAAAGTTAATTCCCAACTTTATTTGTTAAGCACAGATAGCTACAACATATCCAGAATCACGGTGTCTCATGGTGTTGTTCAAAAAGAAAACAACTAACTATCACCCACATCTCTCTGTCACGGATTTAGTTTCTGTCCCACATTGGGTATCGGCTAGTATGCATATTAATATGTTTAATTGAATTGCTCTTGGGGTGATAAGCTACTTGCAATTCAAACCGCATAGATGGATTTATTTTAGGATCGGATGACCTTGGGACAACTATATTTTCTATCTATGTAGAAAAAAAAATGTACATGAATCTATAAATATTATTGATGAAGTACTCCGTTGGATATGTGATGTCCTTCGGTAATTTGCTATTCGATGCCTATATAAAATAGTACGTATCCTCTTTATCTAAAATGGAATATTGGACTTCAAAGTCGAGCATTTCAAATTAAAGACGTTTACCTGGAAATTGGGGATCCATTTTGCTTAAGCTGGGAATGTGTTTCCTATTGCTTACATGGGTCTTCCACGTGGCATTTTAAATGGCTGATTTTAAGTAACCCATATAAAGTTAAAAAAAAGAGTAAATAGAGTATTTGGTGCGGCAGGTCCATGGGATCAGGGGCCTATCTTTTCACAACCATTCTTGTTGTGCGTGTTTTATTCTTTAGACGAATGGATGGGTCGTTATGTAGAAGCGAATGACTATGATGGCCCCTAGCTTAGACCATTTTTGAAATCAATCAGCAATTATAATGAGGAAATGGTGTCTTATTTTATTACCAGTTCGGACAGAGCATCTTCACTAGAAAAATGCTTCAGGAAATTCCTTTGAAACGTCTCAAGAAGTTACATACATATGTACATATGTATTTCGGAATTGTCATCGATTCGAAATGTGCCTAAAAATTTAACACCAAAGAGAGAATGTGTGCAAGAAAATCTGTGGCATCACGAGATACATATGTATGAACTGCTTGTATCAATTGTACGGTGGACCACAATAGGTAGAACTTCGCTTCGCTTTAATGATTATGAATACTTTATAAAGAGACATCGAACAAGAAGTTATTTTATGTAATTTTTTAGGAAAGGTAGTGATATTTTTGATTGAATTTGAAGTACATACTTCGAGGTTAGTAATGCAATACAACATCAGCCAAATATCCTCCTACAAGTTTCATCACGTTTTCGCGTATAATGTTATTTACTGTCGCTCGTGGAGAACTGGGGTTAACTTCGTCTCAAGGAAGAAGTCTAATGATGTAAAATTTATCTTGGCCTTCTTGTCTTCGTCTTCGTTTTGAAAAATTACCCTTCCAGGAAGTATATCTATTATTACTTGTTTTATCAGTTATGTAGCATGTGGTGTAGTTCTACTTAAAACAAACGTCGTTCTGACTTCAATTCATGCAGACCTTGGAGCTTGAACCTTGTAGGCATTTAGGTCAAGACCTTTAGTAGTTCAAGATACGCCCAATTGCCATGATATTGTCTCGAAATGGAAACACCTGGATAAACATACTCTCAGCTAGTGCTGTGATATTTGGACCGGATCTGGCTGGACGAACATGAGGTGAAGTCTTCACATATTAACCTGTCTGAAACGTTCAAGATTATTGATTAAATTCAGTAAAGCAGTACGAATTTGAAGAAGCATTTCCGGGATACTTTCATCGTTGTTGCAGTGAGTTTGCATTATTTCAGCTTATTGTGAAAGTTTGATACGAAATACATTTGAAAAACTCCTTGTTTTAGCTTTAGACATTACGATGAAAGTTTATTGTTGACAGTTCAATAATCGCACGAGATTTAAAATGCCACCTCTTGTTGGATAACTCTCTGCATACGCTTAATGATGGTATACATATGTATGTACGTTTCGTAATGTATACTTTTGCGTGCACTGACTACCCTTATAATGTCAAATATAACCGGATAACCGGAAATGACGAAACCAGCTAGGTTTGTTTTTGTGGTATGGTGGTAGTTGGGTTTCTAAACTGAGAGGGAAGAATTTTTGCATTCAGGTCTTAAATGGTTATATTTTATTCGAGCATGCATATTCTAATATCACAGGTGTAGAAAATGACTATGCATGCTTATGACTCGATCACACAACCTAATAAAACTAGTTGAGTTTTATTTTGAAAATAACATAATAACTACATTCACATGTGGGAATAGAGAGTAATTAAATGGCCGACTCTGTGGCAAGATGATCAGAAACCTTTTTAAGTCCGCAACCATCCTGCGGAATAGGAGATCATACCTTCAAAGAAAGAGTTTAGGAGACTAGAGGGAATAACGCTCAGGGTATGAGACAAGCCAAGTACGTTTTAGGAAAAAGGAAAAAACTGGAAAGATTCGAGGCATACATGGGCAAGAACAACCTGGGTATCCTAACAGGCTTCTTAAACAGGCCAAAGTAAACTTAGAAAATTAGGTATATCAGAAGAAGGTCTCTAGGATTCAGATTCTACGATAAGTCCAGTGAAATCCAGGAACGTTCCAATTTTAAAACTCCTTCAAAATATTCAAACTCGCCATCAATGCCACCCCATATCCTTTTGCTTTACACTCAAACCAGCGTCTACCTCCAAAGAAGTAGGAAAAACAATTTGTCAGAAAAAAAGGCTGCAAGTCCACACAGAGGTCGCAGCAGCAAGAGAATGGCATTTCAATTCGTTCGCGAGTCAAGTGTATACGACAGGGTTCCATGCTGAGAACGGGTGTGCATGCACAAACACAATCAACCTACTACATATCTTCCGACAAAGCAACCATCACACTTTACACAGACTATATCCTAGTCTATTTATACGGGAACTTTGCATCTTGCATTTTGGTCTGTTGTGACGGGTGCCACCCGTTTTCCATTGTATGGCACCCCGCTGCGTGAAATGATCGACTGGTGTTGTCCTTGCCTTGAAAAATGCCAAAGGAGCTCATTTGACACATTACATACGCATCTGTAGTTGCTTTTACATTTTCCATTTGAAAAAAAAAAGAAAAATAAATCAAATTCAAGTTCAATTCTATTCAAGGAGCCTTTTATTTACTTCTACAGTACATGCCTTGCAAACTACATGAACTCCTTCGGTCTTTGCGGTTTGGTTTCAGATAGAAGGAACAAGCAAACATGGTCTTTATTAAAATTCCAATCACAATTACGACTGCATGCTATTCATGCCGGGATTTCTTTGACGCAATGACATAGTATGTAGGAAATAATTTCCTCTCCCGAAAATTGAGTAACTGATTAAAAATACTTGGTCGTTTATTCTGTAGTTTAATTAATTTAAATCTTTCATTCGGGCTTTCCTGGAAATGCCTTGTGATTGGAAATATATCAATGAATGAAGGATGAATGAAATATTTTATCAATAGGCTATCTATCTGGAACTACTGCAAATGTGGGATTTTCTAGAAAGTATTGTATTGAAAGCATCACTGCCCTGAAAATGTGGAAGGATGTGGTCACTGTAGCATGGATCATACACGTACATGAAGCACTTTAGTTTCTCGTAGAGCTTGAATTAAATTTTATTAATTCTAAATAATTTTTATCTGAAACAGGATTCAGTCATTTTTAAGAGAACATTGTTTTCAAAAACTATTCATGTACTCGAGTATATTGGACGTTATTTCAAAAAGCATAACAGAATATCCTACATAAGACTTATATCAAATATCAGAAATCAGATTCAAAGAGTAGTTGCAACCATACGCATAACCAGTATCAGTGGTAAAAGCAGTAGGCACACATGATATAAATTAAAAACAGTAGGAGTCCCAGAACTGCACCTGGAGGTGCTCTTAAGTTAACACATTCAATTGGATTTCTGATGCCGCTTGTTCTTACCCTCTGCGATCTCATTGGGATTGGTAATCCAAGTTATTCAAGCATGAGGCGACCTAAACTAGCAAAATCTCATGGTCAACCATATCAAATCTTTAATTTTTACAGGTTGTTATGCTGTATCTTTAAAATGAAGCGACATAATTTAATATTTTTTAAATGTTTATTTGGACCTTTAAGTGTTCTTCCATGATATTGGTCAAGTGGGTGGCGCCATTTATGAGTCCAAATACTCTTTTATCAGAACTTTAATCCTTTTAGCGACATCTTTGGGCAATAAGTTCTCGCACTCTTGTCAGATATTCTCGTGGTTTGTTTTCATAGACTTCTAACTTCAAGCAACCCCAAAGAAAGAGGTCTGGAGCGTTCAAATCGGACAGTGGCAATCGCCAAACCGAGGCGTTAGGCGACAAGGAAATACATCCTTCCAAATCTTCATTGCGGTGATAAAAAACTCATTGATCATGATTCTGCTTCGCTCACCAGTCACAGTAACCGTATTACATTGGCGAATAAGGACTGTGAACCCTTCCGGCACCTCTTCTGTCTCGTGTAGTTCCATTCTCTTCAAGGCAAATAGCAAACGTCAAAGAATTTGACCAGGAAAATCTGTGGCGAAATTCATGTTCCGCCAAAATCACTGCCAAAAACTATTCCGCACAAAAATAGTCAGATACACTATTCCGCTATCTTGGGAGGTATAACATTCTATATCTTGTCGACGGGTATTCTGCACTTGTTTGCTTCACAAATATCAAAACGAAAGTGATAGTCTTAGTCAGGGCGGAACTCGATTCTTATACAAGATGGCGCAAAACTAATCATGCTATAATTTTTGCAAATGGAGTCGTACGTCAATCATATTTGACATTGTGAACTAGGCATCTGCAGTGTACATACATTTGTACAAACGGACAAGCAATGGAGTTTTATATTCCGCAAGAGCGTGGAATAATTCTGTCGATTTTTTTTACTAAAAATCGGTCGATGGTGTTAGCGCAGCGTGAATTTTAACATTGATTTTGTAATCGTGTCGCGCCAATTGGGCAAACATTCCGGCCCTTCGCTAGTCGACTCGAACAGACTGAAATCACAGGAGACCATGCAGGGCGAGGCCGCCACCGGACTGGTTCGTTCGACCGAGAATATCGCGGCTGTACCTGCCAATGTCGGTGAAAACAAAAAAACATCAACCAGGCAACGGGTCATGAGCATCATCATACGGACCCTACAACGAATTTTGAAAGACTTACACATGTTGCCGAACAAAGTGCAAACAATGCATCAGTTAATGCCTCCTGACTGTCAGTCGCGTGTGAAATACTGTGAGGCCATCATCAGTCTCAACAACGAAGAGGCCGATTTTGTGTCGAAAATCATCATTAGCGACGAGACGCATTTTCACTTAAGCGGTTACGTCAATAAGCAAAATCTTGGTTTCTGGAGCACTGAAAATCCCCGTGTGATGCACGAAAACCCATTACATCCACTATGTGATGCGGCGAGTGTTTGGGCCTTTCTTTTTTGAGGACGCCATCGGCAATACAGTCACTATTACTGGCGAACGCTACAGAGCCATGATAAACGACTTCTTACTGCCGGAATCAGATGAGCAGAGCTTGGTGAACATATGGTTTCGACAAGACGGTGCAACCGCACACACAGCACGAGCCACAATGGATATTGTGGAGGAAGCGTTTCCTGGTCACGTAATCTCCCGTTTTGGCGGCCAGCAAGATCGCCCGATTTAACCATCCCAGACTTCTTTCTTTGGGACTACTTGAAGTCGCGGGTTTATGCCAACAAGCCTCAGAGAATCGCAGCCCTTAAGGAGAAATGCGATAAAACGAGCACAAATGTGTATCAGTTAAAATTAGATGTATATTACAATGCTGCTCTCAGTTTAGGCCTCCTTACTTAATAGAATTTTTTTTAAGGTTGTGGTCTTATTCTTTTGCATTACATTCGAAACGTGTATTAACTCACGTATTTCCAGGAAAATTTTGTCTAAACAAGTTCAGCTACCATTCGTATACGTACGTAGACTTTATCAGTGATGCATGAAACAATCTTTCTCAGTTCGATTACATAATTGGCCAAGAACTTGAATGGCGTTAATTGTGTGAGGTGGAGGGTATTTTAAAAATGTATTCAAAATTTCGCACGCCTTAGACATATACACAGAAAACCTCACAGGTCACATAATTTGACAGAAATACTTTGCGATATTGTATGTTTCATAAGGCCGAAATACAGACGCGTCTAATATTTCGGTCGCATGCAACATTTGACATATGTACAAATGTCGCTTTTGGTTTAGCACGATGATATGCTGTTGTCGTGACATAAGAAAGCGCCTTACGTCACGGGATGTATCATTCTACATAAATTTATTTAAGGATTGTGTGGCGGTCCTTGGTCTTTCCAAATGAATACTTGTAATGTTGTGTGCCTTCTTGAGGAATTTTCCTAATTTTTGACAAATAAATTGAACAACAGTCATAGTACATGATGTATCCCATTGCGATTATACCATAGCCAAGGGTATATTAGGTTTGCTACATAGTTTGTAACATAGAGAAAACATCGAAATAGATCCCACTACCTCGTCACTACATATTTGGGCCTTAAATTTAGAGCTAGGGGGATGAAATTTCATATCTGAGCTTCTGAGAAATAAAAACAATACAAGTGTAAAAATGTGTAAAATTCGCCGACTACCACACCCACTTTTTTATAACTTCAAAAATTTTAGTTTTAGAATGTAATGTAATCAATGTACATATTTTCATGTGCTTATTTTTTTACGTTTTTCCTCTTACCAGTTTCAAATTGAAATACTACCTGAATGAATATCCGATTACCGTACAAAATAATTAGCTTTGGACAATCGTTTGCACATTAAAGAAAAAAAAAACTTAAACATTCTTATCCACTATGATAGTAAATTGGCATTTTAATCAACTTTGATGTACCATATCTTCCAGATAACAAAAAAAACGAGAAAGAGTTATTACACGAGTCGGTAAAAAATGTGGTTAGCCAGGTTTTGTTTATAAAAACTTTGGTAATATGAGGATGAACCCACCCAAAATATCAAAATAAAATGTTCTTAGTTATTAGCAACGGCTACTCATGTAGATCATTCGTTAAAAGGTGTACACGGAAGCTAAATACAACCTATGGTAGTGGCAGGGCAAGAGTATCGAATGCAGATGAGTTTTTCGTGTTTTAACACTCTGAGTCGGGTGGTTAGGGATTTTTTGGAAACTAGTAACGTATGAGATTAATTAAATTACTATTGAATTTGTTCGTTGGTTGGACATTATTAAAATGCGGGTATAGCTGACAAGGCCGCGGGAGTTTTGGTATTATCACACAACATCCTTGTCCATACATAGGAGTCAATATTGGTCTGATTTGTGGATAGAGGTGCGGGCTAAAACAGTAAACGTCATGCAATTCAATAGGATTTAAAAGTCACAGTACGATAGTACTTTTTTGTTGTATCAGCGCATACATTTCCTGATGAACTTCCAAGCAGGTCATTGGTCTCTGACCGACTGGGTCTGAATACTGAGAATTTCTGTCCGGAATGAAATGTTGACTGATACATGTATAGATATAGTGTTAAGTAATTTTAATTGAAATTCCAGTTGACTTGTGCGATAGATAAATAAATTGATACCACCTCATGGAAATTGGTATTAACCAAACGGATATGTATCGGTACGTATCGAAACTGTCACCTCGTCCGGAGTTCAAACAATAAACTTCATTTCATCCAGCAGGCAAAATCACAGTGTAAATGTCTATAGAGGATAGTACAAGAGAGGCAATTTCAATGGCCACCACCCAACTGTCTTTAAAATTAACTCATTGACAGTCCTTTCAGTTATTCGAAAATGATAGAACAAATTAGGGATAGATTCAATAGCTACCTAGGTTCATTGTTATGGGCTCTCCAGATGCACAGCAGCTTATTAGCCGTAAAAAAAGGAACAATGTTATCAATATGGTAAGTCCTACGAATTCCTGTACTGTGTAAATTTCCAATTATCGCTTTCGAAAGTATTGGTGCCCAACGATAATTAATTGGGAAGTTTTCCATGAAAGGTCTCCAAAAGTGCATATATGTATGTTCCTGCACAAATATATATGTATGTATGTATTCAAATTCATTGCACATGTTTCGATGTTTCATGTATCAAATGGGTGGGCTTTGGAACAGGATTACGTTGAGTTATTATTTTGGAGTCGATGTAATCAGGACACTGCAGAAGGTCTCCATGGGAGTTGTCAGCTGGTTGCTTTCATCCTCGATACCAATTTAATTAATGGAAATTCTCAATTTATTTACCTCCACCATTACCTTAGGGCAAGTATTTATTGGTTCCCTGAAAAAAATCGAACTTGAGATTTTAATCAAACTTGACATTACCATGTTGGAGAAGTTAAAAAAAGGCCAAAGCCAACTCTGTGACTGCGAATATAGAGAAAATATAATAGAGAGTCAAATTTCCATCCCCTGCCCGCTGAAGCCCGCAAATGGACGGAGTTTAAATACCCTCTCACGATTCATTGAGAGACACATTTCATGCACTTTATTTCGTACCGATTTGCAAAGATAAAGTGGAGGTGCCGTCGTCTATTCTTAAGAAATCTTGTTAGAAACACTTAACTTTAGAGACTTCCGTCAGAAGTGAATGCCACAGTCAGCATTCGTTTCATTATATCTACCTTCGTGGAGGGCTTTCGTCTTTTGGAGATTTCATTTAGATCGTACTGACGAAGCCTATTATATTCGAAAACAATACAATATATACGATATACATACATATCACAGATTTGGTCTAGTGTTAAACCTGACCTGCCTGATCGTTATAATCTATTCTTAGCGGGTCTACGAAGCAGGTAAACTCTTCAGAGATGATGAAATCCATTTAGTGCTACAATCAGTTTATGGTAGGAGCGCCCCCCTTGAACCACCCGTTTTCGTGATGAATTTTAGGATTATTTTAAGTACTCGTTGTTCTTACTTATAAACCTTGTAACCATAGAACAAGTACTGGATTGTAGGCGTGCTTGAGGAAAACACTCTTCACGAAGTAAGTAATCCCCTCACTGCTATGGGTAATTGTTCTAAATGAAGTACTTCGACAATTCAAGTAGAGTGTTGTAAGGGATATTGCTTATCAAAATGCTTTCGTATCGATGCCTACGGGCGAATTGCTATCTACACCTAAACCAAGAAATTTGGCCTAGACAAATCCAAAAATTATACTATGGACGTATACGGACGGCTATATTAAGACATATTCTGACTTCTGGCCAACCAACTTAAGGGTTTTCAAGAAGATACAGAGATATGCCTCTATTGGAAACACAAGCGCTATGAGAACCACACCGGACTATCTGACTTCGGGTACGGAAATTTAATGAAACCCTTTATGAGTTCTTTCCTGAGCAGAGAAGAATGAAAAAGTGTAACTAAATCAGTTAAGCAGAGATCCTAGAGTGACAATAGGCGCCCCTGAGACTGCGTATCACGTTTTTCATCAACCGATAGCCAGCAATAAAAGTGATTACTGCTATCGAATTCAAGCTTTTGAAGTGCTGACGTGACGGA
This sequence comes from Xylota segnis, assembly GCA_963583995.1. NCBI lineage: Eukaryota > Metazoa > Arthropoda > Insecta > Diptera > Syrphidae > Xylota > Xylota segnis. Next base: position 14,516,242 of record OY757240.1, read on the forward strand.
CTTAAGGTTCCTGGAACACAGCACAAGATTACGCACAGCTGGGTTCCTGGAAACGAAGATATTCCAGGTAATGAGAAAGCTGATAATTGGACCAGAAGAGGTGCGGAATTAATCAGGACAAGTCGACACCTCGATGTTCATTAATGCCGTGCACACTGAGGAAGGGATTAAGGCCCTAGGCCAGGCAAACATCAGATGGTCCTCCATTGAACCTTGAGTGATTGCACGAAGTATACGAGTATGACCGTGCTTCGTCAGGATTATGCAAAAAGATTGTGAAATTCCTTTCCAAGAACAACGGGAAAAGAGTTATGCCGTTAATGTGGGCATAACAGGTACCCAGCAGATATATTTATCTCTTCCTCGTCTCTACAAAAGTCGTTGCAGGAAGCACCAAGTCTTCTGGCATATCTACCTACCAGATCCATGTAAAGTAACAGCTTCGGAACAACCATACCCAGCTTATTTTTTTAAAAATGTTTACTAGAAATCGAAATGATAACTGTATCAAATGTGGAAAATTCTACTCCCACTCCAAGACTGGAGCACTAAGGTGCAAGTACGTACAACGCCGTTTACCACACTAGTACTAGTACTTGGCGTTAGTCCCGTTGCCTACTCTCCTCGCTTTGTCCCTATTCCTATTTTTACTATACAACCGTTGTTCATATCATACATACATGTGTACATACGAGTATATCTTTAAATCAGTATATATGGAGATCCATGTCCTTGGTCTCACTCAATATATCGAGTATCCTATTCAATATGACGGAAATAAATTTTTCACAATTCCTCTGCTCTTTAATTAAATGTTTCATCTGTGTATTTAATGGTCACCATATGCAGTTAAATTACCCAGGTAACCACGTCCCATAATGAAGGTTTCATTATAACAAAATCGAACAAAGCCGACAGTGATGATTACGTGTCATCTCTTGTATGGTCGGTCCAATCGTTAGCCAACGTATGTATCGTTTATGCCCTTTCAATAGAATGGGTATCCAAAAACGGACGGTGTAACCATGGAAAATGTAACCTGGAATCAGTTGTCCCTTACTAATTTGTAAAATATTAATACGCCATGCAATCCAAATGCCGGTTTCGGATCTTACAAAAGGTAACCCACGATTTTGTAATAATAGCTCAAAAAGGTACATACAATCGTACATACACATATGTATGTATATTAATTAGAGGACCTCTGAAAATTTTGCTCCACTTAATTATGCAATTTAATAGGCGAAATTAGTTACTAAGTTCTGAAAGCTACTAATTCAGTTTTTAATTTGATGTGTACTGCTTCTGCACTGCCTCGCGTCAGGGTGTATCTGGGGAGAGACTGCGATAACTGTTGCACACATACATATGTACATATGTGGTATTGATATGGTTATAAAAGCAGTGCTTTATTCTACATATTTTGTGCTCAGTATATCAATCCACAATATACATACATATATGTATGTGTAAATGGGTGTATCTGTAATCCCTAGTTGGTATCCTGCTGAAGTAGCATAGGAAGATACAAATTTCGCGAAAATAAACTGCGAGGATGTTCATACAAGATTCACTGTTTTTGCGCCTACATACCCTTTGATGTATGTATGTACCCTTTGATGCCGTTCTTTGTTTTATCATTCGAAAAAAGGAAAAGTTCTTACAGTATGAACCAGAAGAGTTGGTTTCTGCTTGTTTAGTTAATCAACTCAACCGTTTTGTTTCTTTTCGTAGCTCAACAACTCAGCATATTGTGGATATACACATGTATGTATGTATGTATCTGTACTATGCAGTTTTGTAAATACATATATTTACAGATCAGAAAACGTACTGAAGAGCTACGTCTCCTTTGTATCAACTACTACTGCTACTTAGGCTGACGTGGCATACTGGATTTTTTTATTGATCTACTATGACAGACTCGAACGTTTGAGGATGGTGAATGCAAAATTACATCAAAATTGGTTTTTTTCTTGCATCGAACAAAATTTTAATCGAACTTGACATTACTTTAACGGAAAATTTAAAAAATGAAATCTCTCAGATACCGCCAGTAAAATGGTTTCATTTTATGTTATGTTAAAATGGAGGAAACCACGTCCACTTTATTAAACCAAGTTCTCCAATTTCAATGATCTCATAGCATTTCTATGTGGACAGCTCAACAATGTCGAGAAGTTTTAAATGTCACCTCTTGTAGGGTGGTCCTTTACTAGAGTGGCCGCTTAATTTTTTTTTTTTTTTGCTTTAGGTTCACTACTTTTACAATTTTTGTCTGGATCTACTACATTTATTGTTGTTGTTGCAAAGCTTATTTATTTTAGGATGGGTTTCTAGTGTAATGATATTTGCTGGTGGATTGGTCAAAAGTTCTTGATTTAGATAGAGCAGACTTAGTATTCTTTGTATAAAAAAAAATGTGTGCTACAACTCTGGATATCCAGATGTTACCGTGGAATGTAACAAAATTTTTATTAACATTTTATAATGGGGTAACAAACTGTGCAAGGAGTGTGCATGTGACAGTAGTACTAATGACATAAAAGCTCGTTTGTTACTTTTTGTAACTGAGTATCCACGCCTTTTGACTTTCAAGTCTATGGCAGGTCAATACGAATATTCAATTATATTCATATGTATGTAGGTACGTGTAATAGATACCAACCAGGCTACAGGCAACTGAAACCAATATCAGCTGTGAAAAGCCATTAGGGCTGTCAAAAAAAGATAATGTGGCTTATAAGTAGATTTTATTAAATATATACACCTTTATGCACGCGAGATGCAGTCTGCATTGATTTCCAGTTGTAGTCGGCTGTGAAGGGCAACAATGCAGTATGCACATGCGTTGCAATTGCCAGTGATGGCCTTCAGTACGTCGCTTTTGTTCCGTTATGGAAAAATCAAATAATAAAACAAAGGTGCATAAAAAATGAAAAAAAAAAAACAATTCTTTCTTTCACACCCGGTTTGACTTTAAAAGCAACAGCACCAGCAACCCGCTGTTATCGACACACTGGCTTGTTGGCTGGTTGGTTGGTCTCATTTGTGTGAAGTTCAAGTTCAAGGCTTATGAAGGAGACCTGAAAAAAAGGAAAAAACATTTTTCAAAATTAAATAAACTTCCCACCTCTGTGCTGATAAATTGAACCTCTTTGATAAAACTGTTCGTAGAATTAAATTAGTTGCATTTTGTGCATCCATTTGTTCCTGGAAACACTTACAGCCCCAGGTATGCTCCTCGCTGTTCCGTTCAATACAAAAGCGATTTCCTTTTCTTGGAAATCTCAGAATCAGGATAAAATTCCATCTAAAGCAGATTTCTATTGTTTGTGGTTGGTTTTTTTTTCTCCACACCTTACTCTAGGTGTATATTCTAATTTTACTAATTCGTACCACCTCCGTCGTGGGGCCGGGTTAATGGTGTATCTGAATGATTAAAATCGAAACAAGCCAAGGGCAAATAAATTCTTTCATCATGTAATTTCTTCTCTCTACTCTCCATGATTAATTTGTCGGCGTCGCTAAAGTCTGCGAATGTCATAATTAAAACACGAGCGGTGTTCTTACGCGGAAAATCATTGATTTCCATTTATGTTTCCAGGAGTAATCCAGAAATGAATCACTTTGCTCGTGGTTGCCTCCGGCATAGATTCGTATGTTTCCTGATAGGAAGCCACATGTAAGCTTTTGTTAGACTATTGTTGAATTGCTTAGGGCATGTAATGACGTGGTACATCACTTTCCAAAAACTAGTTATAAACATTCAAAAATACTTGGCATTTCTATTAATGTGTTTAGCTTGACAGGAAAACGAGAACTTCACAGCTAAGCAGTTTCCAAATATCCAGCATTAATACATCCGTGAACCTTTGATCAAATTTGGCAGGTTGACAACACCAACAACTTGTGTATGATCTCTGCTCCGCTTGTTTGTTTATCGTTCCGAAGCAGAACTGGCCCGGTCAATGTACAGCGGTTTCTTATGTAAGTCTTAGGTCAAGCGAATTCGCGTTGCTCGATGCGATGCATTACACAAGAACATATGGAAAAATTCACGGCGTAACGATTTGGCGAAAAACGAATTGAGCAACTACAAGCGACTTTAATCGACTGCGAGCGACGAGAAATTTGAATCAATATACAGGGTCATTCATTTCGTGATTTTCAAGTTGGTAGCATTAGCATTTGACACCTGCCAAACTCAGCTGTCATTTGAAGTATCATAATATTAGTTGAATACTTGCGATTTATGATAATGGATCGCTTAGCAATCGAACAACGGGTTAAAGTTATTAAAACTTACTACAAAAGTGGGATTCAAACGTAGGCACTTTTCGCGCAATACGTGATGATTATGTTTATCATAATCGACCGACTACGCAAGCAATCAGTAAAATTGTAAAGAAATTTGAAGACAATGGAAGCGTTACTGATGTCGAAAGGCCTGTGCATTATCGTAAAGCACGCTCAATCGAAAATATTGCTGCTGTAAGTGCAAGTGTTGCTGATGATCCGAATTTCAATTCGGAGCGATATGGTCGAATGATAACCGATTTTTTTTGAAGATGATGACTAGGACGATATACATATGGTTCCAACAAGACGGGGCAACAAGCCACACAACACGATCAATTATGGCTATTGCGTGAGAAGTTTCCTGTTCGCGTAATTTCACGTTTTGGTACACATGATGTACCAAGATCATGTGATTAACCTTTTTTGACCGTGAATAATACCCGAACTCTAAACGCATTAAAAACCAACATCACTCAAGTTATGGCCAAGATACCGCCCGAAATGTGCGAAAAAGTGGTTAGAAATTACCTCAAAAGAATCGCATGCTGCGAATCTTTCCGAGGCGGCATTGATATTGTTTTTCACACTTAAAGTCCAAACTTTATAATGAATTCAAATTTTTATCAAAAATGTATGGCTGTGTGTGTTTTATTTAGCTTTACTTTGGAAACCGAAAAATGAATGATTCTATAATATGGTCAGTTTCTCCAATCGCTCGTGAAAATCAATATTTATGAATTTTTGTAGGAAATATTCACATTACCTCTGTCGAAACACGAAAATAAGTAGGTGAAACAAAGCTGTCATGAACACGAAATCGCTGGTGGCGATATCGCTTGCAATCGCGCGAAATTCCATTGAGTTCATGAACACCGCCCTAGGCTGCACCAGTTTTGCCGGAATCTCAAATCAGCCACAGCATTGTAAAGCTGAAGATGATAAATGCTTTCAACTTAAAGCTAACATTCTTTTACATTTTTATTCTACAGTTAACTGCAACAGAAGTTGTTTACATTATATGAAATAGATAGCAACATTCGAAGAACCATTGCTTACAAATCATAATTAAGTTAATATTGATGGAGTTCAATATGCAAAAAAAAACAAAAAAACGTGTATTTGATAAGTACATATTATTAGGTGCAATCCAGCAAAATAATAATTTTAATAAAAAAAAATTAATAGATCTATGACCTAATGTATATTACAGAAGAAACCCCAGTTTAAATTATATTTGTTCTATTTAGGAAAACTGAATTACGTCTCTTGCATCTCAGACTAACAGGTAAACTATTGAATAAACAAGGGAAGGTGACCTTGTTGAAGAATGAAAAGTGTGATTTTCGGATATACATAACTTACCAGATTCAGATAATTAACACGTAGATCATACGAGTCATACAATAATGAGGAAGAATATCCTAAACATTCCAAAAATGTTTTCAAATCTTTGTAGTTGCAATATAAATGTTTGAGAGAAAGAGCCTTAGGGCTTCTGAATAACTCTAAACTGTGAGCTCTGCAATTAACTCTGCATAAGATACGATAGAAGACGTTTCATTGGCATTACACGATAACTCCCCAAATCGATCAGAACAAGCACTCAAATTATATTTAGAACCAGAAATGTTGAAAATCATGAACTAAGTATTTTTTCACTTATGATAAAATTACCATTTGAGCATTTTTACTTGCACCTATAGGTACCTATAGGGCAAGTATTGTATTCGTGCAAAATTTGGAACTCGAGATTTTAATCAAAGTTGACATTACTATAATGGAGAAGTCAAAAAAAGTAGGTCCGCCAATGCCGTCTGTCTGTCTGTCTGTCTGTCTGTCTGTCTGTCTGTCTGTCTGTCTGTCTGTCTGTCAGTCTGTCAGTCTGTCAGTCTGTCTGTCTGTCTGTATATTCGACTACAGCCTAAACGGCTGAACGGATTTACTTCAAACTTCATATATAGGGTCTGTGGGATATTCCCTAGAGGCGAAATTTGAATTTTCATTCTAACCTCAAAATTAAGGGTAGTTTACTTAAGGCCGATTTCAGTTAAAATGGATTTTCTCAAAAACGGCTCTAACGATTTCGATAAAATTTGATGTGTGGGTTAGTTTGGGCATATGCTATGAGGTGGCATACCACGTTTTTCACGAAAAATTCGAATAACGGTAATATTGAAAATCAGCTGTTTCTCGGGTATTTGTTCGGCGATTGGGCTAAAAATTATTATTTGTAGGTTATAAGACAAGTGCAAAATGATGGCATACCAAATTTTGGAATGCCACGCCCACTTTTATAAAACTTATTTTTTTTCAAAATTTTTACTAGAAATTGAGAAAAAATTATTTAAGCAAAGTAATAGGCCTTAAGATTCTCTATAATTCACTCAAACATCTTATCTGGCCACGCCCACTTTTTAAAGGTGTTTTTTAAAAAAAAACATTGAGTAAACTCCTACAATGTTATGACTATTATTCCATCGAAACGCGGAATGCCACGCCTACTTTACTGGGATAAGCAAGACTTGGACTTTAATCCTGATAAAATTATGCACTTATAGCATTACGGTGCAAGTACGTACGACCCAGTCGTGCACTTTATTTTAAATTAGGATAAGGAGATGTTATTTACAAAAGCTGTAATTTTACCTTTAAAGCGTTCGGCGAAAAGTGAATTTACATAAATTAGGAACAAGATCTGGCCCAAAACGGAACCTTGGGGAACTCCTAAATTTCTAACTTATCCCGAACTTAAACTATCACAAATCTTAGCTTTTAGTGTAAATAAAACGCAAACCAGTAAACAATCCCTCGGTAACCAATACTATATGTATAGCTCTTGGAGTAACAAACGATAGTCTACCCTAGTTATATTAATAAATATGGGGCTGCAGTCTAAGATTCGTTCAAACTTCGATATAGTTCGCCATACAGTTTAAAAAATGTTTTTTCAGTCGACTTGGGAATCATTAAAGATATTAGTTTTGTCCAGAAAGAACAACATTCCTGATTTCATGTCTTTTCGAAAAACTTTAGCAAACACAGATAGGAGCGAATGATAGCTTGCTAGCTTAAGTCCATCCGAAACGAATTACGAAATGCTCTTTGAAATTTTACTAGAAATTTTACAGAAACATTATAATATTATGAATCTCCAGTGACGAAAAGTGTTTAGAGAAAAAGCTATGGCTGCTACAGTAACCCTTAACAATAAAATAAATAAATAAATACTTGGCGCTACAGGTCGATGGGACCCAGGGCCTAGCTTCTCAGAACCAATAGTGTTGTGCGTGCATGGAACGGGCCTTCTGTTTAATGCCGTGTCCGAAGGGCAATTTGTTATTTGAGAAGCTTTCTCAGGACAGTTTTACTCTCGGATGTTTGTCAGACGCTCGCGAGAGGGGGACCGTGAAAAACTTTTAAATGTTCCACGACTGGGATTCGAATTCGAACCCCTTGCTCCATTGTCCAACGGACTAACCACTGAGCCACGGCGCCTCACAACCCTTAACAATATTATCTGAAAATTGATTATATCGGAGAAATAGCAATTAAACTTTAGAACTACCATTCATTATAGAAATATTAGTTTTTGGCCCAAATATCACCACCATAACTAAACAGATTCGCTGGCGGAGCCGACAGCCTTGTTCTTCAGCTTTTTAATATCCGACCCAATATCTCCAAACCTGGGAGGGGAGATGTTTTCTTCACTGACTGGACACCTGTTCACTTCTTGGCCTATCACTTAAGTATTTGCTAGAAATAGTTCTTAAATGTAGCCTCATATACTATTCCCTGCTCTTTGTTGACTATGTATTCCTTCGTTTTCGTTCCAAGCTTGAAGGCAACCACTATTTGCTTGACTTTCCTAAAAATCATCCGATACTTATTTCTATCTCCATTTTTCTCGATACCCTTGATCCAGGATATTCTTCTCTTGCCTCCTTCTAGCCCTTGCCATCTCGGGGTATAGAAGTAACATCTGGCTTCCCACCGGGTAGTCGTCTCAACCCATGCTATTTATTTTATTTGTTGTGAGAAAGTTTCTTAACTTCTCGAGTGCACCGTGCCAAAGGGCAGTAAGTAGGATGAGTTCACTTTCTTTCGTGCACAAGGATGGGCAATCCTTTAAAGATAAGCAGAGAGGTTTCATTAGGTAGATTGTGGTAATAGACTAAGTTTGAAAAGTTGCCACTTAAATTGCAAGAAGGCGATAATGAAGAAAAATTTCGGCTAATGAGTCATTATTTCATTGCCATTTAACCTTCTTGAGTAATGATCCCACATATCGCAAGGTTTTAATATGAAAGATAGAAACGTGAGAGTCTTAAAGTCTTGGAAAGGAATGAGGTAACCATTTGACCCATCTGTGACTTCTAAAGTAGAGCTAGTCGTATAGGATTGGGAAATGCAAGTGAATAATAGCTAATATCCTTTAAGCGCATATATTTTCGGAGTAGTTTCTCCGAACGATGAATGAAATTTCTCAGTGGAATCATGTCGTTATTTAAAAGTGGATCGCATTAAATCAAGGCATAGTCTTTAAACCCCATCAACCAAATTAACATTATCAACTTAACAAGTTGAACCTTTAGAGTACATCAGATGAATTTTATAGAGAGTTGCAGATACAAAAGTTCAGTTTTCTTTGATAACAGAATGGGGAAGCTTATCTGTATATCTGTAGTCCACTCAAAATGGTATTATATTGTTGTAATGGTTAATTAAAATACATCACCGTATCGCCAGTAAGGATCTGCGGTAAACTCAGTATCCCCTCAATTATGTTATCTTTTATATGGTGGCGAAATCTCTTTATTCGCGTTATGCGTATTCATGCAACCACTCACACACATCATTCAAAATTCAACAATTATCGTAATGCATTCTATTATTATCTTCATTGGCTTTAGATTTCATGCCATAGATATCGGTAGCCATATCGAATCGAACACACTATTTACTTATTTCTTTTTTTTTTCTTTGTTAAAATGAATATTTGCTCTTAAAACGATTCGCAGAAATTATTTAATTGATTGAATGTGGCTTATATCCTTTTGTGCGAGCACTGTGTAACAATGGTCGCAATCCTTTTATGCGAGCACCGTGTAACAATGGTCGCAATCAATATTTTCGGAGAATTCAAGTTCATGCTCAAATTATTAATTTGGTTCTATTAACCGAATTTTAATATCCCCCATGATCAGCGTTGTCATTTCGCCACAATTGTGGTACATATACCACGTTTTTCAAATCTATTCCATCTACAACGGAATGCGAAAATTCTGCCATGGTTTCAAAGTCAATCCTGCTAAATACATACAAATAATTGGATTTTATGGTTTGCTAAAAACTTCACGAGATACTGCTTTTGATCAAAGGTACATGTTGCAAAATTAGATTTGTAATATTATTTGCAAGCGGGTACCTTTGGGGGTACCTTTTTGGGGGAGCACTGTATATTGAAATTGATTGTTAAGCAGGTAGGCATATAAAGTCATCAAAGTGTTCGTCCTTTGAATTACTGATACCTAGTGGGAATATTGTAGACCAGGACTATCTTTAAATGCCCTGCCATATGTGCAATGTCTGAAGAAGTGGCAGCACGTCCCCTTCCATTCTCGCACAACCCGAGTTGTTGGAGAAGCTAGGTTCTGAGTCCCTTAGACCTGTCGCGCCAAATAATTGTGTTTGTAGATGTTCGCTCAAAATGCGATAAAATGGTGTTTTGAGATGGTCAATTCGAATTCCAAGAGTTTCAATGACGATGAATTCACACTCATTTTCAATGAAATATTCTGTGATCCAGTGGCCAAAATAGTGCCCATCATTTATGTCCTCACGAACGTTTTTAAGCGCCGTATACAGCTCATGAACTCTGCCACGAGGTAAACAGACATTACCCCAAACTTTGTTACTCAATTGAAACGGTAAAGTTATACAAAGTTTAAAACAAAGTTTGTCATTAGCTCTTTGCTCGGTGATCATTTTTGTACCGATGACTCAAGCATAGTGTCAATTCAGACGCAACAACTCCGTTTCTGTTCGTCCAAATGTCATATAACTTTGACAGTACATCATTGAAGGTTCCAGCTTATACTTATTTGTCAATATATAAACCTCATATCCTAGGAGTATGAAAAGTATAATATGAATGCAGGGTGCCTTTAGCATGTCGCCTAGTGCTGAACAATAAGAACGAAAACATAACAGATATTTGCATCTTTTTAAAAGAAAATTGTTTTCTTTTAAAAAGTTTTGTATAATTTGCGAGGATTATGAACGGGGATTAACAACAGGTGAGAGTAATCTAATAGAGAGAACGATAATGGCACTAGTGCCTAGTGTCATCGAAATAATCGTAATAGCTATCCAATATATGTATATTTAAACTATACTTGCTCCGGCTATTGTTTAAATGAGATATTTGTGTGAGATACACTTCCACTTGATTTTTACATGGATTATACTTGTAATTCATTTAGTGTAAAGAAATAAAGTCATAATAGGATTGTTAATTTTAATATGAGTAAAATGTTTCACACGAATTGATAAATAGAGAAAAAAGAAACTTTCAAATGCACACCCTTTTACACCGATTAAGCAAATGATTAAATTCACATAAAATAGCTTCATGCACAAATGCATTTATACAAATGTACATATACATTTATACATACAAAGCAACAGATAATGGATAACCACAATTAAAAACAGACAGAAGAGCTACAATCCGTTTGGAATGGATAGAATGATGTCCTAGCCGTCTCCCTGCCAATTAGCCCCAATAAAGTATACGATGATACTTGGGTCTATCCCCAACCATTTTAGAGATTTGGCTAAAGTTCTTGGCTTAGATGCTTATAAAGTGCAATTGATAAATTAACTGAAGCTAGCCGACCATCCAAATCGCCGTACTTTGGCTGATTGTGTGTTGGAAATTTAAAATGGCACCTCTTTTTGGATGACCCTACTTACTGATACGCATCTAAATAGTGTCATTTCACCATTTCCTTTTTCTAATGTACAACAAAGACAGATTTTATCCAAAGCTCGTTGGAGCTTTTCAATCTCTGACTCGATTGAACTTTCTTATTTCTGTCTTTCTGTTGCGAGTGTAAGCAAAAATAAAATAAAGCCACTTCCTTGCGAAACTCCGGCGGTGATTTCCGCAGACGTGGAATGTTCAGTACCATGTTTAGTACACACTAGCTTCAGTTCTAGTTTGAAGCACAATTAACTCCAAATTCCCTGAGAACATGCCAACTGACTCGAATGAAATTACAAATAGGGTTCATAAACTTAAAAACAACGAGATGAATTTGGGTATTGGGTATTCTTCCTCCATGTTTCACGGTGTACATAGCAATTTATTCCTGCATTGCTAGTATTCTCACATCCCTTTTTCCACACAATTCCATCCGATTATCCTTAGGACAGAGACTTGTCTTCGTGAGCCTAGATTTACTTGCACCTACATACATATGTGTGTGTGCCGTGGCTCAGTGGTTAGTGCGTTGGACTATGGAGCAAGGGGTTCGAGATCGAATCCCAGCCGGGGAACACCTAGGAAAAAGTTTTTCACGGCCCCACCTCTCGCGAGCGTCTGACAAACATCCGAGAGTACTTCTCAAATAACAAATTGCCCTTCGGACACGGCATTAAACAGTAGGCCCCTTCCATTCGTGTAAAGAATGTAACACGCACAACACGAATGGTTGTGAGAAGCTAGGCCTTGGGTCCCATCGACCTGTTGCGCCAAGTATATTATATATATACATACATATGTATACCTATAGGACAAGTATTGGTTTCGTGAAAAATTTGGAACTCGAAATTTGAATCAAATTTGACAATACTTTGATGAGGACGTCTGTTTGCTTGTCTCTCTGTGTCGCCTGGTCGGCTGCCGCCTAAAAACCTGGACGGATTTGTTTCCAACTTTATATCTTTGGTCTGCGGACTCGCACATTGAGGCGAAATCGAAATCGAATCTCAAGGGTGATTACGGGAAATAAAAGGTAACTGCAAAAATATGTCATACAAAATTTTGAAACAGCCAAGCCCACTTTTTAAAACTTCGAAGCATTATATATTATTTAACCAGAACCAAAAAAAAAAAAATCATTAAGACAAAATTGATAGGCAATTCTCTAGAACTCATTCCTGCATTAATATTGCCACACCCTCGTTTTAGGGGGCGTTTTTTAAATAAACTTTTTCATGTTCACCCTTTGCCATCATTTAAATTTATCTTCCCACGCTAAAACAAAACCCTTTTTTATAAAAACCTAAAATAAAATTTCTTCAATGATTGTATATGCAGGTACAACACGAACAGCTAATGATTCTTTTTTAATGTCATCTAAGAGCAAGAGTTCATCGATTAAACTTCACTTGGTATCAAAGCTGCAACCTCTTTGTTTTTTACCAACCCACTTTGTATGCACTTTGGATTCGCTCCTATTAGTGGTCCTGTTGCCAGGACTTGTTGCTGATCTTCCAACTCTTTTGCCTTTGTTTCTTATTGAATCCCACCGCTCCATTTCGATCATCTGTTTCGCACTCAATATTGGCAGCGTATGCGTATAATTGAATTAATGAGGATAAAAGGGGAAAAAAAAGTTATTCATCCAATTTAAAAGCATTATCCAACCCTCTTGCCGAGTTTCAAGGTCAATGACGAAAAGAAGTGATTTTTTTATTTATAATTTTACTCAAATGTACCTCTGTATATAGGAGAATTGAGCTCCGCTGATTCTATTCCGCAGAATTTAATGTAGCTGCACACAAAAAACAATTGTTGTATGCATCCATTAGTTGCTTGATAGATACATCCATATGTACGTACATACACATGTATGTACTTGCCATCGGCGGTGACACGAAAAGGAGGCATACACCAGAACAAAAGGTTTTTCTTGGAAATTTTCCGATTAGAGATAAAATTTTATCCACTCCAGTCATATACACACTCAAAAGCGGTAATCGGCATCGATTGAGCTCTGCCGTTCTCTCTCGGTAATTCTAATTTGGTTAATATCCCACCTCTATGACAACCAAGGGGCACTCCTTGATTGTACACGGGGTAATGGTGTTTTCTAAATAAGCTAAATCGAAATAAGGACGCTCGACGGCACGCTGCACACTGGAGTGTAGGCTGCTGGCAGCAGCAAATCCTTTCATCAAAGTACTCTCAATGATTAATTTGTTTGTCTACCGATGTCGTAACGTGAGTATCTTTACGTGGAAAAATTGATTTCCATTTCTGTTTTGTATTTTGTGCTTGCTTTCAATTAATCCGGAATGAATCTTTTTTCATTTTGCACCTCTCATGGCAAGCCCGAACCCCAAAAAACAATTTAAAGACATCCCCGGGCATATGTATAGAAATTACGAACATCTGTAGTGCACACCATATGAAAAGAGCCATGTAACGATATGTAATTACTTTGCTATGTGATTGGGGGCGTACTTCAAACCTACAGATACATAGATAAAAGCGGAAGATCTAAGCGGAAATGTTTGACATTCAAAATTCAGAGGCCACCTGACAAAAGGAACACATTTATCTCACTCTTGGAAAGAGATGTCTTCTTTGAATGTTTTAACTTAAATTCTGATGATTGGATAAACCACCAGACCACCAGTAGTCGCGACCTTTGTTGCGAAATCTATACTACCAGTCATTAAGGGTTTTTCATTATTTTTCTTCTTTTTATTGAATCGGTGCTATGGTTTCATCTCAGCAAGGAGAGGATGAAGATTCATATTTTTAGCGAATGGCTAAATAATTACATTGTTCATCCTGAGTGGAGAGCGTTGAAGAATTGTAATCTAAGCCATTTACAGTGGCTCTTGAGTGAACAAATGAAAGGTCGTTAATGGATATGGAAAAAGAGCGGGCTGGTGAGTTGACGTAACCTTGAGGAATATTACTTCATATACAGAGTCGCTGCCTATGGTAACTTTTATTTCCACGGTAAAGGTCTGATGGTAATTTTCACACGAAAATTGGGTGGATGAGGTACGTTGCCATAAAGGTGGTTTTCCTTTTGACCTTTAACTTACTTCTTGCCATTTTTATTGTAATTCTTGTGTGAGTAAAGTAAAGCGGAGATAATTTAAAGCGAACATGCTTGCGTCAACGCACGAAAACCATCCCTTTCACGGGTAAATCTCATCTCGTGCCCCCGTGGTAGCACTCTGAAATATGTAAGTAATAAGCTTCGACGAGAAGGTAGGAACCTTTATAATCAAGCAACCGCTCTAGGGCCTCATTTGACAAGGATCTCTGCAAAAACTGTTTTAGGAAATTTGAGTTAGAGGTTACGAAATCAAAATCAGTCTATCCTGCTTTCCATTAAAGTCTCAGTAAAGATTGATAGATATGCACTTTTAGAACAAGTTTAGATAGCAGTCACCTGCAACACGCGTATTGCAGGAAAAAATCTGTAGAAACTGCCCTCCACTCATTGGTGGAATCATTTAGTTATATTCTTAGAACAAAGATTTCACTATGGTGTCCCTCCTTGATACTGCAGGAGCGTTTAACGTTCGCAAAATAGAAATTAGATCTGCTGCACTTCTTGACTTGAAGGATGGCAACTATCTTTGCTATTGGATCGAGCAAATGCTTAAAAGTAGGCTTTCTGGCTAGGTGGACAGGGGTATTCGTCAAGGTGGAGCATAATCACCACTATTGTGACTCAAGATAGATGACATGGCAATAGCAATATCTGGGAAGTTCCTTCTTACAGTAAGAGACCTGATGGAATCTGCTCTAAATAAACTCGCTAGATTTACCTGTAGAGTTGGTCTGAGAGGTAGTCCGTCTAAGACTTAACTAATAATGTTCACAAGAAGAATTGAACACTAAGATCGTGCTGTGAAGGCCCCGACTGGCTTGAAGTGGTCTACACCCGACAGTCATCAGATTCACTCTTATGTACTGTGTCCTAGTCTGATGGACAGCACTGGACAAGAAAAGCGTCTACACCTTAGAAGCACTCCTTCGCGCTAGTCTTTGAGGATTTTTGAACTTTTTTGGGTAGATTTATACTTGGTTTATTGCCACCATTCCGCTGTGCTGTGTCTGGTAATGGCCATATAAAGTCCACCACTTACCAATCAGGCTTTTACTCATCCTATATCACTCTGCTCATTGATTCACAAAAGTCCAATATTGTATATATTGCTTGCTTCATATCGATAACCCTGAACTACATAGTGAATGTATTGGTTGAAATAACCAAGCAGTTAACCTTCTAAATTACGCGCACATCATGCGGAACATAACCACAAAGTACTTGAGCCAGTTAGCAAACCAATGTTCTCACGTAAATATTTGAAAACTAACATTGAAAGGACGAACGGAAATTGGCTCTGATCGTCCTGTTAAAAAGAATATTCAATGAGGCGATTCATAAACAAGGAAATCGAGGCATATTTCGGTACTGCAATTTATCATGCTATTATCTGCATATGGCCATAATCGTCTTTATTCACTTACTTATTATTTAAAAAGATACTACGTAATGGGATACTGAATATTAAACCACTGAAGGGTAATTCTATTAGAGGTACTTTTTTCAAAAGTAAAAAAAATAATAAAAAAAAAATCAATTTTATCGGGTTACTCTTATTATCAAACAAAAGAACCACTTCTTTCAAATGATGGCCGTAACTGCGGTTAACATAGTTCATTCTAAAATTCCGATTTTCGGTGACGCATCCGACCATTTCGAGTGATATTTGGCGAATAATGCAAGTAATGTTGGCTTCCAAGTACTACAAATACTCGGCTTATCGACTTCATATAGTCCCAAAGGAAAATTCACCGGTGGAGGACGTGGTCTATTTGCTCGTGTATTGTTTTATAATGAAAATTGGGTCTCAAACTGTCACTCACGAACTTGTAAGGTGGCAAAAAATATTTATGTTTGGAACTCGCGATTTCAGGTTAAGAATTGCTAGGTTCCAGAGTTTTATAATTGATTTGGAGTTCGTGAACTGGGGACAAGTAGTTGAGTGAAGAGTTGGTCGGTGGAAATTCCTTCACTATTTGTTTGTTTTAAATAAGGAGCTCTCGAATTGAGGTTGGGATAGGGAAATGAAAAAATAACGTCGGATCTATTGAAAGATTAAATTAACAACCATATACATGTTTATCAGATCGCTCATATGTATATCGCTCCAGGTAATACAATTCTCTGGAATCTCTCTATCTCTCGGCACCCTGCACAGATGGATATTTAACTATTCGTCTATCTCTGTTAAAGAAAATCGGCAGTCTTTAGTTAAGAATCAATAGAGATCGTTTGCAAGGATTGGAAAACTGTTTGGCTGTCCGAAAAATGCGGTCATCTTTAGCATGTATCACGTTTTCCAAGGTAAAACAGGAACAGACTACAATGATTTGGGCGATGGAAAGAGGGCTTAGGATTAAGCCTCCTCTAATTCTGTCTGATTTGAAGGGATATCAGATGAATCCTACTGTCTGTCCAGTGGGAGTTGTATGAACATACAATGTAGGTAGATCCACATACAGACTTCAGGCTGTTTACCCGACAAGTACCCCGTAAGTAAGTATCGGTCTAATGACCGAGATGTAGAACCTGTGAGTTATCTGATAGTATAGATAGAATAGTTTATTTCTGAAGGAAAGTGGAGCTGTAGCGTGTTTGGTTCTTTCTTGAATGTTAGGCTTCCAGCTCAGTTCCTACCCAGGATCTTTTGAGGTGATTTTTCGACACAGCTTAAATAAAACCATCTGCATAAGTGATACCTGTTCATTTCTCGCCTTCCTGGATTATCAATTGTGCGATGAAGGCCAAATTCGAAAGAAGAGCCGATAGAACCTCTTTGCGAACAGATTGTCTAGTAAATGTTCCAATTTAATTCGCAAGGTGAACTGTCGACATTCACGCCTGATAGGTATCTGCCATCGCTGATATGTTGCCATTCTTGAAAGCCCTTTCCATTTCCAGGAAGGCAACAACCTTGTACTTTGTTAGGATGGTAAGTTTACTCGGAATTTTGAATATTTGTATAAATCTCTTTCAAATTGTTTTGGTTGATTTACCTCTGCCAACGGATGGTATTCTCCACGGGATACGCATTGAGCTACCAAGTTGTGCTTTGAATTATTCCATCTTCTCATATTCATCACATTCTTGCCGTGTAAACACCTGTTCTCGTATTTATGAGTGAATTTCATCCAGGGAGGCGTATAAATTGAATCAAATCACGCGGTTGGTTACGTTGGTTGGTTGGTTAAAGCCCTTACTAAGCGATGAAGTCACTGAACCGGATCCTATTGGACGGCATTCCACCGTTTTTTTCAGGATTTTATTTTTACCATTTTTACTCCAGACATGGACCATCAAGTGTTATCGGTTCTTAATTCGAGTAGCGCAAGTAATTCATTCGGAATGCTAAGCTGATTCCGATAGAACCCACAACTTCGTGGAGTTCCCGTCAATAATCCATGAAAATAGAAAAATAGAAAATAATCTCTGCGTGGTGCTGAATGTTTTCCAGGAACTGGATATCATTTCTAATGAACCACTCAGTCTGTTGCGTGTCCGCTTGATAATACCAAATGATTGATGATAATGGTTCCGACCAGTGTCTTGAAGAATCAGGGAACTTTCATTGCAAAGATAAAACTGAAATGACACTTCAGTGTGTGATCGAGGACATCCTACGTGCGTTTTACAAGGCTATAATTTTTATATAATATCAGTAACGCAAGTGTTGGTTGTCAGTGTGTGATCGAGGACATCCTACGTGCGTTTTACAAGGATTTAATTTTTATATAATATCAGTAGCGCAAGTGTTGGTTGTCTTAAATATCGCTATCTCGAGATGTTGTTGAAACTGGACACTTCTTAGAAGGAGAAGAACAAAAAAATCGGAAGGGCGTACTGGACAATTCGATGGGCTTTTGGTAAAACGTGGGGTCTAAATCCAATGAAAGTCTACGCGTCAGGCACGTTCTATTCTATGAAGTGTTTGTATGATGGGTGATAGTAGGAAGGAAATATGCCCTGTCACTACTATCGAACATCCAAAGGGATGTTCCCAATCCCAATCCCAATCCCAAAGGGATGGATCCCAATTCCTCCGCAGTAAGGATGAACTTACTCTTTAGAGGTGAAAATATCAGCCTTTTAAGCAAGGAGTACCATTTCAACAGAAGGTATACAGTTCTATTCCCAAAACGCAGGGCTATATATGGATAAGTGTAACACATCGATGGAGTATCGTTGGCGAATTTTTACTGCCGAACGTCAGCTCTCATCTGGAACTATTCGTGACTATCGGATTTAGTTACCTTGTCACTGCAATATACCAGGGAACAAAGCTACAGATAAATTAGGAAGGAAGATGCCAGAAAACATACATACACCTACGGTTACACCCTAGAAGTAGCCTTGAAAGTTGTTAAAATCGGATACAGCAATCCTTCCTACCGACAGGTAAGGAAGGAAAACGAACTATTAGGATGGTCTTTACATCGGACACGAACCCATCAAACTAAACAAAACACGTGTTGACGTTTAGCACATACCAGGGAAGTAAGGTAGAAATGCCCGAGGAATTCCTCTTCGTATGCCTTGTATTAGGTGGCACTAAGGAGAATTATGAAAAGGGTTGAAGGCAATGTAATGCTCCTGAACCAATTTAGCTAGAATCCGTTCGGTACTTCTCTGAACCCTTCTACTTATTTGTGCTGTAGTGAAAGCATCAAAGTTAAAGTAAAAAGAACACTGCACATATCCCTCCGATAACATTTGGTCAGTTCTATCTATATAATAGTTTAGGAAGCATAGATTCCTCTCGAGAAATATATATGAATCGAGATGCATCAGTGACCGTAGATACGGTCGACACATTTTTAATTTCCCAGCAGTGACCGAGACGTTATGGGCATTAGAAATATAATAGATATAATAGATACATAATAGAATCTCGCTTGTAACTTTGCAACTCGAGATCCGTCTTTGACTGTGGCGATGGTGAACAAGATTGCAACCTCATCAGCCATAGACGTATCGGTAGAAGTAGATATGATTGAAGAGGTATCAGTGGCAATAGAGGCGTGCAGCAGAGTTTGGTGAACTGCAACTTCTTATTCCACATTGAATTAGAGATTAGCTTTCTTTGTTAATTGTGACGCCAAAACTCTAAATTTAACTATGAACAGGGTAAAGACTATAGACATTACCTCGGACTATGCGAATGGCATTTGCATGATGATGACCAACCAAGCAATTGCATGCCAATTCCTTAATTAAATGAAATACATAATGTCAATCTGAATATCTAATCAAACTCTAAGCTCATTGCATTCGAACACCTCCCCACTTCCAAGAAAAACAATTAATTGATTCCTGCATTGTACACTGAAGTTCAAGTTCATTCCATTATGAAGAGAGTAGTGGCATTATAGCGTGGTAGTGACACAAACTACTTCCACGACAATACAAAATCAATTTTATTTCTTCAAAGAATCATATTTCCGGCAATGGTTTCGAACGAAATTGTAATCATATCGGGCATCTGTATCTATCAATGTTTATCTTTTGCTATTTTTCTTTTGTTTTTCAAACCGAGTGGAAAAGAATTGTTGTACGTCCGTCTAGTTGGTTACGGTTACGACTATTTTAAAGGTTAATTAATTTAGCACCTCGGTAAATGATATTAATTCTTAACCAAGCTGACTGCAAAGTAGCCAGTATCAGTAATAACTAGTAGAGAACTGTAATGGTATTAGTTCGTTTAATTTTCAGCGGTTTTTAAAGTGATGAATTCTTATGATTCTGTAATTCTGACAAAGACCAGAAACGTTTTTCTTTTTGATGGATTCCAATCGTTTAAGAATCAGTCAATATGTTGAAGGTCATGCAACAAGAACTGTCATTCTAGATATATGTACATAGGTATGCACTTGTAAAATTGTTTATACTTTTGTACAATTTCATACACTTTTATATGCTTTTTTACGGTAAAACGTATAAAAGCCAAGAAGTGTGACATTTAGCAACGGCTTAAGGAAATTTGCTGACTCACTTGCTATCGTCAGAGTGCTAACGCTTATGACGCTCTTTCCCAATATTGCCAGACAAAATTGTAAGTTCAAACGGTTTTCAGTCTAACTTTAATAACCACGGAGCGTTCCTCTGGAGCTTCAATAACTCCTTATTATGCTATTTCTTTGCCAACACTGGGTGTGACTTATAAAAACGATTAGAACGAAAATAATTCGCCAAATGCTGAATTATTCATAACTTTAAGGCATATTTGTAGGCTAACAATGGAATTGTATCTATGCTGATAAACATATGTATACCCATCACAGTATTGCTTTTGGTCATCATCGAGCGCCTACAGCTACTGCAGTGAATTTAATCGATAAATGTGAACGTCTCAGACAGGTTAGTCTAGTACAGATACAGAGGAAAACTCGTGTTCCTCGGTACCTGAGAGTGTTACTCAGGTGTATTCACTTCGAGAGGAACACAGGAGCTGGACGTATCTGCAAACACTTCGGTCCACATTTTGGATAGAGATGTTGGCATACATACCTATAAGGTCCTAAGTGAAGCTGTGGTCACCTTTACTTTCAGAAGAAAGGCCCATATGATTCTATAGGTATTGCATGACATATTTCCTGATTTCTAGAAATAGAGACTTTAACTGCCTGCCGCAACTGTCCATGCTGATGGTCCACCACTTCAGTTATCACCACTTTCGTTGAATATTTCTACTGACTTATACTGATGAGAATGCGAATTCATGTACATATCTGCTTAAAATATTTTATCTTCAATAATATCACGTGATGAACAGAACCACTCTACCTACTGTTGTATCAACCGAGTTACCAAGCCTACCATTTAATCTTTAGCACCTTACGTAAGATTACCTATGATTAAATTACTGGAATTAATCACGCAATCAGCAGTTTCCATTTTTAGATACACTCTTCAGCATGACATTTGCCTACGCAAAAATAAAAATTAAACCAAACAAAATGGGATAAATATTGAAACGATACTATTCGCAGCGTTAGAACAACGTACAAATCGATTATCTCCATTGATTGTATCGTTATATCGAAAGAAAAATCAAACAATAATTGAAAACGTCTATCGCAGGGCAGAAATGTGTCCCCCCCGCCTTGACCTTATCTATCTATGTTGTATTCATGGTCAATTTTGCATTTGACTCATGCTGACTGGCATATACTCCAAGAAAAGTAAGTATATACATACATGCGTGAGAATAAAAAACACACTACATCATATCTAGAGAACTTGAAACTTGTCAAATTAAATTTGACATTTAATTTTTCAAATGAAATATTTATCCTTGAGTGTGTATCTCAACTTTGGCATACACATGTAACGGATGTATTTTTAGAATCTACTGAAATTGGCACTTGTTTAATATTTATAATCTAATTTCTGTTTCAATTGACAATTAGCCCCAAGTATTTGTATTTTATGTTTGTGCACCCATACCATGAAAAGGAATCAATAGACATCCGCCTAAAATCGTACGGTTACATATAAGCCTTAGGCACAACGTTAGAGATAGTGTGCGTATCTATGATACGTATTTCTACAGATATCATATATCTGGACGTTACAATTCGATTCAATTCCGCCACAATCCTTCTAATATCCATAGATGGAGTAGTATCTAAATCAAAATCGTCTTTTTGTCTTTGTTGTCCAACTTATCCTACCATCTTCTACCTATCCACCATGTGTTACGTAGTGTGTGATTATGAGCTGTAGAGTCAGCCCAAAAGAGAGTCATGTTAACTTACTCGCTTACTTAATGAACTCTTAATAACTCCCAGCAGTTTTGCAATCTCTTCAATCCTAGCGACATTCATACCTACACTGCAGACCATCTGTGAAATTCTTTTTCCCGAAATCCAGTCCGTGTTTGGAATACTTTTTGATAGCCAACCTCTTCAAAACTGGGAGGAGGATGCCTTCTTTATTCACTTTATTCCTATCACTCTATTAACCTGATGCTCATTAAGTAGCTGCTCATAATGCTCCTAAAATACATAAACTATTCCTTGCGCTTTAGTGACTGGGTTTTCCTCATGTTTCGAAGACCCTGCACTCTGGGCGTGCATACATAGAAATCTCATCTAGAGAAATCAGAAAATTTGTCACGTAATAGCTGTATAGTGTAGCGCCACCGTCCTGTTGAGAATACACATCGCCCTGACATTCTGCCAAGTGGACCTTATAGGCATGAAGGCCAAGATCCATATCCACAATCGAAAGTAGAAAGTTGCAGATAAGCCCAATTCCTGTGATTGTCTCGAAATGGATACACCTGGGTTTTCAGTCACATTGTCAGCTACGGCGGCTATATTTTCAGCTGACCTTCCTAGACGAATACGAGTCTTCACGTCACTAACTTGTTGCAGACGTTTAAATTTATCGATTGAATTGACTATGGCTGTGCGCGGAGGCGTTTTATGATGACCAAAAGTAGTATGAACTTTACGAAAGGTTTCCCCGATATTTTCCCCGTATTTGTAAAGAATTTTCACTACTTCACCACATTGTGCAAGTATGTATTGATCCACATTTAGTAACCTTTTAGTTTTTTTCTGATCAAATGTCAACGAAATGATAATTTGTTGTGCACAGTTTAATAATGGCGCAAAACTTAAAGTGACACTGCTTGTGGGATCCAACTAAAGCACTCCAAACTTAAATCAACTCTCAACTTCGGCCGCTCCTTAGAGGTTGTGCCTGTCGGATTGTAGTGTTCATTTGCCTCCGTGAGCACCCCTATCCCTCTTTAAGGGATCTTTGGATATCGAAGGATACCCGTGGTCTTTCTGGTTTCCGTGAATAGTTGACTTGAACAATCCACAAGACGTGTGTACAATATGAAAAGTAGAAAATATCCTTTTTGAATCGCTGGCATAGATAGAGCTGATTGACTGATTGGTTCACTGCATTCACTAAGGGAAACGTTGTCGACGTTGTCAAAATCGCCCGGATTGTCAAAGAAGTATTCACCTAGTGTTGTAGTGATAACTGAACGTGTCAATGACTGAAGGTGTATTTTTCTACGAAGTATCCGATTGTGACATCAGTTGAAGCTTAAAAAAAGACCCCCAAACAACATTTCCTAACAAGAAAAGGGAGGATCAACCCTAATGATTGACGTCGTACCAAAATATCGCCGAAAGTCGAAAACAAATAATACTTTTGTCAAGTCTCTATTGTTTCGTTAAATGGAGACCATAAAAGCTCACACAAGACTCCTTACAACAACCGAAAACAATTCAAAGTAATAATAAATTTGCTTTTGTATTATTTCAAAATAATCACCTACGTATCATACTGACTTGGGATCAATAGTTACCGTGGTAGCCTCCTTCTCATGTCCTATTGTTCCCAAGCAACATGATATAAAAATTTTCATACCAGATAAGGGAATAATGGGAAGCAACAATAATTTATTGAACAATTGTAACAAAGACATGCTTAAATGTTGTTTGTGTGAAATAATGTGTGTATTGAAAACATTACGAAAAGTAAAAATATCGGCTGAAGAAATTACAACTCACAACCTAAACGTTCAGGGAAAAAATCGCTGCTGTCAGGTCAGATTATGGCGGTATGTAGGCTGCAGCTTTGCACCTTGAATGGAACACCATACTCTGTGCCGTCTTCTTGATAAGTTAGTAGGTCCCAAACGAATTGTCAGAAAAGCTAATCGTTTCAAATGGAACTTAAGAACTGGTAACCGTTGAAGGTTTGTAAGTCCATATTTGTACGTGCGTTCCCACCTATCCGTTCAGGGAAAAAATCGCTGCTGTCAGGTCAGATGATGGTCGTATGTAGGTTAGGCTTGTAAGATCATGCGCGAATAGAAACACAGAAGCTATAGGCTCAGTACTAAATTATGTGCGGCCTTTTCAAAGACCCAATATATTGAACTGCAGTATTGTTTTGCTAGACGTCTAAAGCCATACAGTGTGTACACATAAGAGCTTATGGATACAGCTGCAATGAAGCACCAATTAAAACGCGTTGCTTAAAGGGTTAACAGTCTCAGATGAAAATGGGCGGGCTGTAGAAAATTTTTTGTTGAAACAAGGTGATAACTTCGAACGTTTGACGATGTTAAATGCAAAATAAGATTCATATCACGTAAGAATAAACAAATTAAATGTAAATACATATCTAAATATTTGGTCCCTCATGTAATTAAGTCATGAAGTTTGTAAAAAAGTTTTGCCATAGCTTATTCAGAAAAGGGCATAAAGTTTTTATAAACTCGTAACGGGCATTTAACCTAAGAGAATAAAAATCATAATTTTTTCCGTCCAAAGAAGTTGAATTCGCCGTAATTTAAATCATGGTAAATAGATATTGCATTTCTTGGAAGCTTCAGGCGAATACCAAGTTCAAGGTAATGGGTTTCCGAAATATGTTTGATTGCTACACAAGGTAGTAAGGTTACATGAAGAACGAAAGAAGGTAAAAGAATAAAGAAATCCTTTTATCTTTTCATTTATGGGTATAGCTTCTCGTGTCCTTACAATCATTCTATCCCAGGTCTTCATTGATTTATTCACATACTGTTCTGTAAAAAACATAGGACTTAAAAGAATTTCGCTTTAAGTGAAATCCTAAGGCTTTCTGGTCACCCGTCGCGAACGTGGACTTAGTAAATTCATTTACCTTATTGACGAAAAATGTAAATTTTATTAGACGAGGCCTTTTTTTACATATTTTTCAAACACTTTTGATTAGAAACATTACAGTCTTTTTTCGAAACTAAAATATACACTAAGTCTCCTCCAAGACAAAAAAAAAACAAGAAACACATGCACACATATATAGTTAACCCAAATTAGTAAAGACTAACCAATGTTGGATCTTTTCT
The DNA here is from genome assembly GCA_963583995.1 of Xylota segnis. Lineage (NCBI taxonomy): Eukaryota > Metazoa > Arthropoda > Insecta > Diptera > Syrphidae > Xylota > Xylota segnis. The sequence goes on from OY757240.1 coordinate 14,541,490, forward strand.
TATTTACAGGAATTATTTGCGACGCACAATTTAATTTTCATCTCAGCTCTACTGTTTTTTCTTTTATTTTCTATATACATACGTACATATATATATATAAATGTATACTGAAAATAAATACTGATAAACTTATAAAAGACTTACCAACTAAACTAAACTAGATAGCTATCTAGTTTTCCTCTTTTTTCTCAAACTAAAGAATAAGTGTTTACAAAAAGTGAATTAAATAAAAGTTTAAAATTTATACAAGTTTATAAATAATTAAAAAAAAAACCTACCGCTACAGAACTGATAAAAAAAAATGCATACATAAATTTTAGGGAATTTTTAAAAACTAAAAATAAAATAAGAAACTTTACAAACACATTAATAATATACCATATATTATAATATATACATATAAGGTGGACTTTTTCTTTAAAAACTAATAGATTATATACAACTTAAGTGAAACGAATTTATTAAACAAAACAATCAACTAAAAAAAGTAAAGAAAACACCAATTTTTTGATTTTTAATGGACTTATTCGAATACAATAACCAAGAGAAAGAACAACAAATGAATTCATCGCCAAAACCCCATCACAAGCAATTAATAAGCACAATGGGTAGACAGCATTCGCAACCACTACCCCCTGAAAATACGAACGACTTGAATACGAATCCGCAGCAAAATGCGCCAATACAAATTCATTCGAATCCTTGCAGTCCCATAGTGTCCGCTCGGTTACAGCAACACCATCAGCAACAGCAATTGCAACAGCAATTGCAGAATCAACATAAGAAACACTCGTTGGGAGGGAGTGCTTTAATGGCCAACTCGATTACTCAGCAGCAATTGAATATCCAGCAACAGCTGCAACATCAACACCAAGCGCACATCAATCTGCGACAACACCATCACCAATCAAACATCAGCATTGACACAACAACAACAGTTGATGGGGCTGTCGGAGGAGCAGGCATGACATCGATGACGAGTGACCAGCAGCTCAGTCAGATGTACAACAGTCAACAGCACTCAGACTACATTATCTCAGACTACATGGAGAAGATATCGACGCGGATTAGCCTGCTGGAAACCGAACTTAAGTTTGCTTGGCGAGCACTAGACCTATTGTCGAGTGAATACGGAAAGATGTATGTGAGGTTGGACAAGCTTGAGGGAATCACTATGGAACAGCAGGTGGTGGTGTCGAACTTGATGCAACTTCACGGTCGTGGCCGCCTGAGAGATCCAGAAACTCTATTTGCTCCGAGCGAGGATTATGAGTCAGATGTCGCTGCTGAGCATGAGGCGCATGATCCGACATCGACAAATGACTTCAATAATCTATTGGAAGAGCTTAAGAATGAAGCTCTGGAGCCATCATCGTCATCATCAACAGTGGGAAAGGTGAAATCATCGTCGGGCACCGGAACATTCAATAAGATACCGCTGCCACCTAGGTATTCACCACATGCTGAGCGACGATCAAAATCACCACATTCATCGACTACACGGTCGCTGGACGAACTTGGTGCCAGAAGTAGTCGAATCAGTAGGAGCTTCCAAGACATCCAGAATAGGCTGCGACAGAAGCTGTACTCCGATTCCGATATTGAGCATTACGACACCCACCAGGAGCAAGAACTCGCTAAATTAAAAGTTCAAATGATGCGCGAGCGTGAGTTCAGGGCCGCTGCCGCTGGTGCTAGCAGCGGACCAGATCACCTGTACGGCATGAGTGAGAGTATGGAAATGCTAAGAGGACCTGGAGAGGACGAGGAACCAACACCGTATGATCAAGTGCGACAAGAATATAATTTTTTTCGGCACGCTGCCGAACTAAACCGAGAGAGATACAACAATAGGTTAGGCAAGCTTAGCGATGAAGAAATGCCCGAGTCGGACGAGTTTTTTCGCCGGCCCGCCTCTAAAATCGGCGAGGGCGGGCTGATGGCGGTGCCGATCGATGATTCCGGAGGAGGAAATGAGATGAATGAGGAATTCTATAGAACTCTAAATCAGGCCTATCGCGATGACTACTTGGGACAAATGTCACCTAGTATGCATCACGAAATCGGCTCAACCCATGGAGGTCTTCATTCACGACCAATGTCTTCTCTGGGCATGATTTACGAAGATAATGAGGACTTGGTACAAGAACCAACAACCACAACATCAATATCATCGTCAACCATCATCAGTCGATCGGCAGTGGCATCATCGATGATCGCCACAACCCAAGCTCTCAGTATTCTACCCACTGGGTCGACCCTCACCAGCAGTGATCCGAAGAAGTCACTTCGAAATAAGAAACAGCTACACTCCGAGATGGACATGTTGAATAACTTTAAGTCAGCCCTAGCTGCTGACAGAACTGATGCTGAGTCTGTGACCATCATCACGACTATTACGACAGCGGCGACAATTACAATGTCCGCTGGCGGCCGACGAATTTCTTCTGAATACTCATCCACACCAAGTGCATACAACGATTTGGGATCCCTGCGGCGTTATGAGTTCAATGACGGAGCTAACTCATGTGCCAGCCTGCGTCAGCAAAACGAACTAATTGACACAATCATCGAAGGAATAAATAAGATTGAGGATTTGAGCTCACTAACACCTACACAGATACTCAAGCTGCGAAGTCTTATTAAACGTGAGAACGCGTTCTTTGAAAAGATCAAGAAGGTCGACAAGAACCTAATCCGTTTGTTGCTTAATCCGATCACACAGTCCGCTGAATTAAGCGGAACTAGTGCCAACAAGTTCAACACCATCATGGTGAAACTGGAACGGAATATCGAAACGTTGAAGAAACTTATAGGTGTCAGCGACCCAGTTCCTTCATTTAAGGTGCAGCAGCGAAATGATGCCAGTGTTATACTGCGAGGAGACGACGATGACGATGGTGATCTGAGCTACAGTGCTCAATTGATACGTCACAACTCTAACCTGAACGAGCAACTAAAATTACTTGAAAACAAAGAGACTGAAATGCATCGAAGACAAAGAAGTACAAGTGAATCAGAGCGCTACGGATACTTTGGTGCTGACAATTATGTAGATATAGATGCCGAGAATGAGCAGGAGATCTTCCAACATGGGGACACCTTGGATCACAGGTCAAGCAGTAGTAATATCTATAACAATGATGAGTATATAAAGTCATTGAAAAAGTCCCTGGAACGCCATAATTCCATGTTGTTTCTACTCCATCTGCAGAATCCCAGCTATGAAAGGAAAATCGATGACTTCTCAACGCTTTGCGACGAGGATATGCTGTGCAACTCGTCACAAAGTCCACCCCCGCCCGCTCCAAATAATGAAGAACCAAAAGTCGAGGAGGTGTACTTTGACATTGACGAGGATACGAATAATATAATCCTGGACGAAAATCAGAAGATCTCAACCATGAATCCATTTCATTACGATATACTTCAAATGCACCGGTGTAGGGAGTCAGTCAAAGAGAGGGAACGGGAACGAGCACTGGAGAGGCCCGACCAGGAGGAAGAGGACGAAGAGGAGGAAGACGATGACGATGACGAAGATGACGATGTAGAAGAAGAATATGAAGAAGATAGGCAGAAGCCACCGTCGCAAGCACAAGCTCTAGTTCCCATCAGTATTAGTGGTGGTGGCCCCAGCTCAAGCAGCTATCCAAGACACCACTTGCAGGCGAACATAGTTGAGCACTCACCAAAGAAAGCCAAGTCAGACTCTGGTCTCAGTTCTCTGAGTGGTGTTTCGAGCTGGGAACGATCGCCGATTTCGCCGAATGCCAGACCGGTCTCAACTGGCCGATACAGTGGGTCGACTGATGACAGCAGCAACCCATTCCATACCACAACGCTGGCTAAGTTCACGCATACCAGATCAGTGACAATAGCGACTGCGTGCTCACAAATCCCAACAATTCTAAGTACAACAACATCGCTCTCCTGTGCCGAGAGGAATGATTTCATGTTCTCCGAGGAGAACCTCAATTACATCAAGGAACTCTCGAAGAACATGCCCATCTGCTCGGCGTATGAGAATAAATCGATGTTTGATGCTCAACGCGAACGAATCTTAGGGAAGGACAGTGGAACTGTGGACGAAATGTTGGCTTGGGATGAACAGCAACACGCGATTGATTCGTCGTCTCGTAGTGCTGGGGCAGGTCATCCCAACGATACACCATCATCGGTCGGTGCTGCAGGTGGCTCATCGCCAACATCAGCATCCATGCAAAATTTCCCCGACTTGATACGCAACCAGTCCGAACAGAACTTCTACGACCAACCAGGTCAAGAGTCACCAACGCGTGATCAAAAATCTCCAACACCTCCTACAGATCTATCGCAGCAGCGGCCTGTGCGAGATACACCCGCTAGTAGACATAATCGTGGTAGTGCCCAACAATCACCCTCCGCATACTACGAGGAAACAGATATAGATGACATAGAGACCGCTGCCCATAAGCATCGTAACCTAACTGACCGCCTTGTTTACTATCCATCATCCAACAGTCTCACTGACTATAACAGCTGCAAGAACCTAGACTACATGGGTCAAGGTGAATACGGCACTGGTGCACGCCCACGCTATCGATACTACTCATCACAACCCTCAGCATCGTCGCAGCATAGTCGGCACCTGGAGCAATTGGAACTACTCCATCAGCAGCAGCAGCAGAAACATATCAACGAGCTGCAGCACCAGCAGCGCAATATGGCACAACAGTCGTACCTAATCAACCGATCGGGATATGTCAGCATTCCGACCGACATCGGTGACGATCACCATCAGCAACAATCATCCTCATACTCATATCATCAGCAACATATTCATCGAGCTCATCATCATCAGCAACAGCAGCAGCAACAGCAGCAACAACATATCGGCAAGCAGAAGCATCAGCAGTCAACAGAGAAACACGGCAAGTTCCATGTCTGGAGTAAGATCAGCAACTTGTTACCTGATCTGAGATTCAAGCGTATGAACAAGCACAGTCGATCACAATCGCTGACAATCGATGTCGAACCCGACACCACCGTTGCATATCCATCCTCATCCAGCTATCAGCAGCACTACAATTCCCAGAAGCAAAAGCATCATGGCATGGACATCATGAAGCGATTCACAAAGATACCTCCGATGACACGACGCGCTACTCACACTGGCAGTGGCAGTAGCAGTGGTGGTGGAGCTCAAGGCCAAGCACCACAGGCGAGCACTGGAGCTAAAAAGAAGAAACGTTCCCTATCGTCGACGGTAAGCAATTTAATGCAAAAAGCGAAGACCTACCGACGACATAGCTTTGGAGTGCGTCCTGGTTCGAGTATGTCTGATCCGGGAGAAGAAATGCCAAATTTTACATCCTCCGATAATGACGATTCAGTGGTGAGTGATACTCGCAGGTCACTTCCGCACGACCAAGACTACTACGGTGCTGGTGATGTCAACGACCGCATTGGAATGTTCAAGCAGGTACGTCAGAGGCCGAACTACCAAAAACAGCAGATGACACGGCGATCACGAGACGAAGATACTATGATACTCGACATAGTCGAGCAAAGAATCCGATCTACATCCATCGATTCATATCACATTCAACCATCTGCATTGTCACCGCCCACGAAAGAGGAGAAAGAAGAAGCATCGTATGCAGTTGTCAGTAAGTCACATCGCACTCCAGTAGAGGTTCCAGTCGAAGGCGAAGACGAGGATTTGTTCCTTAATCCAATGTTTCCTACCGTTGGCGATGCCATAAGGCATCATCATCAAGAGAGTGAATACGAGGAGGCCTACGAAGAGACCCCGGATCAAGCACAGTCGAGCATATCTCCCCCTGATATCAAGATACAACCTGATCCCGAGTTAACACAAATGGACGAAGAACGTCACGAGCGCAAAGCTTCAGGTCCTCACTTACAAAAAACCCACTCCATGTACGTTGAAGATGACGATGTGGATGAAGTCTACACATCGATGGGCTTCAGTCAGCCACAAATAATCACACCAACCATGACACAAGCAGCCCTCACACCGACGCTCAACGGGTCACTGGCATCCACCTCGATGCCAATGACCCGACCAATGAAATATGGCCAGCGCAGTCAGGCCTCACTAGACATACCATCCTCATCGCGCGACGATGAGGATAATCGCAGTCAGCACTCCTATCGAACAGTTTCGTCTTCCCGACGTCAAAGCACCGAAGACAGCATCGACACCGACGATGAGTACTTCTGCTACGAACTGCGCCAGTTGGAGGAGCTCGAAAGTCGGGCACAGATTGACGGTCAAATGAACGAGGAAGGGCTCCTGTCTCAGATTGATCAACTGGGCGCGGCTGCTGGCCAACAAGAGGGTGTGGCAGTACCTCCCCCGCGACCCATCATATACCAACCAGATCCAGAGGTCAAAGAGCAGATGACAAACGTCTTGGATGAACTAAAATCCAATGTTAAAGTGCTCGAAGAAGACATCGACGAAGAAGAAGAAGAAATGGGCACTGAAGATGGTCCAGAAGATGAGGAAGAAGACGAAGATGTAGACGATGACGATGAGGACGTAATATCCGAAGAGGAAAACATACCGGAGCCCATTCCCAATGGCAGCATCGCACATCACCAACTACCATCCCTCCCAGTCCCGTACCATCATCACATTCTACCACAAATTCCACCTCAGCAGCTACACTTCCACAATCAGCATCGCATTCCATCGGCAGTAGTGTCTAATCCCAAACTAAATGTTTATGAAAAGTTCGCTAAAGTGACAGACATCCACAGCGCTTGGCAGGATAATGATGAAGCAGAAGAAGAACACATGCTCAATGAAATCAATATGGTCGAAGAGAACATGATCCGGGACCAGCAGCAAAAGCAGCGTCATCTTAAAAAGGTTAAGAAGGTGAAGAAACGTCAACGAAATGTCAGAAAGCTACCAACTGACGCCGATGACAGTGCCGATGACATACCCTTCTCATCTTCCTCATCGCCCTACTCGTCATGCGCTGAGGAACGACAGCATCGTCACCTAACAGCAAAACCTAAACATCGCGGCATCAGTAGTGCCGCCATTGGCATCACCCAAGAACCTGTACCCCCATTGTCACCAGTTACAATTGAAGACCCCATCAAAGATGCTGTTGTCCCTTCTGACGAAGAAAAACGCACACCATCATCTGGTGATACATCAGGACCGGACACACCAACAGACGTCAGCGACGGAGACGAGCAGGACTATGGACAGGTCTTAAAGACCGTACAGAACTACAATGAATTCAAGGAGAGTCAGCGTAAGGAGAAGTCAAAAAACGTCTCACAAGCGGACACCTCTCCTCGGAAAACCGATGAATTTGTATTGGCGCAACAGCTGGATCAACAGGAGCGTAGGCTGTCTTTGGAGCCCCTGCCTATTGGTCAAAAACCAGATGAGTCAAAACAAACCGAACAGCAGCCTACATCGGCGGTGGCTACTACAGCGACAACCAAACCCCCTTCAGCCACCATAGGGATGTCCGCCTTGAATGGCCTCTCCGAGGAAACCACATCGAAAACCCCAACAACCGAAGATGAAGAAACCGATGTTATTGGTCAGGGAAAGTCTGTCGATGGTGTTATCAAAACAGCCGCAATGAAAGCTCATAGTCAGGAGTCAAGTGCTAGTGTTGAGGGTTCAATTCCTAGTAATGGTTGCAATGCCCTCGGTAGTAGTAAATGGAAATTGTTAAAGACACTTAAGGAAAAGAAACTCGAGGAACGTAACCATCAGGATAAGATCAAAGAGGAAGAGCGGGAGAAGGTAAAATTTGAGTTTTTTTTTCTGACTTAGCATAGTAGTTGTCTTAGACTTTGTAGTTCTTTTACCTTTGAAGAGAAAATGGTCAGCGGATTTAAGTAAACGATATCCTTATAGATCCCTCTTTGCTAAGAGCATTCCTGTGTTTTTTGTTTTTAATTCGGCAATGTGACTATTCAGTGCTGATCCAAGAATTCTCATGATGGATACAAGATCTAGTTGATATTATTGCTGAGTGTACTCTGAGTATGAAATCTTGATTCAAACCAAGGCTTTGTACACCGAATACACCGATTTTTGCCATCACTTATTATACGCCATTTGCTGGACACATTTGCCAGTACTTTATTGAGAATACTAGTTATATTTGATTAAAATATCTGCATGTCACACTGATAACACCATCGTTGTTAAGTTTCTTAAAAGGACACATTTTGCGAAAATTTCCATTTCAAGGAAATCCCTTCAAAATCCCTGCATTTAAAAGCTACTTCTGCCTCTTTTCTAGAAGCTCTACAAGGTGAGTAACCGAATGCAAGTAACTTTAGGCTAAAAGCAGTTTTGGGGAGACTTTGGAAATATATCGTTGTATCAGGTATTGTTGTAACTGATTTCTACTGGATGTCAGTTAATACGAAACAAAAATAAATGGTTACATCTTGAACTTTTCGATTGCTATTTACCAACATTGCCCTTGTTACCATAATCCAATATCCAAAGAATTACTAATTTTCATTTTACTTTTTTTTGTTGTAAATCACATAGAATGGCTCTGGACCAGGTGATGTGGGTGGACGTGGCAATGGCCATCCAGGTGATAACCCCTTCTACAGCAACATTGACAGTATGCCAGATATCCGACCTCGGAGAAAGTCGATACCACTGGTATCGGAACTTGTAAGTACAATTCCATTCAAAACCATAGTTTACATAAAATTTTATTCGAACTTATAAGAACAACACAAAACAAATCAAATCACTAAGAACTTAAAATTAAAATGAATATTAAACTTAAGAATTGTATTCGCAAATATCACACACTGAGTTTTTTCTCATTCAAATTAAATAAAAAAAAAAAAAAAATTCATTCAAATAAATTAACTTATAGGAAAACAATAAAACAAAAAAAAAAACAGAATAGAATTATACATAAATTATTTTTAAGTCCATTTATTTTCAAAACATATTTATTAATTGTGTTCCTATTTTTTACATTTGTGTGTCTCTTTTTTGAAAAAAAAAATTAATAAATAAAATCGAAAAAATGTTATTAAAAATAATTATTGGACCCAAAAAAAGGTGCTCAAGGTATATGTCCAGAATTTCCACAAATTATTTTCTTTTAGTTTTTCTTTTCATTAAATCACTTTCTTATGCAATATTTTCTTCTCCTTAAAATTATGTTTAATATTATTTTCGTTAGTATTTTTGAATAAATAATAGATTATATTTTTTTTCCTATAGTCCTTGACTATAGTTAGTTTGGAAACAAAAAAAATCGATGCTTTTCCGTATAGTCACAGTTCTTGCAAATTAAAATTTTACTTAACATTTAAAAGTTAGAACAGCAACAAGTAAAAACGAAATATGTAAAAACTACTTCACCTTATTATTTTGCTGGAAATAAAAAAAAATACTATTTGGCAAAAATTGCACCGTTCACAGTTAAGCATGAATACAATTTTTTTTTCTTTTTATTATTTTTTTATTTATTTATTCATTATAATTTTGTTATTTTAAATAATTGCTGATGTAGAACATTAGACACTTATTGCTTCATCATCGTCACGTTTTCTTGCAAACAAAAGTAATAACAATAATAACAATAATAACAAAAATTAGTAATTAATGTTTTTGTTTTTTTACACCTCTCTCTATATTTAAATCATTGCTAGGACTTTTTTTTTAAATATTTGTTTATATAGGAATTTAGTATATGATAGTGTTGGATTCAAGTGAAGACAAGAGTAGATTTGATTCGGTAATAAGAACCAGGTCAAAAAACACAAAGAACCAGGTCAAGTGTTTTTGTAAATTGTAAATGGGGTGAACAGTGTCTGATGTCTAATTGACAATTTTGAGGGAATAGTACATATATCAAGAAGGGCTTAACACTTCTATGTTTATGAATTCGTGAAATGTGAAATGTGAAATGGAAGTGCGAGGTGTTGCAAATAACCTCACAACGCTGAAAATTATTTGTTTGTTTCAAAGTGAACTATGACATTTTGGTATGTTACACGACGCTTAGAATTTCTTTTTTGAAAATCTGCACACGATTTTGAAGAGAAAACATGAGAAGTATTAATTTGAATTTGAATGGAGGCAGTGCTAGTTTGGGAAGAACTCATAATAATCTTTCGATTTGAGAAAAGTGGAAGGCCCAGCTACCCGGCGTTCCAAGCACTTTCTGGTTCATGTAATCCCACTAATGTCTGCCCGAGTTTCGTGACACAGAGTAGCAGTGTCTACGCTTCACATTTTCCATAGCACATACCAAACGCTGTAGGTATACTTTTACAGGATACAAGCTCAACGATACCATCTTTTGTTCTTCAGGATAGGGTAAAGTACGTCAATTCGATCCTATACTGAAAGTATTTCAGATCGTATTCTCAAGTAATCTCAAACAAGTAATCTCCACTCCTCGGACTTAGGGGGATTTCCGAAGGATGACTGTGTAGTTAAATAGTAGGTGTGTTGAGATGGTGATTTCGTGGCATCCCTCTATCTGTGTCTCGTTTGTTTCGCTCATCCGCTCACTTTGTCCTCAAACATGATGTTTCCATTTCTTTTATACTTTGTTCGTTATTAGTCTGAGTTCGCCACTGGTGTTTGCCAGACTTAAGTCTTCAATCACTATAACTATGCGAGGGATTACCATTGGCTTTAAAGTCATTCGATCAGAGCTGACCCCAAGGAGCTTTTCAGACTTCAAGAGGCTTTGATCCTTTTCAGTAAACAATTCGATGAAACTGCTTCCAAGAGAGAATAGTCCCGCCTGTAGCCTCGACTTCAAAGTTAACATTAAAACTGACAGACTTATTGAAACTGACGTCTGTTGTGAAATATTACATGTTTTTCCGAATCCTTTGTTATGCAACCTAATCTCTTTAAACGGTGATTATTGCCTGCTAAGCCTAAGGCCACTTGTGAGCTAACAGACCACTCTAAAAGCACATCCTGAAGGTAAACGACTAATGGGATATCATAAGACCGTTAATTAGGTCATATTATTCTTTCAAAAAAAAAAAACAACAAACTTGAAAGATCCACGCGCTGATACACGAGACGTTTGGTTCCCACCTAGGCCACAGGCCATGCAAAGGTCACGGCTACGATACGAACACAACTTGTTTTCCTTGAATCTCCTCTTTTTTTATTTTTCTTCTGTCAACTACAAAGTTGTTTTCGATTTTCACAAGCTTGCTGAAAATTCATTAGAAAAACTCTCAGGTTACTAGAGAAGTTGCGAAGGACGGAACAACGGATGAAAAAGGATTATTGTCCTAGAGTGGACCTCGATATTTTGCAGTCACTTTGCAACTTTAGGGAGAAATTTTGATTTGCAGTTTTCACCCTAGAATATTTACCTATAGATGGTGGTGATAGGCCATCTACATGTCCACTTAACCAATATCTATTAAGCAGTCGAACTTCAGTCAAGTGAAAAATTGTACAGTAATTCGAAACGTATCTGCCTTGCACCCGTCCGTTTGCTGTTATTCTCTTTACAACCAAGAGAAGCCATACGTTTGCAGAACTCAAAACTATGACCAACTTTATGTTTGGGTCAAACACATTCTACCACTTATGGTGTAAGAATTTAATTGTCATATTATATGCCGTGCTGTGTCTGGTTATTGCCGTTCATTTGGTTTTTAGGCACGTCCTTCTGATTGCAGTTGGTCGGACGCTAGTTGCATTAACAATTCATTTCCTGCGAAGTGTATGTTGCAGGGAATACATTCGATTGGTTACCATGGTTCTGAAAAAATCGAAAACAAATTTAGCAGTTATTGGATCATTGTGACGGATCGATGAAATAGAAGACGAGCGCTTAGATATTCATTCGAAAAATATTATGCCATGATTCCGAGAAGCGACAGCATCGAAAGTACTCATATTATGCCATGATTCCGAGAAGTGGTTATAAAAACATGTTGTACTGAATTTACATTGTTCATATAAATATGTACATAGGTATAGATTGGAATACGATATGACATGTGTAATTCAATTATTAATTCTAAAAGTATATAAAATGAGAGTTAATCTAAAACTGCTGAATTTCATCTGAACAGCAGAATTTCAGCTGAACAGCAGAATTTCTACTGAACGGCAGATTTTCAGCTGAACAGCAAAATGTTACAAAGAGAGAACAGCAGAGAAGCTGCTTTTATATCATATTTTTAATCAATTTAGCGCGTATTAAACTACGCACTTTCAAAACTGTACTGCTGGTGTGAGCAGCTCTACATTCATATATGAACACATCCAGCATATGCTTTCTGATATGGCGGACACGTTGCTTCAGACGACATGAACTCCTAGAATATGGATCGATTACCTATTAAGTCTACCGTCTACAAGCCTTAAAGAAGCTACAGTTCTGTCTGGTAGTACTGGAGTCGTAGTGCATTTTATCATCACATTTACTAACTAATACTAATACTAACAAGTATAGGTTTCCTGAACAAATTGGAACTCAAGGTTTTAATCAAACTTGCCATTACTTCATATGATGAAGAAATCCAAAAACGTAGGTCCTCCAATTTTGTCCGTCTGCCTGTCGGTCTGATTGCATCGCAAACGGTTGAATGGATTTGATTCAACATCTGGTCAGAAGCAATCTTTGGCCCAAAAAATACGTTGCTCCTTGGCTATTTTTTCGACTATCTTAAAATGAATGAGGAATGTAAGATATGCGGAATAAAATATATGGCGTACCAAATTTTGAAGCATTAACGCTCAATTTTTAAAACTTTGGTACAACTCCACCTTGAGGATAGCTTTTAGTAGCTCTAGCAGAAATCGAAAATTGTTCAAGGTAGGCCTTTTTCCATCTGATTGTTCGCGCTTGAATGCCTTTTGCATTAGCAACAGCTCTGATGGACTAAAAGAACGTATTGTCAAAGACTCTAGAGATGTCTAGAGAGGCACCGAGACTTTTCAACCGTGCCGGCAAGATGATACAAGGCTGTTTCTGTCGATTTACCTGAGTGACATGCGATTTGGTGGTTGTTTAAGAGTCGAGTATCCTCGCCATATGAATATTTTCTTTCGGAAAGTTTTGGTCAGCTTAAATGCTGGTCACAGCCAGGTGCATGTACAACGAATGTGTAATTTTCTTTTACCCAAAGACGTCCTTTGGTCTAAGTGTGACAGCCACCTAATACCACACATAAGCATCCAGAAAGGAAACCCCTTTCTTTGAAAAAAAAAAAAAAGTTCATTATCATCCTGGTGGGTACAGCATTGTAATGCAAAACTTATCGCTTGAACCCCTAGTTCGATTTTCAGGTTGTTTTGGACTTATTGTTAGGTCTCTCTGTCCGTCACCCAGGTGATTCAATTCACCAGGCATACAATCCACTGAGAGTATACATATGTATGCATGGTGTATGTGTGTATCCTGAAAATATCATCAACTCACATTGCACAAAAAAAAATTAGCATTTTTATTAGACACAGCGGTAGGCATGCTGCAAAGTTCAATAACCCCATACGTGCACAGTCTCGACACACATACATATGCTAACCATGCAGAACACCTATAATTTTTCCAATAATAATTGGAATTCCGGTTGAAAATTCTACAGAATTAAAACAAACCTGAGATTAAATGAAATATTCGTCATTTTAATTTAAAACCCGTATCCATTAAAACAGTATACCATTGCCATTAACTGGGCGAATAACTTTATGTAAGTGGCTTTTGTTTCCACATACGTGCATGCAGAGATCTGTGTAGCAGACAATTTAATAACATAATTAAAATAACAATAATTTCGGTACGCGCACACCCATACATTTTTTCGATGCCATGAACAGAGGCAAAATTCAATCTGGCCTTTACTACATAAACTGACGGAATCATATTTTGGGTCAAAAGAGTTGCGTTGGATTACACAAAGGGAACTACAGTTATTTGGTTTAAGCAGAGAGTATGAATACAGGACATCCTGTTCCTGGCAGTAATCCCCTGTGTGCAATATGGATTTTTTTTGCATCCTAAATTGACCAGTGTCGCCTTTTGGTTCTTTTTTTTTTTAATGTAAATGAATTCCAGTCACTGACCGGCAGAGACTACGGTCAGTGACTGGAATTACACCTTGTCATCTGTTCATCTATTCCACCTTGGGTTACTACAGTCCATCTCCCAATCACAGGCTATGCTATCGTTATATATTTCCAATCAAAGTGAGGTCCCTTCGCATGCGAACATTCTTTTCTGTGAAAACGGCGACAGGACTGATAGTACCTTTTTGTTTTTCATTCACCGCTGGATTTCAGCTTAAAAGTGGAATTAGTGTCTGGCGTAAAGGAAGTCTTACACTGGTCAAATGCAATCCTCTTATTGGTAGTGACTAAGGCAAATGGTTTCGTAGTGGAGTGGGATATCCAAATGAACAAATTATTTGCAAATGCTGCCCATGACATATAAAGGTATTGTTACCGGTAGTAAGGGAGTAGTCTGAAACGTGGGGTTATGATTCCATTTGGACTCTTGCTGCTATTTGAAATTTTAATGGAGCTTAGGTACTGCACCATATTAATGGAGTGGTTCAATGTGGTGCCACAAATAATTTGGTACTGTGTCCCTATAATGTGTATATATGATTTGTATAGCAATGCAACAAAAATGCGTTACTTTTTCTTTGGGCTTTCACCAATAAAGCTCACCAGCCAGCTCTATCTTAAGCCAGCTGCTGACCAAGATGGTATGTTTCACTTCAGAGTGCCACCTTATTCAGGGTCTTTTTCTAATGCATCGTCCCGGAGCATTGTTGTCCATACCGTTTACATGACTCCCATCATCTTAGTCGTTATATTTGCACTGTTCTGGCTAAATCGATGTCGCTACGTAGCTCCTACAACTTATTGGTATATCCTTTTATCCACTCTATGCAACCTCAAAGTATTTTTTCTCTCATAACAACCGAGAGTGACTTTATCTATTGTTGATATAGGCCATCCCTCTGCGCTTCCCTAGGCGAAAGAAGTAGCGTTTGGCAAGAGTGAAAGGAATTAATCTTCGTTTGATCTGAATTTATCCTAGGTAGACGAAGTCCTTAGTTCGTCGGAGTTCTATGCGCGGACTTTTGAAAGATTGTGCCTCTGATACACAATTCTTTCAAGAATGTTGTTGAAGAAATCAGATGACCCGTAGGCACCATTTTTGACATCTTTCACAAGCAGACGGGTTTGGTGGGGATTCCAAAACTAGACATAGCTCTCATCCAGGCTGTCTTTCCTTTAGTGACTGGAGTTCGACAATTACAAAGCGAGTGATGAATAGATCTATGTGCTCTTCGTTCCTGCAATTTCTAAAGAATTCGTTATGGGTTACTCCTAGCCGTCCTGAATGATTGCTTATCATTGAGTGCCCTGCCGCGATACTAAGAGCTGTTCCGATAATCCTCTGACTGAGTGTCATAAGATCTGCAGATTTGTCTGCGTCATAGAGTAGCCATTACGATATGGTTATAGGCCATGTATGTATGTATGTATGTATAAGATACTATCGCCTATCTAGTTGAACTCCTGTACTAAGTGATGTACTTGCCTCAAGAAGGGCTTTCTAGGAGGTTGCATGTGATCTCCTTGGATAGCTCATCTAATGTTTTGTAACCTGGAGTATTCACGTGACGCAATACCCAACTGTGAGTCACGTCATCCAGCAAAGGTCACGCCAAGTTTGGACCATACCGATGCTAGATGTAATGCTTTTATAGCTGATTGATAATAATAATCATGACCAAACATCCTCGAAGCAGTGAACGACAGCAGCACCAGTACCTACATATATATGCAATTTGGATCTCCTCTGACGAATATAGTCCGTTTCCGTCCGGGATCTTGAACTAGTTTTTTTCTGGTTTTAATACCAGACCCTGTCTCTCTGACCCAATCACTCACTAATAGAAGTTCATGGTTGACTCTTGAGTCGCTGATTACGGGAATTAACTTTCCTAATACAAGAGTGAGAACCATTGTACGTTGAAACCATTTCTAGTATTTAAACTACTTTGTGTACTATCGTCTGGGGATAGGACTTCACCTTGTTGGGTACCATTATTGACTTTCATTCTGCTACTCACATCTTCTAGAGTGGAGTTGACTATTTATAATCCAAGATTTATTTTGGCCTTCTTGGAATTACTTGTGTTGGTTCCATTCGTTCCCATTTCAGAGACGGGTCTTACAAAGAAAGACCTTTACTTGCTCGTATACCTCTTCTTAACTACATGTATCAAATAACAGTAGTAGTCGAAGAAACGACTCTCATTGTATCCAACAATGGCTTAAGATATGTATATCTCATCGGCTCTATCTTAAATAAGTTGCTAAGTACATCACTTCACACTCCACGCTGTTATTCACTTTTACGTACAGAAAGTCCTTATACCAAGCAGTTGCCAGCTTAACTAGTTCTTCAAAAATCTTTTACAATATTATCCTCAGCAGTAATGGCTTAGCTTAACTCGTCCACAATTGTCCAACTGTTACATTGCCTTTCTTTTTCACTTTTTAAAAAACGCTTACAGGAAAAAACAACTTTTTTAAAAACTCTATTACATTTTAGTAGAGAAAACCAAAAGCTTTTAACAATTATTAAATAAAGACAATGCATGTAAATAACTTTATATACTACCTTTAATATATTTTGTTGGAAGAAAAAGAAAACAAAAAAGTCAAAAACTCTTACACACAAAATTTGCTAGTTTGTAGCTTATATTTAAATAATTTTACAAGGAAAATTTAATCTAAACCAATTAGACATAAACAACAATCAAAAGAATATTTATCTTTTTTTCAAAATGATATACATAACTAAAATCTAAAAATTTATTAAATAAATCAACAAAATGCATTGCAACGCATGATATTTCTTTGTAATATTTTTTTAAATGAAAAAAAAAATTATATTTTATTTTTCTTACATGTTTGAATTGTAGAATAATGCTATAAAATTTGTTCAATATTTATTTATTTCTATAAACTTAGCTTAGAGACTATTTTGTTGTTTAATACTTTTGAACTCACTTATTAATTCCTGATTTATTCAAAATGAAAATATTTTTCTCACTTATTTGTTATTGTCGAAATAACAATAAAAAAAAAAACAAACCAAACACAATCATACACACACAAAAATATGTAGACAATGGCAGCAACCAAAAGAAATGCCGGACTGACGTCAGCAGTGCCTCGGGCAACACTCAATGATGAGGAGTTGGTAAGTAGTTTTCTCTTAGTTTCTCCATTTCAATCTAATAAATACGTTAGCTGGACATTCCTAAAATATGCAAATAATATATTACCTTTTGCAAACATTTATAGCTTTAGTTTCAGTTAAAAAACGTCGAGGAAGTGGGTCTTCAGAGGATACTTCGTACCCTTGGGCGAACCTTTGTTAACGTTAATTGATTACACTGGTTAACACAATTTTTGTCGATAGTTAATTTTTTCATTTTTGCATTTTACATACATACAGCCATGGCCAAAATAATGGCAACACTTTTAACGTTTCAGAAACAACTTCCGTAATGGTTGTTTTATGCCCAATACATCGCATAGAAGGTATTATGACCAAGGAAAAGTGCCTATGTAGAGATACTGGAAGGTGTTATGCTGCCATGTGCGGAAGAGCATATGCCATTAAAATTGCCTTTTCAGCAGGATAATCACCCGAAGCAATCGGCGAAATATACTAAGCTTTGGTTTGAGCACAACCATCTTGATGTTTTGCAGTGACCTTCTCAGTCACCGGATTTAAATCCAATTGAGAACCTTTGGCATGAGTTGAAGATCCAAGTAGCCAAGTCTTACCCTGCAAATATGAGTGAATTGTGGAGGATCGTCCAGAAATGTTGGTTCTATACCAATCGAAATATGCCAAAAATTAGTCGATTCCATGCATAACCGAATTGAAGAAGTAATTAAAAATAAAGGATATGCTATAAAATATTGAAACTACTTCTTAAATATAATGAAAGAAACCAATTGTTAAGGCGTTTTCTTCACTTTTACAAGGTGTTGCTATTATTTTGTCCAACCAAATTCGCTACCTGTAACAAATTAGTTCCACTTGATAAAATGTTCCTTCGATTAATCAGGTAATCATTTAAGAAATGTATTGAAGACACATTTGCCATCACATTTGTATTGAAAAAAAAATTTTAAATTCGAATAGAACAGGAGTTACAAATCCTTGTACTGAAAAGTAAAGGGTGTTGCTATTATCTTGGCCATAGCTGTAAGTACTAACATGAAAGTATTAGTGAATTGGTTACTTGACTCGCATTATTAACATTTCATCGCCTGGAACTTAAATTAAAAGCTTACGATTGGCAGTATAAGTAGCTACATTTAACATAATATTGACATGTGACAGTCCATAGACTGTTGGCTCTAAATTATCCCTTAATATGGTCAAATAGGAGTCCTTGTTCATAATTCCATCTATTGCCGAAACACCTTTCGCCAAAATAAAAGTCTCTGAATTATTCCGAAATCTACTCGAAAGCAACAGGGTGCCCTTTTTGTTTGTTTCACAGGAAGTTTTTCCAAGGATTAGTGACATGTTCTTGTAAACGATTTCTGTTCTTTCCTTTTTTGATTCCTAAAATCCATGCCTGTATTTGACATCGATATGGCAGCATAGTTGGTTGCAGTAACTTGAATTTTAAGCCTTCGTGGTATACATTATCAAACGTATTAAACCTTTGAGAGACATTTAGAAAACTCGTATGAATGTGTCCAACTTTGTCAAGTCAAGAAATAGTCATTTGGTAGTTCAAGCGAAATTTGTTAGTATTTGTTTCATATTGGTTCTATTTCCGAAATTACGGTCTTTAGGTTTTACAAAAATTGAAGAAATGCCAGGTCTCATGGACTATTACTTTTAGAAGTTAATAATGCACCCACTTCTACAGCTTTATATGTAGTTCTTTCCGTCGTTTAAGCAGCTGCTGAACAACTTGAGAATATTCCTTTCCTTTGTATTCAACAAACACATGGTGCAGAGATTTGTTTGGTTAGCCCACAATCTTTAGTGAGGTGCGTTTCAAAGAGTTTTGTTTAATATGACCACTTTTTGAGCTAGAATGATGATGTGCTTTTGGAAAGGAGAAGCAGTACACTGTCACACCCTTTTTTCATAACTTTATTATTTTAATTGACAAGAGAAAATAAAAACCAATAAAACCAAAAATTAGATACTCAAACTATCTGTAGTTAACCACGCCCATTTTTTGGGGGCGTTCTTCTTAAAAAAAAATCTATTTCATGATAAATCCTCAAACGTTTGAAGTTGTCGTAGTATGAGTTGCTAAAAAGGAAAAGTTAAGATTTGTTTTACTCCATATAACAGTCACCTTTCGAATGTTGCTTACTTCGTTAACAGAATTGATGACATCTTCATTCGAGAACACATTATTATTTTCTCTGGATACGACTCGTATCGGTTGTTCTGCTTTATTTATGACGTACTAAACAGTAGTTATTGGAGTTCTTCACTTTGATTTTCCACTTTATGTTTGTTAACGAAGTACATAACTCTGACATCGTGGTTTGACAATGGAATGCAACCGTTGCCTTTTGCGTTCTTATTTCTACACGAAGGGGTTATTAAAAGTTTATTGCCTTTTTTCTAGATCCAAGTCATGTTGGCCTATCATCTGACATTGCTGCTTTTGCAATCATGTGTGTATATTTTTATTCCTCGCTTTGTTCCATTGGTTATCAATCCATAGTGTATGTTTTTAAAGGCATTCTTCTCGGGATGCATAAATCCAGGTTATGAGCGGTTTGAATGGTTTTCGGCATATATCTCAATCATTTGCAATTATACACAGTATTGTTGTTTACTGGACATGGTGTGTATACCATGCATTATCATTTTGAACCTGACAGCGCTGAATGTTACACAAGGAAGGAGTTAGTTATTTAACAGCATTTTTAATCTTTCCAATGCGAACGAAGTGACTGCTTTCTTACATAAATCGCCTAGGGTTCCATTTCAATGGAATAGCATACCTACATCAAAGTACGGGTGCATATGTACAACTGAGTTGGCTTAACTTATTCATTCTTGAGAAAATCGAACAGGTCAAAATAGAGAGTAGTAGAGTGCACCTCTAATCGAATGTTGAAATGACGTTTATGATATTTATGAAAACGTCATACGAGCCCATTATTTTCACTTAATCTGTCAATCCGCGAGTCCCACGACTAACAAATTGTGTTTCAACTTTCATGGTTTTGTTCCCCTTAAATTTTGAAACAACAATAATTAATTAACAACAAAGCCTTGAATGCCATTTTAATTGTTTCGATTTAAGTTTTGTCATTTTAGTTTTAGCTCCTAACAAATGCCAGGTTCACCGATTTCAGATTTTCCTTATACACTGACTGGAAAACAAACACGGATTCGAAGCTC
The DNA here is from genome assembly GCA_963583995.1 of Xylota segnis. Classification (NCBI taxonomy): domain Eukaryota; kingdom Metazoa; phylum Arthropoda; class Insecta; order Diptera; family Syrphidae; genus Xylota; species Xylota segnis. Next base: position 14,561,940 of record OY757240.1, read on the forward strand.
TAAAGTGCTTGAACTAAAAGAAAACACGGTCTTTTTTTGACAACTCAGAGTCTACTCTGACAAAAAAAGGACGACACATAATGCGCAATGAACGTCAAAACTACTTTTCATACTTTTTTCAGTCATTATCAATAAAAACAATTTATAAACCACTAACCAATTCGTAGTCAACTTGGAATCCGTTGCCCCAACAACTCGCAATTAGTTGAGCTCTAGAGATGAGTCCCCTTTGTGTTTGATTCCGTAATGTTAATGACAATTGATTCGATTTATTCCAATGAATTCGAAAATAAAATTAAATGTTAGTACTGCTTTCATTTAATCACTTTTTGACACCAAAACATTCCATCAGGCTTACCATTCAAAAGCACCACTGAAAGTGTGTGTAATTTGGAGTATTTTTTTAACTTGGAGAGTGAAAAATAGACTCCATAAAAGTTGACTACCACAGTAAAGCCATTTATGATTTTGTTACTGCCGATCATCCTGAAAGAAAATACATGTTTGTAAGGGACAACTTATTGTGTCACACGAATAGGCTCGTACTATATGTGGCAAGAGTACATATTGAAAATACTTTGCCAAGCTCTGGAAGTAATGGTCTACCACTCAAAAGCGCTAAATACTGCAAACTTGTACCTGCAAGTTGGATAGCCCTACACGCTACTATCAAACCATCTCCATAGTTCCTCTATCTTTACAGGTAGCCGGTGCGTATGATGCCAACAGACTTGACCCGAGTAAGTAAGTGAGCTCGTTTAACTGCTAATGCCTCAGCTAACGTATTTATGTTCTAAAAATAAAATGTATCTAAACTTTCCGTTTTGTTCACTTTGATCTTTTTTAAAGAAAATGCACGTTTATAAGAAAGCTCTGCAGGCACTGATCTACCCAATCTCTTCGACTACACCGCATAACTTTGTATTATGGACAGCAACATCACCCACTTATTGTTATGAGTGTGAAGGTCTCCTTTGGGGTATTGCTCGACAAGGGGTTCGCTGCACTGAATGTGGCGTAAAATGTCACGAGAAGTGCAAGGATCTGCTAAATGCCGACTGCTTGCAAAGTAAGTTTTTATTTGACATTAGTTTAAGTAGTTTAAATAGTTTTTAAGTAGGATCTTTTAAATTCATTGACTATTAAGGTTGACTTGAGATATTAACTAACACAGTCCTGGCAGAACTCTAGTTTCTCATAAACCATAAATATATGTATGAGTTCCTTATATTATGCAGTTCATTACATTAAATGTCGCCTTTATTTCACATTAGTACCACACATTCGTGAATTTCTCACTTTCCTCGCCTTATCTACTCAGCCCCATTTCTTAGAAGAAAGTCTAGTTTCCTGAATAAATCTAGAGAGGTGTACATACTTTATTTTATACTTAGATCAGGTTGGAAATATATATTTTCCGGTAATCAGAACAGACTGGAACTTTTCTCAACCATTTTTCAAGATCAAATGTATGCGCCATGCCATTCTCTATAACTCTAGGGCAGTCCAGTATCTCACATAGTGTGAGTTGTCCACATCCTTGAATTGTGGAATTGTAGGGCGTGTTATTTCTTTCGAGGATCTCGCGCAAATATTAATATCAATCGTTTGAACAGTATATTTGTATGGACACGCCCACGGGTGTTTGGCGGCTTTGTTTTAAACAAACAGAAAAAGAGACATTTGCCAGATACCATCAGTTCAATGTCAAAACCACGCCCACTTTATTAGTCATCAAGTGTAAGAAACATACGACTAGAATTTGAATGCTAATGAAATGTCAAACTTATACCATAAAGGTATATAGCAAGCACATATAATTCAGTTGTGCACGTTAGTTTTCATAAACGTTTCATTAAGTTCTCTTCTTAGACTAATAGTGTCCTTGCACTTTGTGGAACATGAAAAAGTGTAAGTATCCAAATGCCATTTTTGAATTTACTATCATCCTGATATTATCTTTTGGTATAAACTTGTTTTTTCGACATTCTTTTTGTTCGCACTACAATTTAAGCTGTATGAGCGTTGATGCCCCTCTTCCAGGGTAGGCAAGGATGCTGCAAACTTTCATTATATTTCAGGGCATAGAGGTTTGAATATAAAATGACTTAAAACTTGTTCTGTGCTTTTCGATTTAGTTGTTATTCCATCGGTTTACTGAATGGAATCGGGGTCGATTCTTAAAAACATTTTTTTACGACCCTAACTTTATTCGTATGAATAATATAATGAATCTAGGACCTGGGTGTCATAGATAAATATTTATATTTGTAAAAGCATAGAATGATGGATTAGTCACATATCATACTCCCAGATTTTAAAAATTCTCAGTCGTGGGACATGGAGCTAAATTTCCTTTCTCCTTATTGATCCTAGTACGAAAAATGGCACAGGTCTTTCCCTTAATGATAATGCAAAATACTTTACTAACATAGCTGAACGCATAACGATGTACGCTTATCATACGATGTAGTACATATCCGTCGTCTGGCATTTAGTCGTACTACTATATGGCGTGGTCGTTTGTCTGTCGGCTTTTAGTATAGCTACTCATCTCAATCTCCTAAAGTACAAAGATCTGTTTGTTTGAGCACCAGTGGCGCACTGAGAACTACTCCCTTAGTACATAGTTCTGTTAAAATGATCACAGATCACCCACGTTGTTTATATTCTATCTGGGCATTGCCTGAGAATTTCTGCAGAGACTGTAGGGATAAGAGAGAAGAACATCCCATGTAAATACATTTTCTGCTTTGTCACAAAAGGTAGGTAATCTAGGAAATCCTTTGTTTAACAACCTAGGCATCATGGGCTTCCTTCGCCTTATAAAAGTTCTGCAGACCTGTACAAACAGGCACTCTTAACTGAATCTAATAAAAACCAAGTTAGTCAAGTTCGGTTGTCTATTCCCATTCATTCGCTAAGACTTAAAGCTATTCAGCGCGTTACTTAAAGTAGCTTAGGCGTTTGTGTCTTTTAGAACTATCCCCAGTTCAGAACCCTACCCAATATGAACACCTTGCTTTTAACAAATAAACATACATACGTCCATCAAAGCATTTTGGAGAGGTTTTTCTTATTTCCGTATTTTTCTACAGAACTATGACAGGATTTTTTATAGGACACCTTCCACATACATTTCTAATATGCACACTCAATATTTTTCCCACCAATAGGAGCAGCCGAAAAGAGTTCAAAACATGGCGCCGAAGACAAGGCTAACTCAATCATAACCGCAATGAAGGAGCGAATGAAGCAACGCGAGCGTGAAAAGCCAGAAATATTTGAACTTATTCGGTGAGTGATGTTGTTATAACCTTTGCTTTTGTGTTTCTCGTAATTTCTAGAATTAACTTCACAAATTCCTATCTAACCAGTATTATAGCAACTTAAATTTAAAAACTAAAACCAAAATCTTTTAAAGTAATAATTCTTTTATATATTTTTTTTATATGCCTATATTATATATTTAATATTGAAACTCAAACCAAAAACAATATCGAACATATTATGTAAAAATAAAAATATTTAATAACATACAATATACAATATAATATATATGTAATGTAGAGCGGTATTCAGCGTTGAGGAAAAATCTCATACAGGTCATATGAAAGCAGTGAAACAAAGCGTTTTGGATGGAACTAGCAAGTGGTCAGCTAAAATAGCAATAACAGGTTTGAATGAATGTTCATTGAAATAACAAAAAAATAAAACAAAAAAGCTCCAATTGTTAGAAAAATAAAACAGAATACAACAAAAACTAGCAAAAAATATTAAATGAACTATAGAAAAAATATATATACAAGAAAAACAAATAAAAACAGCTTTAACTGCCGTGTCTGCCTTGATTGTTTAATCTTTTTTTTTCTTTTGTTTTTCGTTTTAATTTGTTTATTTTAAGTTAAGATATTGCAAACAATTTAAAAAAACAAAAAATTAAAATATGATTGTTGACTTTGCCTGGTGTTCACTATTAATACAACTATTTACCGTCAGTTAATGTATTTTTCATCAAAATGGTTAAGTATGTATGTATGTATGTATGTATAACTATATGCGACAATGCGATGTGTCATAAATATTGTATGTAAGTGTTTTCTTTTCGTTTTTTTTTTGTTTTTTTTTTTAATTAGACTTACATATATAATTACGGTTGTGTACATATTTCTATAGATTTAATGTTTGATTTGTATTTGTAGCGTTTTTCTGTTTGTTTGAAAGGAGATAAGGAATGTCTTGAATTGAGGCTTTGCTTTATGTTTTTTTTTGAATATTCATTGAGTAGCAGCAATAAAACCCAAAGCTGGGAGAACCACTTATTTGCGTTGTCTTTCATCGAAAAAGAAAAGTGTTGTCACTTCTAGGAAATAGTGTAAACAAAGATAGCCCGAAAAGTACCTTATATTTCTGAAGCTCGAGATGGTGACAGAAAGATCTCATTGTGCTATTTAAAAACCCTTTCTTAAATAATCGGTCCACGTCTAAGAGACATTATCCTAGACGCTTTATTTTGACATGTTAGCACCCAACAACAAGCCAACAAGTACTTATTTGGCTATACCTGGTCAAGAAGTGAAGACATTTATATATATAGGTTGTATACCCGTTTCTCTTTCTATTGATGTATTATCCACATGTCCTAACGTTATCGGTGGCAATAATGGTCTCCAAATTTGATTGGAAAAAAGAAAGAAAAAGATTAAAAATTTTCAAAAATTGTCGAATTTCACTTGTTTAACAAGTACCAGTTGTCTTTTAGACCCTAGTTGTTGCATAATTCTCTACTATGGAACATTAAATGATGATTGCTTAAAGCAAGGGGTTTCAGAGCTAGTTAGCTCCAACCTCTATAATTTGCCTGATTTCTAGCTTGCTGCTTTCAATAGTACGCCCTTCTACTTTTTCCTGACAGGCGATGAGGTTTTCCTCTACTATGCTGTCACTCCACTCTCCACTCGGTAAGGGAGTTGTTGTCGCCTTTCGATGTTGTAATTCCTTTTTCTTAAACTCAATGTTAACTTTTCGTAACTTTTTTTTGGGTATCCATAATACTGGAGGTGTATCAAGAGCCGAACGCAATGTGATAATTTAGTTGGCCATTTCATGATTAGTAGGCTGCCATGTCCTTTTGTAAAGAGGAAACAATCTGCTTCGGTTGGGTGACTATCCTCGCTCAAAAGAAGGTTCGTGTACCTGCTGGTAATTTAGATTGAGTAAACTATCGTATTTTATCATTTAAATTATCAGATCATATCGAGGACATTCCGTATCAGTTCTGTCGAAAACACGTTGTCGGTTTTTGCCAAGGTCTGAAAGGGCTCTTTCCAGTAATCACCATAACTGCTAAGTGTCTGTCCCGGCCCATCACACTTCCTGGCCAGAAGGTTCAGAGTTCAGAACATCTACGGGTACATCCATAAATCATTATCCTTAGTTCTCTTATATGGTGGAAAGTACACTTTATCATTTCATCGCTTATTTGAAACAACAACCATGAAGACCTATGTATTCAGCCGCATTTGGTATTTAAAATAGTCTATACCAAGACTAAAAATGTCGGACATCTGTCTTAGAGACCAGAATTGTCATACCAATCCAGTGGAAAACAGGAAATAATGTCCTGCCTTATATATTTTCAAACAACTCCAAAGTATCATCATAATCATAAATCATTTTGCCATAAACTGTATATGTGTGAATTATCCTTTTTTCTAAGCGGATATTCTGATATACATATGTATTTTGATGTATGTATATATGAATACATTGTAGCCATCCACTAGAGAAATAAAATATCACTGAGTCGTGAACTATTTTATCCTTAAAATGGTTCAATCATCCTTTCACTTATCAGTCTGCCTGACGTGTTAATATACATATCCATAGGTACATATGTATAGATGAATTGTAGCCAGAAAATATTGTCCTCTCAGGTGCATTTACTGACATCAACCTGAGTCACCATACGCAGTAGTTTTTCCTAAGGACCATCGATAGGATTATGGCTTGATATGAATGCAGCGCTCTCCGCAGACAGAATTGAATTGCTCTGGTGCATGACCTCTATGTGGTTAATCTTTTAGCTTTCCTTAGCTCATCCTGTATCTCTACATACTACATCTGATGTTTCTCCTTTCGAACGCATGTTTGCCGTCTCACACCAAATTGAAGTCGACTTCGTTCCTTCTCTTCAATACTATATTTTCTTTGGTTATTAAAAATAAAAATATATATATAAATGTTTCGAAATATGTCCTTAGTTAATAATTTCTTTTGGTGTCTCTATTTGTATGTATATATTTGTGTACAAATTATTTATGTATGCATAGGAATACTTTGCCGTGTAAATTTGTCGTTTTCGATGTTCATTCTTTAAAACTCGTTTTCGTTACTTTTTTTTTCCTAAATATTTTTGTGTGTATTTTGTTACAAAAAAAAAAAAAAAAACAAAATAAAATATTTAAGGGATGGTTTAGGAAAAACTCAACACTTCATTTTTTGTTTATATATGTATATTTTAGTTTAAGAAAAATAAATATAAAATAAGATTTGATACTAAGTTATGGTTATACTGACGCGGTTTACAAGAAACGGTCAGGGATTTTGTTTTGATTTCTATTTGTATTTTTCTTTTAAACTAAGGCTGTGCTATACAAAATCATTTGCTTTCAGTGTGATCTTATTATTGTTTTTTATAAGAATGCATTTGCTGTTCCATAAAAATGTTTCTCTGCCAATAGCTTAAGATAAAGGATATGCAAACAAAAAAAAAACAAAAAACAATTATCTATTAGGAAAGATGCGCACCACTTGGAAAATCCACAACCAAAAATAAAAAACAGAAGAAAAAACCGTTGTTACTTATACCACAAAATCATTTAGTGTTTAATTTGTTTCTCCTTATTATTTAGTTGCTTGTTAGATTCAAAAATATACAAAATCATACGCCTTTATGGACTGAATTACGAAACAAATAGTTCCTATTTTAAAAATAGATACAATTACATATTAAATAATTCGACGAACTAAATATAACAGAAAAACAATAAAGAAAGTATTCAATAGAAATTTAATTAACTACAATTTTATATAACATAAAACACAAAAAACCTAATCAAACTGTCTAACGCGAATTTATGTATGTGTTTGATAAATAAAAAATATATTTACAAAATAATAATAATAAAAAATAACATTAATATTACTTTCCTGCGGATCGAGAGTTATTCCCTTGTACGTTTCCCTTGTGTTTGCTTATTAAAAAAAAAAACTAATATGCATGAAGAACTCCGATTCCTTTCTATTACTTGCCATAAAAATCCACCTGTTTGCCGTCGTTCCGAAGAGGGACGTGGGGATACAGAAAATTATTCATTATTACTAGTCATTGCTATTCATTGTGTCGTTTCGCTGTACATCCTCATTTGGGTCGTGGGAATGACTTTCATTACTGGGGGACCTAGGTACTTGCAGAAGTTTCCAACAACCACGGAAAGGCATTTTATTTTGTTTTTTATGACTCCAACGGTCAGTTATTTATGTTTGTCTGAATGTCTGTTGAGAGATGGTCAACCTCACGTTTATTATACTCAACAGCCTCCGAGACTGTAATGGGATAATGTACTTAGAGGAACTAAATATTTAAAACAACTATTTCCTACTCTTAATGGACAGTATTGTATGAATCTCCATCTCCGTCCGACAGCCAACAATTCTCTATTATGGTTTAGTTGGGTTCTGCAACATATAAGCTACATTACTTTCTAATTTGTTTTGAGAAAAGCTGTATACATGTTTTATTTTTACACACGAACGTGGAAATCTTTTAAAGGTAAAACTGAGTCCGTTCTCAAGAAAAGTGCAGGATATCCAACCACTAAATCCACCATCCCTTCTACCCCTACGCCAAGTACTTACTTTCAAAGCCCCTCCTTGCTCATCATCGGGCTAAGTCCTCGCCCAGTTGGTAGTTTAAGATAATATGTATCAAATCTTCTACTTCAACGTGCTTGAGTGCACGGTGTCTATATTGGGTATCAGTCACTGCGTCCAATTGCTTTTTCCACCACCATGTGATACCATTTCTCCTGTCATTCTTACTCACTTGTCCTTGGTGCTACTGCAGTACCGCTTCGACTCATAGTTTTTGCCGTTGTCCTGCTGGCACGGGATTTCTTGTATGGGTCTTAAGCAAGCCAACCACTATACGTACCCCTTAGGAAGTTGGTCGAATGCTGGATACTCTCAACATCTTTTTCATCTGTCCATTATGTATCCCGTGCTCTGTAGCCTTAACTAGACTTGTAGTACTTAACTAGACCACTGAGATATAGCCTCTTGTCAACGCCTTCATCATATCGAAGAAGTGGAACTTCGAACTACAATGTCGAAATTAGGTTTGAGTTGATAACGCTGTTTGATAACGTTGGTTAACTAAGACGCAAATCAGCGCCACAACTGCAAGGTTCGCAAGGTACCGCGTATTAGCGTAGGTGCAACATTGTCAGAAGGTTTTTCGATGGCGAAAAGTACTATCAGGGTGTAGATATTATCCTTTGCTATATGTATGCTAGGATGCTGATTATAGGTTTGGGATTTGGACATCATAGTAGTTGCTCCAGAGTTTTCAGAAGAAATGATGACAGTATTATCGATATGATTTCTTTGGGGTTATTATGCGACCCATGTTGATCTCCGCCCAAGATTTTGGAATGTGGATTAGATCAAATAACAACAAACAGCTCTGGGATGGAGCTCCATTTACTATCTGGTCTTACCGACTTAAATGATTTTAAATTGCGTATACCACAAAGAACTTTGCTTTTAATAATGAGATTCATTGAACTGCACTGCACAAATACTGCGAACATTTTTACAAGATTTATCTTTGCAGCAGAAGGGAAGTCGGAAATTCACTAACAGCACAAAGGTTTTGATATAAGGAAGTGAAGACCTTTCTTAGCCGTGATTCCTCAGAGATCTCTTCCATTGTTTCTCAAAAGAGTCTCCTCGACCTACGTACCATTTAAGGGTCTCGCCCAACCCAGAAAGTATGGGTTACCCTAAGGTTTGGTCAAGTTTAAAATTGAATTGAATACACACAGGCATCGAGGCTACCCACACAATATTTCCAATGCAACAGATCAAATACATACATATGTAGATGGTTCAAAGTACTGTAAATTAAATCACAGGCTTTCTTCCTTTTAATTGAATGTGATAGAACTCACGCCTTGCCATTCTCCTTCCTCTATTGGAATGTTCTATATTAAGAGACACACCGCCCTACCTGCTCTGTGGATGAACTTTAACATTTTCACTTAAATAAACAGTGTACGAGTGTACACAAAAACCTTAAGACTTATTCAATTAAAATTCACCATCCCTATGAGTACCCACTACGCCTGGTTAAGGAACACAGCAAGGACTCATCCAAACCATATTAAACTACATAAGCAACGTCTTTAAATATTTTGAGTTGAAAATATTTTAACGGAGATGGATGATAGTACTGTCAGCTGAGGGAAATGAAATTAAAAAATTAGGCCAATACCGCTACCTGTATTTATTTAAGCTTCATGAAAGCTCGAAAATAGAATACTACCGCAAATCGATAACATCCTTTAAAAATAGATAGAAAGAAGCCTCGTTTGTTGGATATTATTATGAATTTAAGAACATAGCCTGCACGAAAATATTCCCAACAAATATGTGAGTTTTATATATTAGAAAAGTATATGCTATGTAAGAGCAGTTTGAGCCCTCAAGGTTAAAAGGAACGAAACATTTCTTTACATAAGGTTTAGATGAAGATTGTGCCCACACATGTACGTTCACGGTACCTGCTAGTGTCTTTTGTCTCGTTAGTTCCCGTCGCATTGTACCTCAGTTTTCTGTTCGTTATTACATAGTTCCTGACCCGTGAGCTTAAGTCCAATTAATGGCTTACGTCTCCAAGTAAATATTACTATTCTCTTACTCGCTATCGCCCGGGATAATCCAGTATAAAATTGGATTTAGAAACAGATTAGCATTATGAAAGGCTGCGTCGTGGTTTGTGGAGCTTGTGAATTTCTAAGAAACGATTCCTTAGCCCACTGGGTTGTATGAGTTTGGTTATGGAATAGGGGGTCTGTTTCCAACTATTCCCACTAACCTAGAGTTATCAACACTTGAACTATATAAATTATAAATCTATCCTACATGAGCTCCCTTTTTCTGATTTAAGTCGTGGAGCTAGTGATTCAACATAAGAAGGATTGCACAACACTACAGATGAATTTATAAACCCTTTAGTACAAATTCCTAGCTTTTCCTAGATTTTTGACTAGTTTTGTGGAAAGGTTCCTAGCTTATATACTCGTTTGTTTTTAGGCCTCAATTTCTATTCAGTACTGGTGCTCATGACTTCTATTCAGTACTCTCTTGTGGGAAAATTAGTTTCAAGGTTGCCATTGGAATATGTTATCTTTCTTAAGTTTCTGCAGGATAAAAGCACATTGAATCGGTCACTGCATGAGAAGGCTTGTACGAACTAGCTTCGGATTGTTACAAATTTCTGGATGGTTAATGGTGGTCGATAATATGTTCCCTTCTGGGTTCATGTTTCCATAACCCTGGCAGAGATCATCAGTGTCTAGTCGCATTCCATTTGAACTTGATCTTGGGATTTTCACGTTTTGTACAGAGTTTTCAGAAAACAAGATGAGAGTGTTGCTCATCGATCATTAAATAGTCTCTCAAAGGCTTACACTTGCCATCTGCTGGGTCCCTGGACACGAAGGAATACCAAGAAATAAGAAGGCAGACGAACTGGCAAGAAGAGGTTTAGAATCAACATCACAAGAAGTTGATGTTGCGCACTGAAGCAAGAAGCAGGGATCGAGGCCTGTGTGGCTACAAAAAGTTTATGGCCTCGTTTCGACAAGAGTAGGACCAACAGAATTATGCGAAAGGATAGCAAATTGCTTTCTACCCAGATAGGAGTAATCACGGAAGCAAACATATGTCGGGGATGCGACGATGAGAAAATCAATGAGGGTACAACCCACTTACTCTGGCACTGCCCTCGTCTCTTCCATCTAAGGTTAAAAGTTCTCGGGCGTTGCTTCTTCTGTGATATTGAAGAATTGTCCCATAGAACCAATTAATGACGTCTTGGACTTCATCAGCTCGACTGGATGGTTTGGTTCTTCCCCTATGGGTATCACAATGGGTCTGTACTGACTTGACCATGGCCATGTGAAAATTTTTCCACTCGCCTATCCACGAACCTAACCTAACCTACTCTTAATTGAATTTAGCAAGAGCTAGGGTAGCGACCCAGTCTTGAATGCTGCTTTGTTCAGGAACTCAAAACAGTATAAGGTCGTAGTTTACTGTGAGCGTTGTTTCACCATTTCAGATTTAATTACTGAGGATGAGAATGCTTTCATATCAGTTAATATTTCCATTTGGAAGGGACTGCGGTGGTTTGGAAGTTTCAGGGAGCAAGCAATTTCGGCCATAGCCTAGTCCTTTGTCAGTCCTTGACTCGTACGGAAAAATCGAGATATTAATGGGGTGGATGGCCCTTCCGTTTATCCACTCCTCTCTTGATGGGAAGATTGTTTTAACGGTTAAACTGAAGTCGATGTATAACCTGTCTCAGTGTCCATGTGTGTCCATCTCGCAATAAAGCAATGCCCTCATCAAGTAACGTCTAAACTGTAGCAAAAAGAGCTGCAGCTTATTCCATAGATAGTGTTTGACATTTTTAGCGTTACTTGAAGCAAAAGCTGATATGTCACAACAATATTGCCTAAAAGATAATCATTTTTAATGTTACGTGATACCAAACTGTCTGAAAACGAAAGTCAGACGATTCTGGTGAAGGTCCTGGATTTCCATTGGATGCCTCGATTCCATATCCATTTCATAGTGTACTTTTGCAAAGTGTGAACAATCTGCTACAATTCTTGAGTCATCACATTCCACAGGAGAAGCACTAGCATTGAATCCTTTATGAGGCCTCTGACTTGGTCATTTCGGATTTTGGCATAATACATTCTGTTCGTATTCACTGCCTTAATCGACTGCCTTGTCCCTTGAGAGGTATTTCCAACCAATCTTAGTATTTGGAACTCCTCTTCCGCTATTGAACATACAGCTGAGGTAAAGTATTTTCAGATAACCTTTTTGTTGCGCTATCAATGCAGTCAAGGCTTAGATATATATCATAATGAAGTTCACGAACGAGCAAAGTTTGCAAATTATGAAAAATTACTACCGGAATTGTAATTCTGTCTTCGTAAGTTTAAGATTCCTTAGTCCAATACTCCATAGTTCGAAGCATTCACTATTGAATATTCCCGTGACAGTGAGACAGCCCGTAAGTGCTTCAATTCAAAATGACCCAAATCAACCCATTCCACGTCTCTCACAGACGTGTCGCAGTCCACATTATGGCGCATTTTGCCTAAAGATCTTGGCCTACAGCTAAATTTAAATGAATTCAAGAACTGTTGAAACGCTGAAACTTCTCCGATTGGGCTCTTTAAAAGTTTGAAGTTTAGTAATCGTGCAATCACAAGAAATGATCTAGTCGAATGGCCACCTCTCTTATGCGATTTAACCCCGTTGAATTTACTTTATGGAGTTACTATGTTAAGTCTTTTTATGCAAACAAGCCCAAGAATAATATCGAACGCATATTAATAACGCTTCGGCCGATATGGGAGGAAAATTGGCTGCAAAGAATCGATCGGCCTTTGTGGTTTATTTAAATACAAAATTGTTATTTATTGATAAACCGTTTATAATGGGTATAGGGAGCTGTAGCATGCACATATCTAATCTTTCACGATTCTTTGTGGCACACCAGCACAGGGTTGGTTTGGCTGGGAGTCCCAGCTCAGCAAGGACACACTTAAAACAACAAAATGTCCATTAATATACAGTTTACCACAAACTCCTCCTATGGGGCAGAAAACATGCCAACATGCCGGAGAAGTATGATTTGCGGTTTAGCCATTAAACCAATTTGAGTCAGGGCCAAATATTTACGTAGAAGATGTATCGTGATTTCCTCCTTTTCCTCGTCTTAACAATTTCTACAGAAATCACTGAAGGAAGTACCAAGTCTTCCGGCATATCTGACCACCAGAAAATATGCCGTAAGTGTTCCGACCATCTTTTATTTAATTTGGCTAATTGACGGAAATAAATCTACTGGTTTTCCTACAATTCAGATTTGTTTGTTTAGAAGAACATTTTCCACCAACTGTTCACCATTCTAACGATTGGGACTTCTAATTGGAATTTTATCCATTTATCAGGGTGGTTACGGCTCGTCCACTTTGCAATTACCTGGAATATTCCTGTGGTCTAGAAACCAGAACCAAGAATACATCGCACTTCATAGCGATTCCAGCTTCGATGGTAGTAATGGCTTTTATCGTTCCTTGTCTATATAGGGAAAAAATAGCGTTGACGTTTCCCTGGACTGGCGTTACTTTTACTTCAATGATGGGGAGTTCCTGTCTCAGAATTGTTAAAATTTCTTCCGATTACCAAGCATTTCTGCTAGGAATTCTGACTTTATATTAGACCTTAAAGTTCAAAGAGAGGACATAGAGGTCCGAGTTACTAGGAATAGGAACAATCAATCATCTAAGCCCCTTCGATTAATTTTCTGTCTCCCCACTCCTCACTTTAATGCTCGATTTATTAATAACGTTTTCTCTTCCTTCCTTTTCACAACTAACAAAATGACCTACTAAACTTAAATTAAATCCTTATTATTATTATTAAATAAACAAAAAAGAGTTTAACAGAATATTTAAAAAAAAAAAAAAATTAATTGTAAAATAAATAATTTTTTTTTTTCGTTCTTCAAAATGTGAAAATCTGAACTTAATATAAAAAAAACCCAAAATATAAAAATCAAACAAAATATTATTTAAAGGATGACATTCGGTGTGGACCCAGATACACACATAGATTCATTAGAACAGGCTGAGCAAGCAACCGTTGAGGGAACATCTAAATGGTCATGCAAATTAACAATTACAGGTACACAACTTATTTTTTTTTTTTTTTTTATTTTATGATTTTATTTAACTTTTATTTTTGTGAAAATTTATGTAAAAAAACATTTTTATTTATTCATTTTAGTTGTCAAAATTATATATATATATAAATATATATATATATATAAACATATATATTTAGATTAAAATTGTACGTTAAGTCTTAAGAGTTTAAAAATCATCATTCGACATTCATAAAAAAGATAATCACACAAACACACACGAATAATACAAGAGTTTATGTGCACAATAAATAAATATATATAATTTGATTGGATTGAGTTTGTTATCGTACGCCTTAGTTTCTTGGAAGGGGGTCCTTTTAAAAGGATTCAGCAGAATAATCCATCTAATTTGGAAAATATTCACAAAACAAGGTCGTGGCACATAGAGCCGTCAACAAAAGAACCACGCGTGTACTTTGTGTGGTTCATTACTAGCATAGGAATGGTATCGTAGTCGCCCCCAAAACAACAAGCAGCTTCCAACCATTATTTCCTTCCTCAATACAAATGGTACCTCAAAACCAGTAGCAAAAATTCATTGAGCTCTCCTTGTAGGTCATTATACTAGTTTCCGTATCAGCAAGCTTAAGGCATGTTTGCATTAAAAAATAAATTACGTTTGTCCTGCATAAACAGCTGTACTAGTTTGGCTCATGACTTCCTTACCATATTCTAGGACACACGACACCATATCATCCTGTTTACAAAACTGATTTCAGTCGCAATTACTGTGCTATTAATGTACAAAGACATACTCCAATGCAAGTTTTTTCACGGTGCTCACAGTGATCACTATTTACCGGACTCCGTAGATGGATTTCTGGCATTCCCTGTACTTTCTAGTATATTCGTGTAGACTATTTTCCTTTATATAATTTTGAGCGCTTTTCCTCAATTTCAATTTGGCCTAGTCCCGGTTCCATTATAATAATCGCGTCATTTCTAAGTCAAGAGACTCTAGCATGCCTGAGTCAGCTGCTAGCAGATCTCCGCTCCAAAATTTTGAACTTTTGAGTTCTTACTTTCTTTCCAACGTTTTTTACTACAACAATCTCATGTTATTTTCTTCATGAGATACATATATTATTCTTAATATACTGCACTACTACGCTGTCATGTATTATATACTCCATATGCGACTACAGGTGTACAATAACATAAAAAAAATCTCTAAATAATCCTTACTTTTCCACAACATGCACAATAAGTAAAATTAAATGAGAAGAAAGGCAAACTTGAACCTATCAACATATGTATATTTGTTTTTTTTTTTTTAAGAAAAAATTCACCAAACACAATTGTCTCTTCAGCAGCTGTATAAAGCTCCTTACTTTCTACCAAAAATATTTTCTTCTTACCTATAAAAACACAGCGATTTACACAACTGGACTCTTTCTCACTCTACTCACTCACTTTTTTTCGAATAAAGAAACATACACACTTATTTTCTACTCTACTATCGACTTTCTATTTCGTATAATTTTTTCTTTTTCTTTCTTCTTTTTTTTTCTCACACTACTAAATATTCATATATATGTATATTTGTCCATACAAATATATGTATATGTATATAAATATATATTTAGATTTTTCCTCTTTAATTTAAAGAAAAAAAAACTCAAATTAAATATTTGTAAAATACTTTCTATCTTCTCCTTTTTCTTCTTACCCAAAAAAAACAAGTGTAATATATAACAGTTATATACATTAAATGAATTAAATTTTGGAAAAAACGATTTGGATGTTTATGAAATTTTGTAAAAAAAAACAATATATTGAAATTAAAAAATACAAACATTTTTGCGAAAAAATTGTATCTATACATATGAGTTATAGCTGACATTTTATTTCTATTCCCTTTGAATTATTTTTTGTTTTGAGTATGAGGCAATATGTATATAAGATAATAATTTAAGAAATATTTAATTTTAAACATAGTTTGTTTTTAGAGTAAAACATTTATCACTCCTTCTCTTTTTGTCTATAGATGCTTGATACATAATATAAAATCATAGATTAAGCATAAAAGAATCTTCATTAGGATTTTTTCTATTTTCATATGTACATTTTTCTTATTAGTAAAATAGTTAATTTTTTTAGAGAATAAGAAATAAATAAAATACAAATATTGGTCTTTCTAACATGTGCATGTGATGTAAAATAAATACTTTGCCAGTGTCAGTGGGGGATATAATGGTGACTCTATCTCACAAATTTTGTAAATGTTTACTAGTTTCAAAATTTTTTATTTAAAAATTGAAATCTTAAACTACTGCAGCTACGATGTGGTTTTAAATGTTGTATAATTTTTATGGAAAATTGTGGGTGGGTATCTAATGGTACACCGTTGGTGGTAAGTGCATCAGACTCGTAAGGAAGAGGTTCGAATCTGAGATGTTTCACAGTCAAGACTCTGGGAAATGTCTGACAAACATTCGACAGTATTATTGTTCAGAAAAACTTCTCGTAACTTACGCTATTTCTTGGAATATCGTAGTGAATCTGTATTTAGCAAGATGGCTTTGGATTTGGCATAAGGACCTTCTAATTATTTTCTAGTATTTGTTCTTCCATTAGTATAGTTGTATAGGTAAATTGTGTCAAATACTCACCCAGATCCGCACATGATGTAACTTTTATCCTTCATGTTGGTTTAACAAGTCACCCTCTCAAATATTTGTACGGAATACTATTCTGCACAACAGAGAAGTACCACCATTCCTGTTCATAAAACGTAATCGGATTGATCTGGAAGTACAACTATCAGTTGCAAGTTCTTGGTCACTTTGATCAAGTTCGAAGCGAGTCACTATGATGGTCAAGTTGATCAGTCTATCATTTTAAACTTGCAAACTTGGTACATATTGACACTCAAAATACTTTTTTAATTACTAGGTTTGGACCCTCTAGCACACAGGATAAACAGTGGTGCATTCGCAACAAAATTCCAAAGAAAGACTGAACAATGCCTTCAGATTTGCTTAGGCTTTGTACGGGCAATTCTGGTTGTGAGAGTTCGTTTATCGGTATGCCAAGGGAAGCCTCTACATCAGAGTTTGTCCGTCTAGATTTATAGATTATTTAGAGCTGTGCATATGCTGGAGTTCAACTCAAAGGGCATTTAGAAAATTCCAAACTTTATTATACTATCAAAACAATCGTGAGAACTATAATTTCACAGTTCAGAGTTTAGTTAACTTAAATTTAGGCAGCAGTGTGCGAATTTACACACATTGCTCTGATTGCTTAGATTTCAAGACATGAAAGTTCCAAGAGTAATGAACATCTTCCTTGCCCTGTGCTCTGTATTGTGCTACCAGATTTTTAACAAAAAAAATCTTTCTCTTTAGCACATTTATTCACGGCATTCTTCCATACCATTTTGGGTCAAATTTTAAATAAATTATAAACCTGTGAAATTTCCATAATGGAAGTCAAAGTAACAGGTTCATGTGTTGATGCCAAAAAGTCGAACGTCTGGTTCAGACTGCAATATTATTCATTATTTAAAAAAAAAGAAATATTTATTGGTCATAGTCCGGCAACGATCTGTATTGATCCCAGTGCAAGCCCTTAATTTTTGAAGAATTAATACGAAAGGTTTGTAGAATCGCTTCTGAATTGATCACACTTCTTATGCGATAGTAAAAGTCTACAAGCAAATCCATTTGAAGTCGAAGATTAGACTCATCTCTGAACACAATATTGCTCTAGGGCACCTTCCACATAGTGGGTCAGTAGCGGTTTAACAGATATATCTCCCATGACATTTATGTCAGTAAAAACTATAACCATTTTATACTAGAGAGCACTGTCTCAGTTAGAGTTTCAACGTTCGAATCCCAGACTTCAATAAGACCTTTTTTCACAAACCCACCTCTCGTAAGTGTCTAACAAACATCCAAGAGCAAAACTGTTAAGAAATGTAGCTTCTTAAGACAGAAATTGCAGCTCGCACACTGTCCTTCCATTTGGAAAATATAGCACTCAATGAGTAGCTATGGCCTAGGTCTCATGGACCTGAGACGCTAAGTATTTGTATTTTGATTATTTTGTATAAAGTTTTCCGCTAGAAGGGACGATCGATCAATGCATTATGTATGTATGTTGCCATATAGAACGCAGTGTATATGTAAATTTATTCGAGGACCTAGTATAGGACAGAATAAAAGAAAATCTCATAAGACGAGGTAAAAGATTTGTTCTTTCACAGAAGATGCGAGTGAAAGACATTTCGATTAATACTAAGAGCTGTGATATTAAGCACAATTTCCAATATTTTTGTTTTGTTTTCGTATTTCTTTTTTATTTTCGGTTTGTGTTAAAAAATCGGGAGATTTATATCATGATACTTATATATGATGAACCTAACTATAAGTCTCGTATCAAATTTGGAAATTAAAAACGTCTACCTGGATATATTTTCTATATTTTTAAAAATCTATCTATGTTTTAGTGTTTGCATCTATGGAATGTATAAAACAAAAAATTCATTGTCTCTCTATCTATCTCTCTCGCTCTCTATGTATAATCACTGTCATGTCTCGGTGTGTTAACTGATTGTCGTATTCTACTTGCATTTGTTTATTTATTTTGTATAAAGTATGTGCACATGCATTCAAATTGTATATATGTACATTTATATGTATATCAATTCCCACGCAAGTTAAACTCAATCATTTCGTTGTTTATTATTGCATGTGAACGTAGCAAGAGCAAGCAAAAGTATCTACACAAATACACACCACATTATGTTCGAATCTATTTATCTGTCACTTATTTCTATGTTGTCTTGAAAGCCATCTGCGTCTTCTAGCAAACAGCAATACACACTTTTGGTTTTGAAATATTTATTTTTATTTTTTAATCTTTTTTTTTTGGTTTTCCGCCACCACTTGACTTTTACGCACCACCGCCACCACCACAATTGACATTCCATGCACAAACAAAAGCAATTTTTTTTTTTTCATTTTGTCTTTAATTTAGAAACAAATTTGTACTTATATATTCATATGTATACAAGAAATCAAAACAGTAATTATAAGAAAATGGCAACAACACCACAACACTGGCTAACTCTGCTGCACACTGATTTTATACTTTATTTGTTTCTCTCCACCCACTATTCACTAACTATCTAGAAAAATGTATAAAATTGCAAAACGATAAGAAATAGTTGCAAGTTTAACGTTTTACTTTGGTTTCGTTTCACTCTTTATAGTGTGTGTGTTTATATTTTTTTTTTGCGTTTTCAACTAGGCCTCTTTTTTCCTAGTTAGTTTCTCTGTGGAGCTGCGCTGTTCTTTTGCCTGTTTGTTTGCAAAGGACCATACAACGTACTCCAAGTATGCACAAAGAGCTCTTGCAACATGGTCTGGTCATCCGGATGGATGGTTGAGAAAAAACATTGGAAATATTTGGTAAAAAAATGCTTTGGATACATGTACTTGTAGTGATATGTCTTTAATGTCAATATGCAACGTACGCGGACAGTATACTGTACTATATAGTGTGTGTACATAGTATCGTTCATTCTAGATGGGACACTGCTTGTAATGATTGCTGAACTGTAATAGAAAGTCATTGTAACATGAAATTCATGTAGAGGATATACAGAAGATATTTTCTTTTCGAACATTTCCCCTGCCTTTACTTTAGTCGACTGTTATGGCAACGATTAGTGCGATTTGTTCAATATTTAGAATCGGACATATGAGTCATGTCCCTCCGCTGTCTACAGTTCCTTTAACAGTAGTAGATCTCTCTTTTGTATTCTAAGATACTTTTCCTTTATTATGAATGACTGTGGACTCGAAATCGCATTGGAATTTGAAGCTTGACATCTGTCATCGCTGAGCAAAAATGCAGTCAAACTATCATTACTGTCACAACTTCAGAATCTCCGTTTTGTCTACAAATTTGTTGACTCCCCTGCCAAATGCCTTGATGTGAACATTTTTTTTTTATTCTAAGGATTTTGAGAAAACTTTTGTTAAGTAGCATAACTTCAATAGTTCAAAGTTTAATTACATGCTTTTTTAATTCGCTGCTAAGGAAACACCATAGTTTTATTCATGGTCCAAGATCTATAAAGCATCTGACAAACATTCGAGAGTATAACTGTCATGAAAAACTCTTACAAACAAAAATTTCATGACGTTAAATGGTGTGGGCGCTTTCTTTGTGAAGAAAATAACACTCACCTCATAAATGTTTCTAAAATGTTAGGTCCTGGGTCCTGCACGGATTTGCTGCACCAAATATTTGCATACATGATTGATAACTTCTTTCTTAACATACAACTGAAAATCCTAACCTACATAGTAGGGCTAAAACGTTCCATCTTGTGTCTAAATAAGCTGTGTCGTGTTGTTTTGCTAGGTCTTTGAGATCCTTGTTCCTTTTAGGCATAAGTATCAAACAGGTTTTGAAACCTTAAGCTGCGGAAACTTGGCGGTCTATCATATGTGGCCTCACATGATCCTGTACTGATTAATCTTTCTACTTTAATACGATACTGGCACTAAAGCAACAAATTGTAAGCTATGAATATGTCAAATATGCATTTTTGGAAGAAATTCTTAAGTTTTCCTTTCTTAAATCACAGTTTTACTGTGCAAACCTGACATTCCAAAAATTAATTACACTAAAGGCTCAAAAACATCATGCCGATCATTTCTTTGAAAGTTTTAAGGGAAATATCAATTTAATGTAATTGACTAGAAATTATTTCAATAGTTTTCCACCAATTGACATGCAAAACGGCAGAAAACCCAGTCAAATAAAATTAAGAAGACTTTTTTCTGAACTCATGTCACGCTTGACAAATCATATATTTCTTTGTGTTCGTCCTTGCTTAAGGTTTTTGGTAGACTTTCCTAGTTCAATTTGATTTTGAAAACGTTTCAAACAGGAGTGTTTAAAAAAATGTAAAAACGATAAGGGATACGTAAGGAACCTTCTCGAAAATCATGTTCTCTGGAAAAAGGTTGTAGGTACGAGAAAAAAATGAGGACAAAGCTGTAGTCGACTTAGAGGTTCATTCGACTATGAACATTTGTTCTGATCAATGTTCTTTACACTTTACTATATATACTTTTTGAAACCAAATACAATATTGGTTCTAATATTTTCAAACTCCGGCTACTATTTAAAAAAAAAAATCAATTTTTTAAAGATTTGTCTATCATTTGTCTAAGCATTATTTAGGGATATGCTCACGTTTTGATGTGTTTTCTTAAAAAAAAAAGCAGCAACGATTAAACACTAGATGAAAGAATTCCTTAAAATCTATCGTTTTATGTGTGAAAGTGTGACAGCCACGCCCATTTACTTATAAGAAAATTGTTCTGCAATTATTATTTTGTGTAATACAGGTTCGAATCAGAACGTTAAGCCAAAAGTTTATCACTCTTTTGGGCTTATAGTATCTAAATTCCGCATACGAATTTGTCAATTTTTCTATAGCAACACTTCACACTTACATTGGCAAATGGCAATCCAGTAGCTCAATTCATTTACTACTTTTGCTTTTTACTAATCGTAAAACTTTTTCCTCTCGTACTTGGACAACGTGTTTTTTGGAATAAAATGTTTGCATACTTTATATGTAGCATAATATTAATCGTCTTTTTACGTAACAGCAGCATTACTGTTAAACTTAACTTGATATCCACCAAAGAAGGACTATACTAGAGGCAAAGTAGCTAAGCCTAGATGTGTAGGTATATCCTTCACACAAAGTTTACCTAAAACCATGTACTGATCAAGGTTCCAACCAACTCCACTTATGATTTCAAAAATATTCAACTCAAGCATGACCTTCTTCAAATGTCCGATAGAAATTGTATCCCTTCTTTCCCTCACACCCTCTTCTATGTAGTTAAAAGCGTATCGACATTTCGGCATTCTTTGCCAGTGTAGTGCTGTCAGCTTCGAACTTGGTTTACAAAGTTATAGCCTTGTATTTAGACGTCGGGTAAAATGTTCATGAATTTAGACTTTTCTTCGGTTACATGAGTTCCATTGGTATGAAACCATTGATCCTAGTTTTGGGCAAGCTTCACAACTATATATACATATGTAGGTATGCATATTAAGCCCCAATCTATGAATTTTCTAATTAAGAGTTTATCTACTTGATTTCGATCTTTTCGCGTTTTCTTCAATGGTTTACAACTTGTAACAAATGGGAAGCCATTTTGGGGTTATAGCTGCTCAGATTAAGGCTAACGTTGGACGCCAATCTAGTCGTACTAGATCTAAAAGCATGTCCACATGGATTTGCCACCGCTTCTCTATGTACCCCTACCAGTTGCAAGAGCTCTTTACTTCAAAAACACACTTCTATCACAGTTACGTTAACTTTCTTTACACACTTTTACACTTGTGCATATATTAACGTATGTATGTACATTCGCAGAGCAAAGTTCTTTAGAGAATACACCACACCATGAACCACTCACATACTGATCATAAACTAAGAAAAAAAAAAAAAAAACATTTATAAAAAAAAGAACAACAACACAATTGAGCTATTATATTTCAAAAAGAAAAAAAATTATGTAACTCTGATCATTGCATAAAAAAATAGTGCACACACAATAGATTTTCGTTTTAAATAATAAAGTATTTTTTTATTGTATATGTTCAGAGTTATTTTTTTTTTAAGAAACATTAAAACAATTGCAAAAAAAAAATTAAGAAAAATTTAAAATGCACTTCCGTTTTTTTCTCTTCTCCTTTCTTCCTTGAATCCCTGTTTACAAATAAACAAAAAAAAATAAATGAAAACAAAAAAATCACAAAAACATGGTTGGGTTTGTTTGTCATCGTCGCACACATTCGCCACCATTGTCGCTGCTGCTGCTCGAATACAACAACTAATTAAACAACTGGCTGTGGCGTCAATTATCGGTGTTTGATTGCTTGGGGGCGACGCGATCACAAACGAATGCTAATTGCAAAAAAAAAATTAAATTGAAAAAAAAAAAAACAAAATTGACGCTCGTACTGTGTGCTGCTACAGTGATATGTGCTCAAGGCCTGATAGCGAAGGATAAAAGCGGTACCAGTGATCCATATGTGACGGTGCAGGTTAGCAAGGTGAAAAAACGTACACGCACAATGCCGCAGGAGTTGAATCCTGTGTGGAATGAGAAGTTTCACTTGTGAGTATTGTCTGTTGTTGTGGGATTAGTTCGCCAAAAACAGTAGCAAATATACAAAAATAAACACTAAACTATCTCTACTCTGACTCTGTTATCAGATTTTTGTTTTTTCCATCTGTTCATACTTCACATATGTTGTTTTTTTTTTTGTTTCCTCCATACTCTTCGTTATCTCTTTCTCTCTCTCTCTCTATTTTAATTTTCAATTCATTTTCAGTTTTTTTTTTGTTTTTAAATTTTTCTCATCGGTTATTTTGATTTTTATTTTGGTATTTGAATTGAATTTGAATTGCAAACCTACTATATACGTCAAGTACACTCTCTCGCTACCCCCCGCAACACGACACATAAAAAACAAAAAAAAAACATCGCCAACAAGACAAACAAACAAAAAAAAAATATATCTAATCTCCCCAGCGAATGCCACAATTCATCGGACCGTATCAAAGTGCGCGTCTGGGACGAAGATAACGATCTCAAGTCGAAACTTCGTCAGAAGTTGACGCGTGAATCCGATGACTTCCTTGGCCAGACAATAATCGAAGTGCGAACACTCTCCGGCGAAATGGATGTGTGGTATAACCTAGAAAAACGTACTGATAAATCGGCTGTATCCGGTGCGATACGCTTGCACATATCCGTTGAAATCAAGGGGGAAGAAAAGGTAGCACCTTATCACGTCCAGTACACTTGCCTTCATGAGAATTTATTCCATTATCTGTGCGAGGAAAACTGCGGAATGGTAAGTTTGAGTGTGCGTTTGTTTTGTTTTTTTTAGAAAAGAATATATGAAAGAATCAAACAACCAGAAGCACTTTACTCCTCTTCTGTAACACTCTGCATGTTTTCGAACCTTTCTCGTAGTTCTGTAAGTTTGTATTTGTAATTTGAAGAATTTTTGGAGCCTGTTTTGGGCGCCAATTAAGAATCTTCTGCTTATAGTAAGTTAAGGCAAACATTTGGTGTTGATATGTTGGGCTTAGTTTGCATATCGCTGAGACGACTGTTCAAGCCAATGTTGGGTGTCATTCTACTTAGTAACTCACATTCATATATTCATATACGCACTCTTTCACATTTTCGTTTATCCTTTAAATGGTTTTGCTTTCAAGTGACTAATAGTTTCCAATCGAAGATATCATTCTTCAAGAACTTGGACACTTCAAGGAAAAATTAAATCCAAAAAGAGATATCCCTTCCAATGAATAAAAAAAAAGTAATAATTAAAAGCACAAACTCTGAGGTTATTCATGAAATGCAGTAATTCCCAATCGTCCGCCTTGGCTTTGCCTTGATATTTTTCATCATGTTTTCGGATAGTTACGGGTGTATTTCGCGAACGACAACGATGAATTTCCGACGTAGACTTTATCTTTAAGTCTAATTGTATTAAATCCCACAATATCGACTCAAATGTCCAAGAAATTTGCCATGCAATAGATCAATTGTCTTACCAAATACGTGGCAGCTAGCTTTTGTGCCAACTGGACTTTGTAAGCATGTAATGCAAGATCAGTTGTCCTCTTATAGGATAATCAATAGCAGTATGAATTGTAGAGAACGTTTCCGGAAATTTTTTCAATGTTTTACTTCAATGGGAATGTGTGTCGATACATATTTAATAATCTCACTAATTTTTCGTGTCGCAAAATATCACAATAATAGTAAATTATTGACAGTTCAACAATGACGCGGTATTTAAAATTACACCTCTTGTTCGACGACCCTTTGTATAAAAATCCACATATCCTTTCACTAACCATTACTAAGGATATGGTGGAAACTCCCCTTTCGATTGTATTCGAGACAACAAGCACATATGCAGTGTACTTTTGTAGTGAACAGTAATGCATGATTGAACAACCAACAATCTGATCCGAACTTAAATGCATCCAAATACTACTCAAAACCACTTAAATACATACGCATGGATTAACAATTCCATTCCTAATAAAATTATCAACTAAATTCAAACTCCATCACAATAGTAATATTTTCCCACTTAAAATGGCGCCCCACTAGAGGCACCAAACCCTACAAAAACACAACATTCTGAAAATTTTAAGCTCCTACCATTAAATCTCTCTCTAATTCCACTAACAGTACTCCATTTATTTTTCGATCCATTTCCACCTCTTTGAATCTCAATGTATCTACTATGTACCTATGTACCTTAAAAAAAACCAAACTCCCTCTGCAAAAATAAAAAAAAAACCAAAAATTTAATCATAAACACATACCACATAAAAATCCCAAAACCTCTAGGTAAAACTACCACAGCAAAAGGGTGATGATGCATGGAAGCTGTATTTTGATGAAATCCCTGAAGAGATTGTCGATGAATTCGCGATGCGTTATGGTATTGAAAATATCTATCAAGCTATGACCCATTTTCATTGTCTATCGACGAAATACCTGTGTCCCGGTGTGCCAGCTGTAATGAGTACTCTACTGGCCAACATTAATGCTTACTACGCCCATACAACGGCCTCGTCAGCAGTATCAGCCAGCGACCGATTTGCTGCTAGCAATTTTGGGGTAAGTACTTATTTTGTTTTATTTTTTATACATACATATGTATATTTAAATTATAAATCACTAAAATAAAAATTAATTAAGACGAGTACTCGCACTCCCAATCTTCATACTTACATATCCATAAGTATGTTTTTATCTGATTGTTAAAATTTAAAAGAGTTGGAATAATTTTTTTACAGTCTATCGATGAGGAGGCTGTTGTTGATGAGGCTAATGTTAATATAGATGACATCCAGATACCAGTAGTCGTTACTGAGGCGAAAATCTATTTTGTAAATATATTGTACAAAACAAGAAGAATCTGGTATCTCAAAACATCGCCTTAGTTAGTTTTTCTGGCATTATCTCATTGTCCTTGTGACTTTTACCTTTGTATCTTGTTGATATCCTAGTTCGCTGCATATTATTTTTTGAAGTATTGTAAATGTAATAGTAAGTATTTTGAGGTAATTGACATCGTAGGTACAATTGTATCTGTCGCAGCTTTTTGTGATGTATAATCTTGAAAACAAACATTTTCACTAGAAACTAGTATTAATGCTATTTTCTTCCATAATAGTTTATAGGAATGGGAAGATGAAATGTACATACATATATGTATATTTAGTTGATTAGATAAGTAAGTTAATAAACCTTGTATTTGATGATGTTCCATATACAAATGTGGTCCATTTTATCCTTACTTTATAATGTGTGTATATCTTCAGAAAAGAAAAACTTGAGCTAATGTAAATCTATTTGCTTGGTGTTTCATAAGAACTTTGCTCTTCTTGGACAGAGAGCTTGTAGTATTGTTTACATTGTTCAATCTATTCCTAAAGTCATCACATTTGTGTCAGTCTAATACCAGATTGTGAATCTGTTAAGATATACACTCCTTTAACCAACAGTGGAGCACTGTACTCTTTAGGCTTAATCTTGGGATCAAATCCCGGAATCCTAATTCAGCCTTGCAACCAAGTTCAGAGTATTCCTGCATTCACGAACTATTTTCAAACTTTTCTTGTTAAGGGACCTGATTCCTCAAATCTGCATTTAGTTAGATCTGTTTAGACAAGGCGCATATAAGGTTGTGGTATCAGTGCTGCTACCCCTCAGCAAAAGACGGTTCCCGGAAGAGTGACAGCTTGTGCTGGCAACTTTGTCCAGATATCCCAGGCATTGCTTCAAGGAATTGTCCTTGCTTCAGTGCCTGAAAGGATTTGGAAATTTTGCCCCAGTCCCATTTGTATCTAGCATAGACTCATTCAAAACTACTTCAGATTTCCAAGTACTTTTATTACTCGAATTAGTAGTATGGCCGCTAAAAATCGTATAGTCGCCCATATTTCCCGAAAGTAATTAGAACATTCTCTCTAATGTATCTGGAAAGGAGGTTCTTAGAATCCCGTTTTATAAAACCAGAATAACCTTAGGTACGTATAAAACCCTAACATTTCCAGAACTCTGCCAGCGACTCTAACTTTATCAAAGGAGATTTCTATATCCTAGATGACTTCTAAATATTTGGCTTCATTAAAAACTATATAATGAGGTTAAAGGACTTTTTTTTAGAAAATTACAAAAAAATCTCAAGTACAGATATATCTACATATATTCATGTTCATCGCCAAAATACTGGACTCTGACAAAGCACTTTCGCCCAACTGCAGGACTTGCGTCGCTGCTCCTCAACCTGCATATTTATTGTTCGCAGCACGGGTATATTCGAAACTCTCAGACGATGATAGACCATATTTGATAGGGTTGTTTATGGATGAATATTCAAGGATATACAAGCTCAGAGTGTCTCCCTGAATGGTTCCCTGATTGATTTCGGTTTAATTGGTTTGTTAATTTTAACCAACCTACCGGTTTTTGTATTGATAATTCATCCAGCTTCCTTTTTTTTCTCTGTTGTTTGGGGCTCTACCAGAAAACTGGTGACAGACGGTTTCGAAATAGTATTGACAGATTTATCTAGCTCTTTCCTTAAATTTACCAACCAACCATTGTTTGGTCCGGTCTCCTCTTCTCCTGTAAAATTATAACTTGCATCCAATTTGGAATGAGATCTACATACATATGTATGTATTTGTGATCTGAAACTACATTCCGTTAGTAATCGTCTCGAAGTGTATTGTCGTGCTTGTCCTTGTCATAATAAAAGCCAGCATTGGTTATGACCATGTCAGGCGATAGTATCATATGAAGTCTCTAATATTTCAATTGTTTTGAACGTATCACCAATTTCATTTCCTGAGAGTCACAGCACCCTTTATAGTTTGGTTACAGCTTCTGCTTCTACTTCTGCTCCAATTATCAAACCTGACCATAAAATTGTACAATCAAACTTTGAAATCTCTCGTTATAGAATACCACAGCAAATTCGAAACGCTTGTGTCGCATCCACGGTTCCTTTACATGTATCTGATGCCGTGACCATTTTAACAGTCTTGAAAGTTTATTGAAGTGGATTTCTATACCGTCCATATAGACTCAAGTTTCCGTCCACTATTCATAACTGAAATTAATCCTCCTAAAGTGCATGCCCATACATTCACAGAACCTTTATCCATAACAACAATGAGAGAAAAATCTCTTGTTTGTTTTTGAATGACATCAAACCATTGAACGTTGCTTCATACTGAGATAAAATTTTTATATCATGCGAATTCATTTCAATGGAAGACATAGGTTGTCCTTCTACTTCGGCACTGAGTTCCGATTTCGAGACCCAATTGTAGGTATTTCTCGTTTGATAGCCGACTGTCGTTTCGAAGATTGATTTGTTTAGTCTGCTTTATGGCCTTCTGTATGATTTCCGCAGAAATGTTCATGTATCAGAGATGTTATGTAATTAATCGTTGTTTGTACAACCAATATCTATAGGGTTATCAAAGTCTTCGAATACATTGACTTTTATAACGAGAATTACAGTGGATTTTAAAAAGAGAATCGATGCGCGTGCTATCATAAAACTGAATGCAGAGCGACATTAAAAGGATGTGCTTTGAGAAGAGCAAATAACCCTCCCTTAATTGCAAACGTAAAATGCGCTCTTAAGCAATGTTGCACCAACACTGCTCTCTTTATAGACATGCATCCAAACATTGTGGCCAGCGCAATGTATGTATGTATCTAAGGAGTCCTTTATCGTGGATCTCAACAGCAGCGTTGGCTAGTGCATGCATGTAGTTGAGAAATTAATTAATTCATACGTACGTGAGAAATAAGTTCTGTTCTTTCGATTTATTTAACAATTTTTTTTGGTAATGGACAATGCAGCCCTCCATGTGAATTGGTTGAGTTGAGAAGATGACTGGTTCCTCATTCGAAGTGTTAATATTTGGTCGATTGTGAACTTACTGGGTAGCCATGGCCATTTGGTGTTCCCTTTGTGCTAGGCAGAAATAGAGTCGCAACACATCCATAAGAGGCTCTTGGGGTGCAATCGGTTACAATCCAGTTGTAGAAGATAATGCAGGCTTTCTTCACTCGTAAAGGAGTTTCTTAAATCTCGTTACACTAATCTAGCAGAGTTTGTAGCAAACGATCCAACCCATTGCCCAACGCGTCATGACGTACTTCAATACCTATAATGAGCGAACTTTGAATGAGTATCTTTTGAATGGATAAAGGTTGTTGAAGAACCTTCAAGGTATAAGTTATATGAACGAGTATGTATAGATTTGCAGAGCCTTATAAAAAAAAAGGAAGGACTATGGAGGACGATCTCAAGTGGGCCCGTGGCTCAGTCGTTAGTGCGTTGGACTATGGAGCAAGGGGTTCGAGGTTCGAATCCCTGTCGGAACACCTTAAAGTTTTTCACGGCCCCACCTCTCGCGAACGTCTGACAAACATCCGAGAGTACAACTGTCCTCAGAAAGCTTCTCAAATAACAAGTTGCCCTTCGGACACGGTATTAAACAGTAGGCCCCTTCGTGTAAAGAATATAACACGCAGAACACTAATGGTTGGAGAAGTTAGGCCCTGGGTCCCATCGACCTGTTGCGCCAAGTATTTATTTTTTTTAAGGAGGACAATCTCATGTAATAATCAAATCGCATCTGCGATACTTGGTCAATCAACTCTCGTCTACAAGAGGAATGTGTAGCTGGGCTTCCTGGGTTTCCACGACATGTGCTATCAACTCTCTGTATAGAGATTCAGGAATAAGAAGACAATTAGTTTTATGTCCGACTAAGTGGGTAAACCAGCATGTGCCGCCTTCTCGCCACGGAGGTGTATGCACAATTACATTACTTTGCTTGACACGAACACTAATCTTAAACTACTCAGTCCGGTGCACAGCACTTCAAAGTCATCCAACTGCAACCGTTGATGTGAGTACTATCCATTGTGGTCAACCAAAACGTGCTATGGGAATCAACATTGAATATTCTATCATTGGATCTTTAACTCTGCAGTAAAATCTATTAATCTGAGTGATTATGGACCATTTCAACAGATGTCTCGGATTCCTTGGAATCTTAGAGAAAAGAAATGCATTTAAAAAATTTTTAGCATTATTTTAGACCATTTGTGCTCCTTTTACTGCATTTTCAACCGTTTTGGCGACAACTTCTCGCACCCTTGCTGGATATTATCTTAAAGAGCGCCCGTGACTTGTTGTCATAAACCCGTGACTTCATGAAAGTCTGGAGCGGTCAAATCGCCAAACAAGACATGAGTTGACTCGGAAACACATCCTTCCAGATCTCTATTGTTATGCAAGTTGTATGTTCGGTTGCACTGTCCTTTTGGCAGAACATATCCTCTAGCCCCCATTCATAATTTTGCTGTAATGAAAACTTATTGATTATGGATCAGCATCCTTTGTAACCGTGTTACCCACGGCGTTCACCCATAGAGCCAATGTTTTCGTCGGAATGAGCACTACGAGCCCTTTCGTTGCCTCTTCTGTCAAGTGACGTTCCAGTTTCTTCGAGGCGAGCAGCGAAACGCCTTAGTGCTTTACCAATAGGCGTATGAAGGCCGGAAAATCTGTATGAGAACTCAATACATTCGAGTATAGCATCAAACAAAGGAACAAGCCATGGCTAAACTAAAGCATTGTCTCAGGACGAAAATACCTACCTATTGCTGTTCTTTGCAAAATTCTAAAATTCCCGCATCGTATGAAATCCTGCAGTAATTCGAGGAGATGCTTTTCTCTACACAAAGTAAAAGTCGAATTCTCGGGAATGCTAAAACAATGAGAGAATTTAATTAACACCTTTTTTCCCATGGAGTTGTGTATATGTTCAGGCAAAAGCAACAGCATATTTTCTATGCTTGGTTATGGAATGTATGCACATTCATACATACAAACATATGTGCGCATCTCTACTGGTGATGCCGTCCGCCTGATTGGCGAATTATAATTGAGAAAGAATGGTGGCGTTATGTCTGCTGTACCTTGGATTTAGACAGGACGGGGCAATAAATATGCTGTTGGAATTTTTAAGGGAATACCAAAATGAATTTTAATTTGATATTCATTAATCCTGTACCTATCTGGATCCTGTATGTCTTAGAAGACCTGCTCCGCACACGATTTGTTTAATTTTTACTTTAGGGCAAGTATTGGTCGTAGATTGCTTTATTTTGTCAAATTTTGGTTAGCATTTCAGACTTTGCTTTGTCGAATTTGCTTGATTGAGCTTACGAGTTCAATGCCATGCCCTACGACATCTACTTCTTTCTCAACAGTCGATATCACTTGGTAAAGTGACGATTATCCTGGAAGAGAGTAGACCTACATCGTCAGCATTTGATTTGGAATGTACGAGTCCATCGAATCCTTAATTTCTCATCGAGAAAGCACCATTAAGCACATCACTAATCGCTAACATTTGTGAAAGGATATAGCCCTGTCAAATCCCACTTTTAACTTAGAATTTTTCAGTAGACAGACAGTACACATATCGTATATTTGGTATTAGTTTATCTGGCATACCTTTCCTGCCTATGCCTTTCAGAATCGATTATTAGCAGGGGAAGTGATGAACGGGGTTGATGTGATCCTCCTATCCAGAACGAAAACCTGTCTAATAGGAGACATTTTGCAGGATTATTTATGCTGGCGAAATGAGTCCCCAGTCAGACAGGTCTGCCACGTTTAAAAAGCCACAATTAAGAGCACAAGTGATTGAGATCAGAAGTGATTCTGATAGTCTATCGTCTTTTACATACAATTTCTTCTGTCATATCCATATGCATTGAATCCGATGCATAGTCAAAGGATTGTATACACTGGGAAAAGGTCATAAATGAAACCACTTGACGAAAATACATGGTCATGGTCAGTGCACTCAATGCTTATGTACATTTTACTATTCCTGCATTCTTGCCGCGTCCACATAATGTTTTGCTTACGTGGTTATGGTGGGATAGAACAGTTTTAGAATCATTGGATCGATCCTTATCCCAGAGCGCACTTATTACGAAAAAGCTTCTCAAACACAAATTCTCATTCGGCCAAGGCAGGATACTGGTTGATCCCGAAATCTCTCAGTGACTCCTATGCCGCCGACATCAAGTGACAAAAACAATGCTGCCGCCCTGCCATCAGAAGTGTCACAACTGGTGTGCTGCGTTTCACCTGACCACCAATAAAAAACCCCGGTTAGACGAAGAATACCGACAAGGACATGCAAGAGGCATACAAATCGAAGGCTGCTCATGCATTCTCTAAGAATAATATACGAAGGTTTGAACGTGCCAGGCCAACAAGACCCGTATAGAAACCTACGAGGATGAAGAAAGAAACTTCGTGGTATAGTCCCAGTCGGTGCTGAGAATATGGTAAGATTTCCTCTTCAGACTGTATAACGGAGATAGACACCAACTTTCCACTGTCAGCCAAAATAGACCATTTAACATAGATAGCCAAAATTTACATCGACCTAAGCAAAGCGAATTAAGAATAGCAATATTCAAGTTTAAAACCACAGAGGCTGCTGGACCTAATGGTCTACAGACCAAGCAGCTGGAGAGGACTTGGTAGAGAGTATACACTAACTTATCTCTAAAATTTGGTTAGATGAGTGTTTGCGTAATAAATGTGTTTGTAAACATTCTGATCGGCGACTGTCAGTGTGGTTTTAGCCCAGGAAAGTCGACAATCAATAAAATGTTCGTACTTCGACAGATCCTAGAAACAACTCAAGAAGTCCATATCGATACCTATCACCTTTTCATCGATTTCAATCCGCGTATGACAGCATTTATAAAGACAAGTGATACGGAGCCATGTCTAGCTTTGACATTCCTGTCAAAGTCGTTCGCCTATGCAGGATGATGATGGAGAACGCTTGCTTCTACACCAAAGTCGATAACGAACTCACTGAGGCCATTGATGTCAAAATGAAATACTTAGACAAGTTGACGTGCACTTGAAAGGAATCTGCAAAACACATAAGTAAGTCAACACCGTAAGCACAATCTTTTAAACGTTTGTGCAGCCACTAGCGCATGCCGACAATATTGACATTATTGGCAGTAACCAGCGGACAGAAGCTACAAACATAGGTTTAGTGATATGTGAGGGCAAACCCAAGTATAAGCTGTCAACAAGAAGGGACACACAACTGCGAGGTAGTAAGGAACTTTGCCTTCGATATAAAACGAAGAATAACTCTTGCAAATCGCTGTATCTTTGGCATAAAAAGGCAACTGAGTAGCAGAGCCCTATCTCAAACAACTAAGAAGATTCTGTATAAGACCCAGATCATACAAGTCCTGCATTATGACGCTGTAGTTTGGACTCTATCTAAAGCGGATGAAGATATCCTCAGTCGTTTCGAGAGAAACATTCTTCGTGCATTGAAGAAGGAGATTCAACGACGAAGTTACGAGCTGTACAGCGACATCGACCTAGTCAAGCAATTGCGCAGATCGTTTGAAATGGATAAGACATGTAGAGCGATTGAATACAAATGCTCCGGTTATAACTCAGAGGAACAGCTCAGTAAAGGAAAGCATACACTAGCCTTAGGCAGCGCGGGTAAGCAGGCAATCAACTTGGAGTGCGCAACCGGAGGCATTTATCTCGTTAATGAAGTCCCAAGTTCACCTATGAAACGCCACATAACAAATCACATCTCAAGTAACTTTGTCACGCAATAGAGTCATTGTTTCACCAGCTGTGTGGCATGTGACGCCCCGCCGTCCTGCTAAAAATAAACATCGCTCTGGGTTCAATTTCAAATCCAAAAAGCATATGTTTTGGCCAGGATCTTTAAGCAAAATGCGGAACAAAGTGGTTGCAGATGTCGCCAATTCCTATAATCCTCTCCAAATGGACAAATCTGAAATTTCGCACTGCAGCGCCGATATTTTCAGCAGTCCTTTCCGGACGAACACAAGTTGGACTCGTCACATCCTGCTCGAAAAATTCAAATTCATAGACACTATAGCTGTGCGAGAAGGCTCCTGATGATGGCCAAACCAGTACGAACCATACCAAACATTTCCGCGATATATCAACACGTTCCGCGAGTACATGTCGGTCAACGTTTAATAAGCTCCTAGTTTTTACTTATCAAAAGTCAGCGCAATGATAGAATGACGGCTTTGTTAGATGACCCCTTATTCCTACGTATTTGTACACGCGCTGTATCTTTATGTGTATGTGTTAGCGTGTATTTTTGCTTTGTGATGCCGTTCACAAATAAACCGAAGGACCCATAACCCAAAGTGTCACTGACCCCACCAGGATCCAATATTCGGGCATAATTAGCATTGGCATGTATACCATGGATTCACATTGAATGACAGTGGCTGCACCAAAATTATCGGGGCTCACCCATATTATGTTGTCACCACTATCGATATACGCACAGGATTTGCAATTCAAATTCAATTCTTGCATAATTCAGTTTCAGGATGTTCACATGATAAAATAACATGTACCATAACAGTTGCTCCAAATAATAGGTAACACAATTAAAATGGCAGCGGGCCCTAGGCGCTATGACTGGTTTCGGCGACACAGTATCGCCCATGGAGGCACTTTAATTGAGTTTTCCACAATTCAACCATGGCTACATACATCTTCCGGTTTCACCAGATATTTTATCTCTGAGCTGTGGCCATAACTAGCCAATAGCTACTCATCATTATCCATGGTTTTAGGCACAATAAAGAACGTACGATTGACTTGTTCTTCCGTTCGTGCGGTGAAAAATTACATAATTGTGCGATATTTCTGTTATTATAACCACCAGCGCCCGACTTACTAAATACTAATAGCCATCATCAGACATGGCACATTGGCTACCGAATTCCAGATATGTGGAATACGCGGAATGTCCACCCCTCCTCTCCGAAGGGACCGTACTCCTGTATGAGTAGAATTTTACGCGATTGCACCGATTTCGTTATCAAGAAATGATAATAACGCAAGACTGAACACGTGAAATTGAAGCAGTGTCCATCAGGGCAATAGATGGATGAGCAGGAATTTTGTCACATTCCTTGGAAATATGTATGTTTGGCTCTGGAATGGCGATAGGAATGGGGGTGGCAATTCGGCGAAAGATATTTGAGTTTTGATTTTTAAGGTGTGAGGACAGACTTCCACTGAATGTACAATGAGAGGTTTATTAATTTATTGGCGTATGCTACTGTAATACATAAATCCGATTAGGTTGATGATTTAAGCCCGAGGCATACCCATTCGGTTCTTCTGAATAACTCGACAAACAACACAAAAATCAAAATTGCATCCAAATCGTGGGATTGCCTGAAACGTAAGTAGATACTATGTAGGTAGAAGGGGGTTAATCGTTTAGTATAAGAGGATTTTCTCGCTATGTGAAGGAAAATGGAATAAGTCCTGACACTGATATATGTACATACATATGTACATATGTATGCAGTTACTATGTATCTGTACGGTAATGATGCAATTGGTTGTACAACCTAGCCTAAAGGTCGGTTGTTCAGTGCAGGGCACTTTTACGTATGCTTAGGTTATAAAAAGTTGTGAATTCTTCATAAGCAGTTACTTAATCTCTTCACAGTATCTCAATATGGCTTTAAATATGTTCAAGTAACCTCCTCTTAATTGCTGAAGAAGTACTTTATTATTCCGAACAATATCTTGACATTCATATAGTATTATAAATGAATAATCAGGACTACATACATACATATGTCCATGTCACGTTTTGCACAGAGGAAGGCTGTCTGAGGAATTCGAAGTGCAAAGTGGGGTTCGGCAAGGATGCATACTTTCACCAATACTATTTTTATTTGTGATTAGCGACGTGCTAAATGCGGCCTTATCAACAGAAAATGGAGGAATTCGATGGACTCTTCGTCTGAACTCAAACATCTAGACCACGCCGACGAGGTATGCCTACTGTCACACAGAATAATGCACCTTCACCAAATGACAGCAAGTGCGGAGATGGAAGCAGACGTCGTTGGGCTGAAAATTAACTCAGCAAAAACACAAATGAACCCACTTACTTAGGGTGGCAGAATATGCGGCGGTCCTAGGAGTACGTGGCGCAGAACAGTTGAGAAGGAAGCACGGCAACTGGGAAAGGGTTAGGGAGAACTGAGGCACATTTCAAGAAATCGCACACGATGGCGCGTAGGCATATTCGAGGCGCTAGGACCCACGAGGGGATACAGGACATACATTTTTTTCTTTTTTAAAAATAGGTGAATAATGTCCCCTAAGACATGTAGGTCATCACAATACCTGCTTGTAGCTATGTTCCTTCAAAGATTTTCGTTACAGCTGTAACGTATGTATTCTTCACTTTGATCTACTGTGATCTGAGTTCACATTGATCTGCTGAGATCTAAGTTACATCCTAGGTCGGCCTTATTGAAAACAATACTCGTAGACACAGCCATTGGTGCACTTATCGCTGAAATTTTACCATTTAGTGATACCTGTGCTCCGTATTTGGCCAGAACGTCGACAGTTTTGTAACTCTCTATAACACAGTGTCCAGGTACATTGTAATGTAAAACTCCACAGCGTACCCTGACAAGCAATGTTAATGGCCATATTTTTTCTTGAAATTGATCCCATCTCCAGTAGATACAGGGGTCTACCAGATCTGTATATCTCTCGATCCCGTATCCTTACTAATTTATTTCATCTGCCTATCTCACGGTACATTGCTTCGTTTGGTATGTCGACATCGAGTGTACCAAGGCATTCACCCATTCATCCACTTTGTTCTTAAGAATATAGCTATGTCCGATTTATAGGGTTTCAAAAAGGCAGTATTTGTAGATCCAGTAGTTAGTAAAACGTACATACACGCTTCTAGTGCAGCTGTAGGCGTAGTGCAGTGGACCCAAATGATAGGAATGCAGACGGTTCTGTGTGCCTTGATCACCATATTTCAGAATGGGTTTGACTACTATGATGTATACCCAATGGCAGATCGCACTTTTACCCCGCTGTCCGTATGTAAAAGAAGGGAGCATTGTGAGCTTTATGGACTCTCTCTTAGACGTTGGAAAGCTGCACCACAGCAAGCATAAACAAAAGGATACCACCCTTGTGTTTCGTGCTCAGGAGTACTAGTTCTTTTTTTTTTGAAGGTTTACATGAAGTTAACAGTGCTAATTACTTTCTGTTAGGCTGATGTCCACAAAACCTGTAAAGATCTATGTCCTGGAAGTAGTAACTCCGTAGAGTTCTATTCATCGGGTGACAGAAGCTTGGTGTATGGCAAAGGAACTGGGGACTCTTCTCGTGGACCTTTTCGACGCTGCACCTTCTACGTATCCTCTCTTTGGAGTCGTTTTTCGGTTCTTCGTTTACTGTGCCTTGGTTAAAATTTACGAGAAAGTGAAACGCAGAATGATTTATTCACTCGCTTAGATTCTAGGGCGAAACCCTCTACTGATAGCGCACCTGGCTGGAGACCAAGAGACAACAATTTACGAGAGTCTCAACAAGATTCGATTTAGTTTCTAATACTGCTGTCAATGAAAATAGTACTATCCTGACGTAGTAATGTCATCATTAAGGCTAAATTAACGATTGACAGCACGTCCCATTAGAAAACACTACTGTGGTCAGGGAGTATAATCGATATGCCCCATATTTACAGTTTCTGACACCATGCCCTAACCATCTGTGTAGATGAATAAGGATTTATATTTTAATATATTTCCTGTTTTTCATATTCCCCTTACTTGGAATGATGCAGGATAAAGGTTAGGTCTAGAAAAGTCGAGGTCGATTACCGCAGTAGGTAATCGCATGAGCGGTTGTACTTGATTTCCAGGATGATTATGAGAGTACTTTTGCCGCAGATTTTTAGATATACAAGTCTATTTACAGCAACTCAAGAACTGTGTCCAGTCCCGCTGTATTCTCGTGGCTCCATGTAATGACACATGTCAGACATTGCATTTCTTTAATTGAGTCAAATTGGTTCTAAGTTGATAACACATCTTGGTCAAGTGGGGTACGTCTTCTTACGCCTAAATCGTTGAAGCGTAAGTAAAGTACAGTTCTTACCAAGTTACACTCTGCATCATTTGATTACAATTAGTCACATTTACTGAAATATGAAATTTAATCGAAATCGTTAGAGCCGTTTCTGGGAGAAAGTCTAAACAAAATTTTCGATTTCTTCTCCAGCGATTGTTCTATAGGCCCTACATATGAAGTTTGATCTACATCCGTCCACCTGTTTAGGGTGTAGCCTTCTGCACAAACAGACGAAATTGGCAGACTCACCTTATTAGAGTTCTTCGAGTTAAAAATATTTCACAATACCATTAATTGTATGTGCAAGTAGGAAACCAACAACACCACGAAATATTTTCGTAGGACATTTCCTTACTTCCTTCGTAAACGAAACTACGGGGTTGCTAACCACCCTGTACAAGTCTATTAATAAACATCATAAAGAATTGAAAGGAGTTTAAACTCTACATCCAGGACGTGCGACGAAAACATTTCAATGTAGAATCACCTAACCACATGTGAAAGACCATGCTAGTGCATATTGTTCAGATTACAAAAATAAATATACTGATAAAGCTTTGAGATATGTGCACATTCCTTCAGGACACTCGAATTTAACCAAAGGAATGTCTTATCGCTATTCCGTTGTTTTCCACTAATTAAGTTGGGTTTCAGATTTCTCCATGGGAAACCTTTACAGGAGAACAATCATAATAATGAAACCTAGATAATCCCGGGGAGAGCATTTTGTTTGTTGTGTATCCTCGTGGTGTTTCCTTAGAAGACGGATGATCTATTGCATTCCGGGATACTTGTCTATGCGTTTAAAATGTAGTTTAGTGACACTACCCCATGGGGTTCAGTAGCATCGAATCTTCATTTGGATATGCCACTTCCCACCGACCCCACAGATACCCGCAATCAGGTGTAAGAAACCTTAAAAGAGCTTTTCCATAATTGGAAGGATTGGTTTGTGGATTACATTGTGCCTCGTAGGTCGATGGACCTATCATTACTGTATTTGGTACCGATGGAGGGTTCTTAATCCTTATTAAGGATTACTATAATGGGTATGTTAACATGTATACTGCGCAACGGTCCTGCATAGCTTTCGCATACTCAATATTAATGATTTTACTCAATTAGCAGGGATCGTAGCAATAACTCCAGAAGCAATCCATCGCCACCAATCCGAACGCTTTGGTATCCAATTGATTGGTCCACCTCAAAATTGGGATGGAAAGATCAAGCCGTCATTCAGTTAAAGACAGTAAATATTTGAAGTTAAGCTGATGCTGCTTTGAAGTCTCTTTTGTAAAAAAAAAATAATTGCACAACTACGTGTATTAGTTTGTCCTGAAAGGAGAGCTCAGCAACATGTGTGTGCATCCACTTTTACCAGGAAAACTCACTTCGGGTGGAACATGTACAATGAACTTTTATTGTAAATGAATTACAGGGAGAGATGGTTTTGCATGTCGGTGTTTGTGTGCATCCTTAATCCGCTCACATGTGTGCTGTGTATTGCTGTTTTTGGAAGTTATTGACCTTTTTGGAAGATGTATGAAGGGTGGAAGTGAAATGGAATGAATTGGTCTAACTATGTAGAACCAATGAATCCATGGAGTCTATCCCTGCACCTAAAGAGAGCACCAACCTTTTTAAAGAGTCAAGCCTCGTGTTCAGTATACTTCAAGTGTGGTCAAGCGTTTGCAATCTTTTGTTGCCAGGGACTCCATTGTCCCTAGATTGTTTAAGAAACTAAAAACTTTTTTGTATCCCTCTGTTTAAATTAACAGACAAATGAATTTCAGTAGTTTGACTAACTGGGGACTGCGTAGAGTGTACAAGTCTAAGAAGGAGATGGTGATTAGATCCACTTGCTTCTAGTCGTTCCTGACAGGATCTGCAGAAGCCGTATGTGCCGAACGATCTCCAACTAGCCAGTGATCCATGATAGTAGCTTTAATTCGTGCGCTGTCTTATTGTTAACATTAGACCATGTAGATGCAATACTCGTTCGGTCAGCTCATTAGCACATGCATTACTCTGCTAATTGCTATGCCGTGGGACCCAGATGTGTGTAAGAAGTGAGCAGATATCTATTTAAGGACGTGATTACTGCATTAATAACCTTGATGGAAGCTGGGTTATCCGAAAGATAACGATATTTTGGTCAGAAGTCGAGGAATTCTTCAGTAGGCTGCAGGATTCCCTGATCCCGGAAATCTTCGCCTGTAAACACTAGGGTCTGGGAAATGAAAAGACGGAGAACCGTCCGGTTAATTTGGATACGTATAAAGTTGTTGATTCTCCATTCCATTCTTTACTCATAGAGAATTTTGTGAAAAAGAGTTTCCCGAAGTTAAGTGTAGGGATCCTGTGAATCTGTATGCATGCATAGGGTCATCTCTGCCTGAGGTTCCCATTTTGTATCCACTACTCTACATATGCTAAGCTTTCAATTAATTTCGGGTCTAGAACCGAGCCTAGCTATTTTTGCACCAAAACAGAGATAGAGTGACTGGCTATTTAGTCGCCTAATTGCGGTCTCTTGGTTTTAGTTTTCGTTCT
Organism: Xylota segnis; assembly: GCA_963583995.1. Taxonomy (NCBI): domain Eukaryota; kingdom Metazoa; phylum Arthropoda; class Insecta; order Diptera; family Syrphidae; genus Xylota; species Xylota segnis. Next base: position 14,602,738 of record OY757240.1, read on the forward strand.
TATTTGGATTTACACATAGCCCATGAGTGTACCTTATCCACAGCACTTGATACTACAATGACCACACCATCCGGAGACGCAACTACTTAAACCTTACCCAATCAAGTCGCAGCGTGCCTCTGTACCTGCCTGGCTACATTATCATGGGAATGACGATCATATGCTTCATGGGCATGAAAGTCATTTTGACAGACAGGGAAGGCTGAAGTTCAATACATAAGCGATCGTTGAAGTGGTAGGTCGACATGGATGCATTTTTTTCCAATTCCCGACTCAATTCTTAAGATATCGTTGAAGGGGTAGGTTTTGTATGGTTTTCCCAAAGTAATTAGTAGTTTGCCTTACTCTTGGGGAAGTGCATTTCTTGCTCCTATTAATTAAATCCTTTATTTTAATGACTTCTTTTGTTGGGCGTCATTAGGAAATTATGATGTATTGTAATTTGTACATTCAATCATAAAACCATTTCCGCAACAAACATACAGAAAAATGCATACACAGTATTCATACATTCAGTTGAATTCTTCGCTGTGCGCATTAAAAGAAATCACACATTTCATTAGCATCAGATGTCCAACAACAACAACAAAACCAGCATGTACACCACTTCAAACTTTCCGTCTTCCGTACGATGTGTACCCTCCGCAGCGCGGGTCAGAAAAAAATGAAAAAATATGTCAAAATTGAAACGTTTTGAGAAAAGAACATTGATTCTTCCGCCGTGATTTATCTTTTGAAATGTATTCACGGCGCATTTGCGTTGTGCTCAGCCATCTCAGCCGATATGACGTTTATTCCAATGACAATGTAGCCAGGCACTAACGGCTACCAAAATTACCTTGTTAAAAGTATCCTCTATGCTGTATTTTTAGTGGTGGAAAGTTTTCCCAATGAACGCCCTTCTTCGAAACAAGATCTCTCTTATTTGTATGTGTAATCTTCTAAAGATACCAGCAACCCGGGCTCGATGCCAGGACTACGCCTACGTACTAACCCACACCCTACGCACTTCAACCATTATCCCCGCGGGACGACCGTTAGTTATTACTTCGCTAGACTGATTAGCACTTTATGCTCTTCTTTCCCTCTTTGACGTTCCTTGTTGCGAACGAGCTGGCGTTTGGGTTTGGTTGCTCTGCCTGACTCTTTCCAGCCGCCGAAATTCCTTCATGATTATCGCTGCGGTTTGTTTCACAGCACCCCATATTGCGCTCGATGTTCAGAATGTTCTCGGGAATTAGTGTTTCTCCAAATATTTCCTCAAGGCCGCGACGTTCTATGCAAAAATGTGAGCACTGAAAAAATACGTGCTCTGCATCTTCTCTGGCCTTTCCACCGTTCTGAGCAATTAAGAGATTCATCAAGCCCAAACCTGTTTAATTAAGCTCGGAAGCAGCCATGACCGGTTAAGAACTGGGTGAGATAAAAATCCACTTCTCCGTGATGCAGGTTCATCCATTTTTGTATATCCGGTATAAGACGATGGGTCCATCTTCCCTTTGTTAACTGATTCTATTTCTGCTTGCATGTTCTCAAGCTTCGCTGTCTTTCTTCCATCTTAATTTTTTTTTTTTTCTGAAGCAAGGGGTTCCTGGATTTTGGCGTCATAGGTCCGTTGTAGCTCGATGTTATAATAAATATAAAAGTGGAGCGGAGGTTTGCTCATTCTTCCCGCGCTTGGTGACAACCGCGGCATTCAATGCTGAATTGATAGAAGAGAACACCGGCACAGAGGGTTGCGTCACTGTAGTTAGCTCTGCTGCGGACTCAAACTGATCCGTAGAAAGGCGTAGAGGACAACCGAATCGTGCAACCCAATGATGGAAAAAATTATCGACAACCGTGGTTGCAGTGATGTCTTCTATTGATCCCTTTCCCTGATGGTGATTGTTTCTCTTTTCTTGCGGCTGCTTACTAGTACTGCTTCCGTTTTATGGTTCGGCAAGTTCTAAACCGACAGCTGCCATCCACCGTCTCACTTTTCGGATGGTGTTTTGCTCCCACTACAATTGCAAGGACTACGATTTTTGCCTCGTTGGGGATTTTAAACCTCAGAACCCTATCATGCATAAGATTATACAGGATAAGACCTAGTACCGATCCTTGTGGTACTCCGCCAGATATGTAGGACTCTCTTACCCCATCGGCGGTATCAATAAACAGGTTTTGTTTTATAAGGAACCCTGGCACCATAATTTCTGTAAGAGAGTATACATACGTCTCCAGTTTGCATTTTTGACGTCCAGTGTTATTACAGCACCGTATTTCTTTGCGCCTCCTCTCCATCTCCTGCTCTGAATAGCTTCTTCCAAAAGTGTGGTTCTCTCCGCATAGCATCGATTGTAGAACAGGCTTGTTTAAATCAATACTGTTTGTTTGAAAGTCCCCCGGCTTCATTTATTGCCACCTCCAGTCGGTTGCATATAATTCCTTCCATTATTTTACCAATTGTGTCTAATATGGGACGGTATAACGCGGGCTCATCTGGTGATTTTTTCCCTTTAGGCAGCAGCACCAGACGTTTTTTCCATTGGTCTGGAAATACCTCTTCGATTAGACACTTATAATACACTTCTAGGATTGGTTCCGGCTTTTATGGCTAACTTAAGGACCTTGTTTGGTATGAGATTCAACTCAAGATCTAGCTCTGTATACTGACGTGTGAGGTATGCGGGTATGGAATTCGATAAAGAAGAACTTTCAAGAGTATAGGGGATGTGAAAATCAAGGATGCATTCGAAACTCTTTGATAAATAAGGACAGGCTTATGGAATTAGAATCCTTACAACATTGTCAGGACTACCAATGGAAAATCGCCCAAATATCAGACAATCGCTGGACTATGTAGCGAGAGATTCGAAGTTCAATTCCCAGATAAGAACTAAAAGTTTTTCACGGTCCCATATCCCCCGAACGTCTGACAAACATCCGAGAGAATAACTTGTCAACTAACCAATTGCCCTTCGGAGACGGCACAAAGCAGTGGGTTCCTTTAATTCGTGTAAAGAATGTAACAAGCACAACATGAGTGGTTGTGAGAAGAGATTGCAAATACTAATGAGGCTGTGCCGTGCTTTTACTACACCTAGTTCTGAAACTACTGTCAGCCTTTAAAGGGTGACTTTAAGGTATGTAAATACATATAATACTATGATGTGAGTCCCAACTGGCAGTTGACGAGTATTTATTTTAACAAACAATTGACAGGACTAAAACTACATTTGTAGTTTCTCATTCTCAGTTCATTCAAGAAAACCTATGTCGATCAAATATGTGGTTTTAGTCAACATCTCTACATGAACGATTGTCTCTTGCAATCAATAGAATGTCATTTGTCAAACAAAAATCAACAAAAGGGAGTCAACACATGAAGGACGTTCGTCTCATTAATAAATTTATTTATGTTTGTTAGTTAGTATTTAGTTTTCGCCTACCTAGTGGTTCCTTACTGTTTATTTCTTTCTTTCATCAGTTTAATGTTTGTTTAATGGATTTTATTGACTGTTCTTGGATAACGTAAGTCCGTACATAAAGTTTTTATAGAATGATGGTCTTAGTAAAGAATTGTATGTGTACCAACCAAATGGGTAGGATTTGTGTATTTAAAACAAACAATTTTCTTATTTTTACTGAAAAAAAAGCTACGAATTAATTCTAACTCCCAATGTATGGGGATTCGGTCAACTTAAAACTGATCCTGCCTTCGGTGCTTGCATCAAAACTTCGCATATATTTTCGGGTCGCAAAGTTCTACTTGTTGATTCGGTACCTCACATCAGCGTCTACTATTTCGTCTTCGCTTAGTACAAAGGTAGACCAAAGTAACTTGAATTCTTAGATGGACGGTGTATTCTTGATGTACACGGTATTTTGGTATTTTAGTAGGCTCGTAAGTGTTCAGTTTTACTTACCTATTGGAACTGTTTCGAGCATTTGGGACAGTATTTTCTTGGCCAATGGTATTTACGATATTTAACACCAGTTCACAGCTATGTGAATGTTTTTTTTTTTTCAAAAAATCTCTATTTGACCTGTTACAATGTTGAATCCACAGCTCTTTCGCATTAATGCCATTTAATTGGAGAACGAAAGTCAAAGAAAACTGTAACGTTCTGGTCGGCATCATCTTTGAAGAAATATAGACCAATGAGGACTACAAATGGGGCAATTTTCCTTTTTGAGATTGCCAAAAATGGACCTCATCGTCGAAACAAATTTTGTGACAAAAATTAGATCAATATCCAATGGATATAGAAGAATAAGGCGCACCAAGCTATAAAACATCAACGTCAGTTTTTTTCGATAAATTAAGCCTTGTAGTCCTCTATTATTCCTCTAAGCATGATATAGAACCACGCCTACTTTTTGAGAGCGTTTTTACAAAAATGTTGTAATTGGAATAAATATTTTGGGCGACATTTTAATATATTTTAATATAACTATGGGTATATTGTATTATAATCATTGCAGGAATATAAGCATTTTTATCAAAGTTTTACTGTCGGATGTTGTTCAAACGTTCGCAAGGAGTTTCGCTTTTTTGCGTCTCTTTTTAGATTGTAACCGTATTAACCTTTAAGATTTACATGCTTCTGTTAGGTGATTTACAACCGCAGGAATGGTTGTGATTAGTTAGGCTAGGAATGAACCTGTCGCATTAAATCCTAGGATCCACTCCATATAGGACTCAGCTTCAGCCGCTAAAATAATTTGTCTTTCGTGCAACTTATAAAAGCCCGTCACATTCACAGTTGACGTTCATTAAATTGTGCTTCGTTACTTTTCCAGGAACATAAAACACATGTCCTCCTCTTGCTTAATTAAGCGGTTGCCTGGCACAAATACTTCATGAATAATGAACCATATTTTCAATATCCAAAGGCAAAAGTGTTTGGCATTCGAGGCTCTGAAGGTTGACACCAAACGCCCATCTCATCATGGACATGTGTGTGTTTCCATCAAGTGGGTGACACTTTGAAGATCAAGGTTTCGGGGCGTGCGTTGGAGTGAAGAGGTGCTCCGTTTTGGAGGTTTTTGTGCGTTCCTCTGGTTTGAAACTATTTGTTTGGTGTTTGCTTGGAGTTATATTTATGGATATGCATATTAGGGAAATGGGTGATGGATGTAAAAATGTTAAAGGTATGTTTTCGTTGTTTTTTGGCTTTCGAAATAATTCAGGATAAGAATTATTTATTTATTCGTTGTATTCCTGTGTACTTATTTGATATAAAATCGTGGGAAGGACCTTTGTTGTTAGGAATAATGACAAAACGTGCGTCTTAGTCGTGTGTACTTGCACCCTCTTCTAAGGGTATATTGTTTATATGTTTATTAAGCTTAAGTACATAGTTGGTGACATAAGAGAGATAGATCGCCTTAAGTGTTCACTTATATTCGTGACCAGTATCTGTGTTTCCGTCCGTCCGTGTGTCATCACTTTTTGGACCTCATATCTGGGCTTCTGAGAAGAATAAGCAGTATAAAACCTAAAAGGCCACATCCATTTTCCGGACGTTTGCAATGAAGAACTGGTATTGATACTGTGCACGTAACATCCTCTAAACTTCGAAGCTATAGTAGTAGTTTAAGAAGAAAACCACTTTCTTTACAATTGAAAAAAAACCAAAGTGTTTTTGGAGAATTACAATCTTAAACAAGCTAATAAGGGACGACGAGGTTCCAAAAGTACTAAGTAAGATACTAACTTAGAGATATATTCAATAAAGTCCCACGTAAAGTAACCAGAAATGCACTAGGACACCAAATATTCCCAGGGATAACATGGCGATGATAGCATATATGTATGTATGTATTTACATTGAACTGCAGTAAGGAGGAACTAGCGCCTTCTCCGTAGAAATCTCTGAAGGATCTCGTCTCAGACCATTCAACGTCTTGCAATACATATTTATACCAAAATGACAGAATAATTAGAGTCGTAAAACATAGGTCAAAATCTGTAAGGCTAATGTTCAGCATGTATTGATGAATAGGTCTGAATGCTGTTGAATAATAGCGAGCAAGAGTTCAAACAGCAGGAAATTAAGTTTTGAAGTCTGGTGGTAATCGCATAACCTGAGTGAAAAATACAAGAAATGCCAATGCAGAGACTTTCACGAGGGTAAAGAACAAGACAAATGTTCCTAAACTTCATGAAGCAGTCTTTCACTATTATAAGTTAGAGCCGTTAATTGGGCGTTCATAAGATCGATTCATTGACCTGACCACGTTAAAAGCAACAAGATGGTTGAATTTATTGCATTCATCAACGACTTTATTTCTCCCCATCAATGTAGTTTTGGGGCAGAAACGTCAAACATTCGAGAAATTTCGCAAAACATCCTTTGAGTTCAAATCCATAATCACCATTCTTTTGTCGATTTAAGTTCGTCATTCACAGTATTTAGAGGGGTCAACTATAGTAAGTATTTCTGCTCAACTTGTCCGACAGTGCAGAATGACGGTTATCATTTGCTAAGTCTCACTGAGCCCGTTGCATTTTCCAAGGTTGAGAGTTGTCATGTGCATCATCATTTAGAAGATTGTGCAATCCAACACCAGAAACATAGTTTTCCTTCGCCAACGATATTGGTTGTAAAAGCGTCAACGAAAAAAGAAACTAATGCCGGGCAGTATGTACTTATACAATAAATTTCGATATACATACATACGACTTTGGTAACAGAAAAATAACATTTGCAAATCGAAGCCAATTTCAATTTCAATTTTAACAAAGGGAATTCCTAAACCATACCTTCAACTTTTGTAATCTTTGAGCTAATCCTACTCGATGTTAATGAAAGCATGGATCGTTCGAAAGATACCTTCCGTTGTTTTATGGTATCATAGTCTTAAGATACTTGGTCCCACTTTCTTTGACAAGCTTTGTTTGTATATAGCTAACGTCATCTTTTTAGATTTTCGATTCGTCGTATTCGAAAGAAAATTGCGCCACTTTGGATTTCCTCACATATTTTCAATTTACAACTAAAAATGTGTTAATACTAACAGTCTCCTGTCAAATAGATCCAGCGCATAAAACAGTCATTTCTCAAAATGTCAAAAACTGGTTTAGAATTTGAATATACCAAAATGCGTACATCTACACATGAAAGCCGCTTTCCAAAACTCACGATGCGCCGTACATCGGTCATACAAACAACACATTCACAATACGATGTGCATTCTGTTGCGTTGTGAATCATGACGTTTTGAAATGTAATGCGATGCGCACATTTTTTGTGTGTTAATCTGAAATAATGTGTAACAAATTAATTACAACTCATATAATTAAACCATTGTTCACGATCATTTATTTATGAAACGTATTTTAAAGATAAAAAAAAATAGTAACAATGACAAGTTTCATTCGCATCGCACTGGTTCACGATGCGCTGCTTGTTTTTGTTTGCGCAGTATATTAAGTCACAATGCATTTCGTAACGTATTGCGTTGTGTCGCCATTTTGACTTTGCATTTAGGAATGGTTGCTGATTTACAAGGCAGGCAGTGCTACATTTAGGAATGCAACCGAAGTTGAGTGAATAATGTAGTAGAATTTCGCTTTGATGCTTTTTGCTTTTCAATCTATCCCGTGTTTTATAGTATATTCCTGTATATGCTTTTTTTCTCCCAATTAACGTCGATCGGATTCAATATCGCATCATACATATCCCACAAACAAAGTGTTCATTTCAGAGATACTTGATGCTGCTAGGAACTAGAAATTCTATATTACAACCAAACTTCCGGTGAACACATCAAACCCTAGATCAACATTTCGAAAAGCTTACATTAGATTTGATTAGGTGTTGGTGCACTCATGAGTTTATCATTTGTTTTTGGTTTTATATAAATGATTATCCACTAATACATGATCCTTTGAATGCTAATTACAGAAAGAGAAGTTCGTGAAACTCTTGGACCAATTACACAATTCATTGCGCATTGACTTGTCAATGTATCGCAATAACTTCCCAGCGCCCCAACAGGAGAAACTAATGGACCTTAAGTCAACTGTGGACCTTTTGACCAGCATAACATTCTTTAGAATGAAAGTAAGTATGGAAAGCGGGTAATCCCTGCCAGAGGACACTTCAAGGTAACAGCTTATAATACTCAAATCTGTTTCCATTTTTGTTTCGTTTGACAATAAAGGTCCAAGAGCTCTCTAGTCCGCCCAGAGCTAGCACCGTCGTGAAAGATTGCGTGAAAGCCTGTCTTAGATCCACCTATCAATTCCTTTTTGAGAACTGCTATGAATTGTATAACCGGGAATTTCAGGTAAGTCTGATGCTTTCGTACAAATCTATTTCTTTTACAGGGTCTTTAGTGCGATTATATACGGGTGGTTGTCACCATGCTTTGCGGTCTACACTGTAGATCTTCCCTATTTGTTTTATTTCGCACCATACTCATAAAATTGTGTGTCTTGTGTTCAAATTTGTCTGAGCCTTTCTTTGTCTTTCTGTCAAAATTATAATGTGTATACCAAAAGACGTAAAAAACACTTTACTTCTTGGAGAAATCTCAAAGGCCAGGCGGTAAGGTCAAGTTTCTTCACTGGAAACCACCGTCTAAGAAACCGCAATACATGTCCCTGAGCGCCCGCTTGAAGTCAGAAATGTTGTGCAAATTCGTTTCTGATGCAAAACTCGACACAGCCTACTATCTACTGTGGTATGTACATTTGCTCTTGTTTAAGTCTGAACCCTCCATATAATTCGTTCAATGAACCGATGAAACTGACCTAAACGATGTTCGAGTTTGTCCGAAACAGACGTTTCCTTATTACCCCTGTCATTTCTTTTTTTATGAGTTTGGTCAGTAACAGGGTTAAAATTCCGAAAGTGACATTGATCATCATCCGCATAAGAACTCTTCCTCCATCCGAACCCGCAATAATGAGCCGTACGCATTGATGTCATCAGTGTTGTCTCCACTCAACGTCATCTCATACAAATTTCACAGCACTGGATATTAAACGATATTAAACTCGTATAAGCCATATGAGTCAGACAAGGTCGTAACAGCTTGCAGAAAGTGACCTTTGTGTAAAAATGTATTGTCATCGTATATATATAGCCACCAAAGCGCTAATGCCTTCTCGTGTAAGGTGTTAAATTCATCGATGCATTTTTCTAGTTGTGCTGTTAAACCCGTTGAGGCTCCTGAAACACCTTTCTCAAATATAGCCCTTACAGACTGCCTTTTACTGAATCGACTAAACACGCTTACCAAGGATCTAAGGATATTCTCTTTGAAACCCAAAATGATTTTTAGATTCTCATTTTGTGCCAATTTTCAGCATTCATGCCAAAAGTTTTTAAGAACGTACAACCCAAGCGGATTCAAAGCTAATTTAAATTCTTTCTTTTGGGAAAATAATTATTCAATATTAAGCTACTTACCAACAAAGAAATAAAAAATAAAAATAATAATTTGTTTTTGAAAAGCAACAAAATAACAAAAAACGTAACATTTTAGTGTGGACAAAAGCTTTAACACAGCAAGAAGATGTTACACAAAATTTATAAATTTGCCAATCCAGCTTAAGGATCTGTTTCAATTGCTCTTTGTTGGACACAGAATGCTTTCTGATACGGGTTTCGAGTTCATTCCATCCATTCAATTGGATTGAGATCCGATGACTGTGGAGGGTGTTTAAAAGTATGTGCAATGTTATAAACGATCCACATTCGTACATTGTGAGCCGTATTCTTGGGATCGTTATCCTGTTGAAAATATAAATTTTCATTTAATCCCAGTTTTTCAGCCCTTTTTTTGACAATTTCCTTAAGGATGTGGAGGTAAATGTACTGATTCATGGTTTGTTGAATACAAATAAGTTCACCAACATCTGACGCGGCAATGCAGCCCCAAACCATAACGCCATGCTTTACTATGCTAGTGATATTTTTTAAGTGCAGTTCTGTGTTAGGTTTTCTCCACACGAGGATCCTCCCATCAGATTAAAAGATATTAAATTTGCTTTTATCCGAAAACAGCAGCAAGAACCGCTTTCATCAGAAAGCAAATGACAGTATGTATGTAGGTGAAGAATTTGATAAGGGTTACATAACCTTTCTTTAACTGCATGACTTCTCCAAAACTTCTGATAAAGTCAATCAGAATATTCTCTGATTAGAGAAACCTCATTGCTCATAGTGCCAAAAAATTTTACTTTTGATCAAATGGCCGATTTTAAAACACAGTAATCCCCGGATAAGGTGTGCGCCGCGGCTCAAGTGCTTTGTGCATTGGACTACGGGTTCGAATCCCAGCCAAAACACCTAAAAGTTTTTTTACGGCCCCACCTCTCGCGAGCGTCTGAGAAACATCCAAAAGTGTAACTGTCATGAAAAAATTTCTTCGGACATGGTAGGGTAACAGTAGGGCCCTTCCATTCGTGTAAAGAATATAACAAGCACAACACGATTGGTTGTAAGAAGCTAGGCCCTGGGTCCCATAGACCTGTTGCGTCGAAAACTTGTATTTGTAATCCCCCGATAAGTGTTCCTTGCTTCATAGCGTTGGCTGGTCTGGGATTGCCTGACAATAACTGTTTTGCTTACAATATTGTCAGACCGAAAATTGTCAGTTTTATTCTTAGACGTTGATCGCAGACCATTGTTAGACGTTGTCAGACTTATAACATTTAACAGAACTTTGGAATTTAAAAGCCTGAAAAACAAAAGGCATTTGTGACGATCTTGATGAAGAATCCTCCCATAATTTACTGCATAACAAAGGATTGAATATCCTTTTCTTGTTCACCCACTTCCCTACCCGTGGAACTATCGATCGCGTAAACCATCGTGCAGACTTTAAGGGCAAAAAGGTACCCTGAGAATCGGGAGCTATCCTTTACAGAATAAATTTGAGCTCTCTTTTAAGAGTTTTATAATTCAGGGTTTATAGTGAGATGGCAAACAATTTAGTTAGGGTGGGCCTCCTGGCCTTATAACAGTGGAGGTCTCACTTCACCTCTTTGTGGAACCGGTCGTTATGGATATGGTCAGGATGAGCTCCCAGGCGGTCCACCTTGCTCAACCTGCTTCAGACTCGTCCGTCTGGTCCTGCTTCGTCATCCTCTTCGATCATGTGGGAGAGAGTGAGCACTGAGTTGGAAGCCAACCCAATAGCGCTCAGTTAACCCATAGCTCTCAGAGAACGACGGGTAAAAGAGAAAAAGGTGGATGGGTAGGAATAGGTATAATGGAGTGGAAAAGGACTTTTGTGCGTTTTTTGAACGCGATAAGTTCGTTGCTGGATAATCAAATTCTTCACCCAGATTGGCAAATACCTGCAAATCGGATGACGGGCTATTCTTATGCTATAAAATTGCCAGAAAAAAATCGGTAGTTCACACGATTGACAGGTACTTGCAGACCTCACAGGAAATTTTATAAAATTAGTAAAAACGGTAAAATTTCCGGTATATCAGGAGACCTGGTAAGCCTACAAACAAAGTCAGCTAGGAAGAAAAATAATCGTCTTAAAACGAGGTGTTCCCCAAGGTAGTATATTAGGACCTACATACTTATATTTTCTCCATTTTTACAAACCATGTGTCATCTATCAAAGCATCTGTGTAGATTAGATTAAGGGGGTCGCTGTAAAACCATAAAGAGGGAGCAGTCTCACTCGGATCTCAACGGATCCATTGTATCTGAGTAGATGAACTTGTTCTACACCCACCATTAATGGGTAATCGGCTTAAATCGGGCTGCTTGTAAATCCGGCAAAGTGGAAAAGATAAACACTCTTGATTTCGTAGCTAAGTGTAGAATATCTTTCTATTTCCACATCAACCTAGTAATGTATTGTTCCAATGGGTGGTTGCCAAAACTTTGGAAAACTTGTTTGTATCCTTATAATTCTTGCATATTACGTTGAGGTTCTTTATTGCAGCCTTGATTCCTTATTTTAAACCAAGCAGCAGGTAACATTTTATGATTCATTTCAGTATGTCTACAAATCTCGTAGGTATGACAGAATTTTTGTCTTCTCTAGGAATCTGCTAGGTTGAACACTTGCATAACATCATAATATTAAAATTCCCACCTGGATTATTTCCATTCTCCCAGAATATTGAACGTCAACATAGCTTGTTGTAAATATATAAATGTATCCACCCCATCAGGTTATAGAATTCCTTTGCAGCAGTGGAAGCCTTCCTTACAACCTCTTTAACGTTAATTCTATAAATATCTTTTAATTAAATACGTAAGGTACTTAAATTTAATAACTTAATAACTGTCAAAGACCAATACCACTGACCTTGCACAAATTTGAGTCCACCCTATTCGCATGACGCCCACTTTGCAGGTAATTTCATAGTATCTTCCACCCCCTTTGCACTGTTAATAAGATGCATATTTCATGTATTCTGCCACGACACAGCGCCACCTGGTTATCCTTTGGTAGAAGTTTTAAAAACAAAAGCTCTAAATGGGTTAACTTTCATTTCTACCCAATTCTACATCCCAGGGGCTCGTCATGTTTATGTAATTTATGTTTGGGGAAATTTAGTACTCCATTCAATATTTATTTACTTATTGCGCAGATGTTAATAAAAGCACATTACGTCATTACTCATACATATTTAAGCAAAGGAATACAAACACAGAGGGGTGAGGAAGCTTTTTCGAAGTCGAAAAATTGGTGTGCATACATATAGAAGTGGAACTTATAGTGGGTGCACATCTGCGCACTTCTTTCGAACACACTTGGAGCGGGGATTTGAAAGGGGCGCTGCTGAAACGTCATCATCACTCCCATCTAGAACGTATAATAGGACTGCCACCTGCCGTTTATTTTACTCATCATGGAGCTTTTGGTGGTAGTCCCGAATATTGTTTTCTTTGTTTTTTGTACAATCGTCCTTTTTGTTATTGTAAGGGGGTACAGCGAGTTTGCTTACGAGTGGAATATCCTCCGGCTATGTATACACCGCCACTTTGCACTTGAACTTGAAGCGTAACGAAAAGTATATAAGAGAGACAAAGTCTTGGGGCCGAAAGCACGGCACGGAGCAACTCATTTGTGCGGTACAAGTCATGGTACTCTACTAATTATATAGAACGTCGAGGTTAAGGGCGAGAGAGGGCGTTCATGGAAATAAAGTACACGACTGGGTCGTACGTACTTGCACCTTTATGCTAAATTCAGGATGAGAAAAGTGAGGATGGAATTCCGCATTTTTGAGATCATCGTGATACTTTTTTATTGATTTATAAAAAAAAATGTAGTGAAAACAATGTTTAAAAAAAAAGCTGTCAAAATGTAGGCGTGGCCATACATAATGTATGCATGAATTGTGGAGAATTTGAATGCCTACAAATGTAGAGGCAAAAATTAAAATACTTAAAAGTTTTAAAAAGGGGCGTGACTGTTTCAAAATTTTGTATGATATATCTTTGCAAATGTCTAATATGTGTTATCTCATCTGTAGTATACACCAAAGCTAACCTTGATATCGAATTTTATCAAATTCGAAAGAGCCGTTTTCCACCAAAATCGTGTTTTATTACAGCCGATCATACAGACAGACAGAAAGACGGAATTGGCTGACCCACTTCTCCATCATAGTTATTTAAAGTTTGATTACAATCTCTGTGCGAAATCAATACTTGACCTATAGGTATAGGGAAAATTGCTGATTCAGCTGGAACGACTCGTATGACACCCTAAACCTGATCTTTTGTGGCACCCCTAATCAAATGTTTTTTTTTGTTGGTTTGAATTGACTTTCGACGGGAAGCTGTTCATTGTACAACCACTAAGACAATGTGATTAGACCACACTATTCAGTTTAAGGAGCTTACATAAAAACAAATTACTTTTAGGTGAGGTGATCCTATTTCAATTGGTTGCAAAATCCAGTTAAAATAAAGTGCAGTTATTGCACCGAAATGCTATACGTGTAAAATTTTAACAGGATTGAGGTCCAAGTCTTGTTCTTCCCATTAAAGTAGGAGTGGCATTCCGCGTTTCGATGGAATAATGGTCATAACATTGTAGTTTACTCAATGTTTTGTTTTTCTAAAAACGCCCATAAAAAGTGGACGTGGCCACATAGGGTGTTTGAGTGAATTATAGAAAATTTTAGGGCCTATTACTTTGCTTAAATAATTTTTTCCCATTTTCTACTACAAATTTTGAAAAAAAATTAATTTAATAAAAGTGGGCGTGGCAATTCCAAAAGTTGGTATGCCATTATTTTACACTTGTCTTATAACCTACAAATAATAATTTTTAGCCCAATCGCCGAAGAATTACCCGAGAAACAGCTGAATTTCAATATTACCGTTATTCGAATTTTTCGTGAAAAACGTGGTATGCCACCTCATAACATATGCCCAAACTAATTTACCTATCAAATTTTATCGAAACCGTTAGAAGCCTTTTCGAGAAAATCAATTTTAACTGAATTCGGCCTTAAGTAAACTACCCTTCATTTTGAGGTTAGAATGAAAATTCAAATTTCACCTCTAGGGAATATCCCACAGACCCTTTTTATGAAGTTTGAAGCAAATCCGTCCAGCCGTTTAGGCTGCAGTCGCATATACAGACCAGACAGACGGAATGGCCGGACATACTTTTTTGGACTTCTCCATCTTAGTACTGTCAGGTTTGATTAAAATCTCGAGTTCCATTTTTTTCACGAAAGCAATACTTGCCCTATAGGTATAACTACAACTGAAAGGGATTCACATAACAAGGGATAGCGAGGATGTCTGATATATTTATGCAAAATTAGCAAAGGTTGAATTTTATTAAAATACACAGCGTTCCAAAATGGACGATTGCATTTTAGATTGTACCTGTTTGCATGAATAAAAAAAACCCATTTTAGAATTTAACTTTCTCAACTAAAAACCATTTAACACTGCAGTTTAGATTTACAAATTATGTAAGGAGGACAAGCGCTTTAATGTTCGTGCTTATAACCAAATTATGTTCCACAAATCAGTTTCTCAAAAAACTTAGATCCCAATTAATCACAGAAACTAGATCGTGAACTAGCTATTTAATTCTTCTAGTACATTCAGTTCAATATAAATATAGGGTGATTCATTTTTCGGATTCATTATAAAGTTTGGACTTTGCCATTAAGTGTGAAAACCAATATCATTCAAATCACTTTCGATGTAATTTTTAACCACTTTTCGAACATTTCGAGCGGTATCTGGGCCACAACTTGAATAATGTTGGTTCTTAATGCATCTAGAGTTCGGAGATTATTCGCGTAAATACGGCCTTTTGCGTAGCCCCACAGCAAAAAATCTAACGGCGTCAAATGACATGATCTTGATGGCCAATAGACGCCGCCAAAACATACCAGGAAACTTCTCACGCAATAAAGCCATAATTGGTCGTGTTCTGTGGGTTATTGCCCCGTTTTGTTGGAACCACATATCGTCCAAGTCATGATCTTCAATAGCCCGCCAAAACCGGTTCAACACGTTCAACGGCTGCGAACGCCGGAAGATCGAAAAATTCGGATCATCAGCAACACTTGCACTTACAACAGCAATATTTTCGACTGAGCGTGCATTAAGATGATGCACAGGCCTTACGACGTCAGTAACGCTTCCACTCTCTTTAATTTTTTTCACAATTTTACCGATTGCTTGCGATAACGCGCGAAAAGTGGCCACGTTTGAATCACCACATTTGTAGTAAGTTTTAATAATTTTAACGCGTTGTTCGATTGTTAAATGGCAAACATCCAGATCCTGTGAAAAGATCTGATCTGACACTTCCTTGGCTACCGTGTCTTCATATGTATGGTAGCCCCTAGATTGATACCTAGCCAAAAATGTACTTTCCTCATTGTCATCGTCGTTAGTTTCCGTTGGCCACCTAAACGTTATTCATCGCTAAAACCGTAAAATAACTAAAAAAGAAAAAATCGGAATGTGCGCCATTGTGGTAACTCCATCCTTTTCCACCACCGCATTCACCCAAGCCCTACAACAGCGGGAATAAACCCTTTTAGCAATGATTTACACCACACTCGATCTCAACCGCACCTCGGACCTCAGCTTTGGTTTTGGCTTGAACTAAATTTCAATCACAATCTTTTTACATCCAGAGCTCCTACAACTTTTTTCTCCGAAAAAAAAAATTGACAAAGAGGAAATCAAACGCAGAACCCAACGAGGATTCCCTACAATAAGGCAGAACTATCCACGTACTACAAACAAATTGAACATTCAATATTTTCTATTCATTCATTCATTTTATTTTCCCAAAATAAGAATTTTAAAGCTTTTCAGGTTTAAGTAGATAGATGCTTTGCTTTCATATGAACACTAAGGTTACCGTGAGACCCTTCACTTTTTTAGATATTTTTCTTTATTAGTTCAGAGCAGAATCTGAAACTGAACACACTGAGCCTGCTCAGTTCATAGTGTGCTCTAAACGCTCTGATTCATTTAAGAAACATGACTGAGCACATAATAGCAACTACAGTGCGACCTCAATAAAAACAACTAATAGGAATTCGGGCAGTTGTGTTATTTGTGGTTGTTGCAGTAACCGAGTCAAAAAATGAGTAGTGTTTAAAGTGAACCAAAATGCTAAGTACGTAAGATAATTAAAGAAAAACATTTCTTACACTGTTAAACCAAGCAAAACTCAAAAAATGCAATTAGTTTGCAATGCTAAACTCACGTATCATAAACAAGCATGTGTATAGTAGTTTCGAAATATAGCTACAAAACAACTGACACGAACAGCTGTCAGTCGGTCTGTCTGTCTGTACACTCGACTGCATTCGATTACAGGGGATTTTATTGAAAATGGCCCTAACGATTTTAATAACATTTTGTATCTTGGTTGGTTTGGATATATGCTAAGAGATGGCATACCACTTTTTTCACTAATAATTGGTATAATGGTACTTTTGGGCTTACACTTAGTATCTGGAGATTAAAAACAAATGCAAAGTAATAGCGTAACAAGTTTTTAAAGTACTACGCCCACTTTTGAAGGACTTTTCCAAAAATGTTACTAGAAATTAAAAAAATTGTTAAAACAAAATTAATAGGTTCTAAAATTCTCGCTTTTTGAAGGAGTATTTTACATGCATATGTAACATACATGTATGCCATCTAAAAATCCAAATGCCACGCCCACTTCACTAGCAGAAGCGAGACTCGATTTTCAATCCTATACACGTACGAGTATAGCATTAAGGTGGAAGCACATACGACCTTCTCGTGCACTTTATTTGATTAAGGATAACTAAGTACTTTGTCGAACCATTTCCATGCTGTATGTCATAAAGATGGCTGGAATGTACGGTATATTTAGTTTTGCCCATGTGTATCGTTGCAGGTTGATAGTTAGTATAAACCAAAATCTGAACATGTGGCAATATTGATTTATTCTCGTGGACGTTTTTTTTTAAATCTGTGTGAAAAGATTTCTCATCATTGAAAATAATCATCTCTGGTATACCGTATTAAAAGAGAGTACCTCGTAATGTTCTTCTATGGCTTTAGATCTCAGGACATTATCTTGAGCTTAGTTGCAGAATTCGTCCATGCCAGTGTCGGTGCTAAGTAGGGAAAACAAATTAAAAATTTTTTAGGGTTTTTAAGACCTGGTTCTTAAAACATTAATGGGAGTTCCTACGATACTTATAAGGTTATGAGGAGAGCTTTTAGGATTATACTGTGCGGTTGTTAAGGAGTTTATATGTGAGATTGTAGGGGCTCTAGAAAGGGCGTCAACTACAATATTAGTTTTCCCTAGCTTGTACTTAGACGAATGATTGTATATGGACTTCCATTTTCATTTTGCTGCTGAGGGTTTGAGTTAGAGTTGATAATCTGCAAATATAATAAATTGAGCGGTGCAATACGGTCTTAGTTAAGAGTTCTAGAAATGAAGGTAATGGGGTCTATAATTCTGTTCCGAAAATGCTCCAATACCAAAATTTGAAGCGTCCGTGGTCAATTGAAAGAGATTGCTTAAGTCTTGATAGGTAAGCATTCAATCTTTATGCTTAAATGAGTGCGTTTCCAATTTTACTGAATGATCCTGGGTCTTCTTTATTTAAACTAACCGGCCAACTGGTGTTTAGCCGTTCTTCCCTCTCAAAAGCGATGTCAGAAGTTTTCCAAGTTACGCATAGCCTCGTACAAACAGAGACCCTGATAGGCCAAGGTGTGGCAGTTCCTTTCGAATTGTTGGTTAAGAAAAGTCTTGAGTGCCTTTAATTTTTCGGTGGATGAAATAACAAATTCCACCTCTTGATATTTTTCAAGTGGAGTTTTATATTAGCACCAAGCAGTGTTTCAAATATTTCCCGAATACTCATTCTTGGTTGGTTGGTTGGTTGGTTAGACCGACCCTCGATAAGGATGCACTCAGACCAGAAAAGGTCCATTATGCTGCCGTTAAGTAAGGTGGGTGGGTCACCCTCTTACTCTTGGAACCATCCGCTCCTTTTTATGAAACAACTAATATTAGCTGTGCAGGTGGTATTCACATCATGGAGATCGTTGAAAAGGTATTTACCGAGTGCAGCCTTTCTAATGTTGGCAAGTGCTGGACATGTGCATAGGACAGATGGTATCATCTTCCTCCTCCTCCCTACAGCTTCTGAAAAAGTCATTATAGGGGATGCCCAGTCTTTGAACAGCTATCTCATTAACAGATATGCGGTAGCCTTTCACTGCCTTTGATCTCATAGTGCTGGATGCGATATATTTGATAGCTGCTTGACTGTCGATGTACATATATGACAATATCCGATGCTGATATTGCATTAGCCGTCAGCCAATCAGCTGCTTGACGGATGGCGTATATTTCGGCTTGAAAGACGCTGCAGTAATGGGGGGGGGGGGGGGGGGGGGTTGAAGGAGTCCTCTGAGAAAACTCCGGCTCCGACTCCGTCCTTAGTACTCTTTCTTGCTAAACATTACCATATCGTCAATATAGACATAGCAAGAATTTCCAAAATCTCCTTGTAGGATCTCCCAGAGTCGTGCTCTGAAAAATTGGCAGACCATTCTTGAGGCCAAAGGCTTTTATTCCACATTACATTTATTATAAGGCCGGACACCGTGCTTCCTCCGTGTATCGGGGAAGAGTGTCGAAGCGGAGGGTAAATCAAAGACTGATTTTAGGTTACTTTTATTAATAAGGCACGCTGTCTATGCAAGTAGCCATTGCCTTCTTGTTTATTTTTTTAATTATTTATTTATTGAGTTTTATAAAGGAAGTCCGCTGTCTTTGGCAGGGCTGCGACCTTCTTAGAGGATGTTCCTATGATTACTCTGATCTACCCCTGACACTGGTCATCCTTTTATACTAATTCTTTGCATTGAAGTCAGTTAGTCCAGCGAATGCATAAATGGTACGGAGCTGCCTTAACCTCAAAGCATTGACCCTAAGACATGCTGTGACTCTGACCCAAATATGGGTATTTGCACTTCTCAAGCATTTACCCCGGCGCTTCTTCATAAATTATTTAATTGCTTTGGGTGTTGCTATAATATTATGAATTTACGACGAGCACACTTCAAAGGGTCACATTGTACTCCCTATGTACAGGGGAAGGAGGGGTAGAAGAGAATTGCATGGATCAAAGGTGCGTGACGTGTGTGACAAGAGTGTATTACAGCGTGGTTCACAAGGGCCTTCAAAGTAGTTTGGTGGAAGCCGTTTTCAGATCGGGGTAAAGAATTAATTAGAATTCCTATCTTTTCTAGGACTCCGTTGATATCAGGGATAGAATATCTGTCAGGTGTAGTTACCATACTAAGCTAAAGATAGTCTATTACCATCTGGTATTGTAAGTCGAGATTTTTAGGACCGAAGAGGCTAAGTAGGCTATGATGACTAATTTTCATATCACCTGTTATCGACTTAGCGCAAACGCAATTTTCGTTGGGGGTTGGTTTCGGTACTATGGTTGGTTGCATGGAATTTCTGCTAGATCTCTATGCCGAAGTAGGTCTATGCAATCTGTAATGGGTTCTTCGTCCTAGCGTCTAAAGTTTTCATTCGGCTAAGCTTTCGCCATCTGATTCCATAGCCCGCTCGTATTCGGCCTGATTTTGTTTTTCTATATAAATGTGGATGTTTTGCTGCGATCGGTTCTGATTTAATTGCTGAGGTCTTTGTGTGAATTGCTGGCCCTTTTGTTGAAAGCGATTCCCTTGTCTAGGTGTGATTAAATATTTGGCGCAACAGGTCTGTGGGACACAGGGTCTAGCCTCTCATAACCATTTGAGTCGTGCGTGTTATATGCTTTAGACGAATGGAGGGAGCATAGTGTTTGATGCCATGTCCAAAGAGCAATTTTTTATTTGAGAAGCTATCTTATGACAAGTTATATGCTCGGATGTTTATCAGACTCTCGCGAGAGTTGAGGCCGTGAAAAAACTTTAGGTGTTTTGGCTGGTGTGAATGGTGGCGGATAATTATTTTGATGTTGTGATCTCGGCGGAAGGAGACTAACAGGTTAGGGATTATTTTGATATAATGGTCCCGGTAGGCTAGATTGATGGTAGTTTTGGTAGTTGGTGGCGTTGGTGGAAGAGGATTTGAAAATTGATAGTCGCCTGGGTATTGAGGTCTCTGTGGTACATGTGAAATCTGAGGAAACTTTGCTCCTCTATGAGTTACATTTGATTTACGTGACGAAGATGATTGCTAAGGGTGATCTTCATCCTAGGGTGACTGGCACTGCACATGTCTCCAGTTTATATTTTGCCGATGTTGCTAAAGAGCCTCTATTCCTGCTGAATAGTTTATAATATTTCATTTGGTTCGCTAGTATGTTTACTAACAGTTACTGCGAACACGGGCACTACTTAAGAGCGCTGGTTAGTCACTCTTAACACATTTTAGAAAGTTCACCAACCATTTTTGCGAATGCGGCCACTACTTGAGAGCACTGGTATCGGTTAAAGTTACTTTCTTCTAGTGCAGAATGTTACTCTGAGATATTGGGTTGCCGTTCGCTGGTGTTAGCCGATAATCAGGTACGCGTGTTAGCCAGAATTGAAATTTGAGTCAATATTTTCTTTACTTATACGAAGTATGTGAATACGATCACCCCTTGTCCTGACGGCCCGTGCCCAGAAGAAGTTGTACTATCTTGGTATTTATCGCGTATAGACTATATGTATGAAAAAATCGTTCCGGATTGAGTTGGTTTTTGGAACGTAAGGTATTTTAATTCCAGAATGCGCAACCGGTCATGTCTACAGTGGGCTCCTTCGAAATGCGTATTCTGTACCCGTTTTCGTTTCGCCCTTCTTATTGTAGTTAGGAGGGCTCTACTAGGTGAATAGGTTTAAAAACCTCAGCACCATTGAGGCTGCAGGTTGTGTCGCATGACATCTTTAAACATAATCCAAGCTTGGTATCTAGTAAGGAGTTCGATTGGTGTTGGAGTGCATATTCTCAGTTCTCAGTTCGCGGATTTCATTTTAAAACATATAACCCCCTGTAGGAACTCATTTTCCTAATAGATACCATCCTCCCACAGGTGGATCCAAACGAGGCCAAACGTGACCCCGACGATCATGGGCCCAAGCTGGACAGCGTTGACTTCTGGCATAAGCTAATAGCACTAATCGTGTCAATCATTGAAGAAGATAAGAACAGCTATGGCACGGTTCTGAACCAATTCCCACAGGAACTGAATATTGGCCAAGTAAGTTATATACAACTAGTCTCAGTTGAGATTGAGAAATCAATTAACTTCCCTCCGCATTCGTTCAAAGTTATCTGCGGCCACTATGTGGGGACTGTTTGCTGTCGATATGAAATACGCTCTCGAAGAACATGAGCAGCACCGACTTTGCAAGTCGTCAGCGTACATGAATCTACACTTTCGTGTCAAATGGCTGTATAGTAATTACGTAAAGGAAGTCCCACCGTATAAGGGTGCTGTTCCAGAGTACCCGGCCTGGTTCGAACCGTTTGTTATGCAATGGCTGAACGAAAACGATGATGTATCACTTGAATATTTACATGGTGCATTCAATCGCGACAAGAAAGATGGTGTAAGTACTTTCTTGATATGCAACTATGTGGGGGCCTAAACCAATTGGTATTTGCAGTTTCAAAAGAGCAGTGAACACGCCCTGTTTTCAAATTCAGTGGTGGATGTGTTCACGCAACTGACGCAATGTTTCGATGTTGTTAGCAAGCTCGAGTGTCCGGATCCAGAAATTTGGAAGCGTTACATGAGGCGCTTTGCTAAGACCATTGTAAAAGTGCTAATAGCTTATGCCGATATTGTCAAAAAGGAATTCCCCGAGCACATGAAGGACGAAAGGATTGTAAGTGTACAAGATTTTAGATATTTCCAAGCCAACTCGATTCTCGTTCAAGGCATGCATTCTGATGAATAACATCCAACAACTGAGGGTTCAATTGGAGAAGATGTTCGAATCAATGGGCGGTGATAAGCTCGAAGAGGATGCAGCCAATATCCTAAAAGAACTCCAGCAGAACCTCAACTCGGCCCTTGACGATCTGGCGTGTCAATTCGCTGTGAGGTATGTACTAGTATTAGTTGTATAGTTGGCGCGGTCCAACCACGTATGAATTTTTTTTTTTTCTGAAGCCTTGAGCCAAGAATCACACAATCCGTACGAGAACTTGGAGATCTCTTGCTCTCTGTCAAAGGTGGTGGTAATTTGAATGCAAATCAAGCGGCTCAACGGAATGTTGTTGCCGTGGAAGCTGATGAAGTACTCCGACCTCTTATGGACCTTCTGGATGGTTCGCTCACCCTGTATGCACAGTCCTGTGAGAAGACCGTTCTCAAACGTTTGCTCAAAGAACTGTGGAAAATTGTCATGCGCATTCTAGAGAAGACCATTGTCCTACCACCGATGACTGATCGAACGGTAGGTCTACCGTAAGGGGTAATCCTCACCTTTATACATTCTATTTACTCCCATAAACAGATGATGTTCAAGAACATTACCGACAACGCAAAGAATCTAGCCGCCAATGCCAAGATCGAGGACATGGGCCGCCTATTCAAAAACCATATGGCTGGCAAGCAAGATGTAAAGAACGCTCTCAGCGGCGTCATGGATATCTCCAAGGAAGTCGAAAAGAATCTCTCGCCCAAGCAGTGCGCCGTCCTGGACGTTGCCCTGGACACAATCAAACAGTATTTCCATGCCGGTGGCAATGGCCTAAAGAAGACATTCCTCGAGAAGTCAGCCGAGTTGCAGAGCCTTCGCTACGCCCTCAGCCTCTACACCCAAATGACCGACACCTTGATAAAGACTTTCATCACAAGCCAGGTCCATGAAGGTAAGTCCTATTCCCAAACCTCACTCGCTTTTGATATGCTTAGTCTGATGGTGTCGTGTGTCTCATGATGCGGCATCAGATGTGCCTTTCAGTAATGTGTATGTGTCTTGCTCTATCTTAAATAAAAAAGAACCAAAAGACTCTAACTTCTTATTCTTTACCAAAACACACAAATATATACAATATATTTTTTTCGAATTCTATGTTTGTAAACTATTTCTTCTTCTACTTCTTCTTGTTTTTTTGTTTTTTTTTTCTTTCTTTGTTATTCCTTTTTTCTCACTTTTGTCTATCAAACATCACTGATATCTCTCTTTTTGTATTGTATACACTAACTTTTACCTATACAACCAACCTCGAAAAAACACTCTAATCAAAAAAAAAAGTTAAACGTCGTGAACTAACTGCAGAAGAAGCTAAAATCCTCTCAATCGAGACCAACGTGGAGGAGCCTATTAAGGCCAAAAAACCATTAAAACGTGAAAATCGTCAAGGTTCTTAAAATAAAACGAGTTGTTCTTTTCTTTTATTTTGTAACTTTAATTTTTGATATAACTTTTTCCCCAAAAATATTTAATTTTTTTTAGAAATTACGTTGTTTTTCGTTTTGGTTTTAACTTGTTTTCTTTGTAAAGAGAAGGGGTTTTCATTTCGTTTGTAATTATTTTCACACAATTTGTTGCAAGTTGTTTTAAGAAACGTGTGTTGCAGAGCAGTTAAACAGTTTTGGTTTTAGTTTTTGTCCAGCTATTGATTTATTAATATACATATATAAGCAACTTATAACATTACGTTTGCTTAATAGATCGCTCGATTTTTAACTTACATAATATTGTTATAAACATTTTTAGTGTTTTGCTGAAATAAATTTAAAAAAGAATTTTTTGATTTTTCTTGTACAACGTAGTTCGTTTGAATTTTTTCAGTTGACATCTGCCATTTCAGAATCAGAACTTATTATGGAGCGATGGTAGCAGTAGGTTCTGTGTAGGAAGAGCTGTCATTGGTGGTAGTAATGTCGAAAAAGACAAAATTGTAATAGATTTTAGTGATGAAATGAAACTAACAGAACAGCGGATTATCAACTCCTGCGCGACATCTTGTTCGGATTTCTACAACGCGTGTAAGCTGTTTCTTGAACTGTTTTGCGTCACGTTTGCCTAGGGCGTTTTCCCTGTTCTTCCTTCCTCGGTGAGGACATTTGACTGCGCCGGTGGGGGGTGTCTGATCCACGGATACTTTCTCCTTTGCATGGTAATGTCTATAGGTTCTTCTTTATCGTTCTCCGATAAAGTTATTCTTTGGACATGCGATTGGGCCAAAAAACCCCCAAATTGATTCTTAGACATTTATTTATGAAAGTTTGCAGCTTGCCTGTGGTAGTGATGTCCACCTTCCAAGTACTGCACCCTTAAAGCAGTACTGATTCTACGTTGGATCGGAACAGCCGTTGCTTGGTCCATTACTTCTCCGGATTTAGAAGAAGTACAACAGTAGATGTAGCGGAGACCTATATTCAACGCATTGGTCGTACACTGTTTACGTAGTCGATGCAGGAGGTTCCGGCGCAAAATCCTGCCTGATCGCCATCGAATGTTGAACTTAAATGCTCTTTATGTGATATGTTTCACATACATATGTTGGCCGCATATACACATGTATGTATCTCTACACTTCCCTCAGTTTCTCTTTTTCAGAAACTTGATGGGCATCCCCTTTTCCACTCATGCGGTATTGATTTGCATCCACACGCTTTCTGTATGAGGAGCGAGTGTAGCAGGTCAGTCGATATATGTGGCGCTGCTTGAAATAGTTCGGCTTGTTTTCTTACGGAACTTTGCCAATGCTGAGATTTCGGTTTTCCTGGGAGATCCGGTGTGGATTCGGGAATTTGTTGTGCAACTGACAGCGAAGCGGCTTGGAAGGAGAGTGTCAAACATCAGGAATCCAAGTGACTTTACAACTGCCAAAGTATAACAGATGGCAAGTGACAGGGTGCCACATCTCCCCCTTCTTGATGGAACTGTTACTTATAACGAGGTGTTAGTTTCACCTTACGTCCAGAGCGTGTGTACCTGGATTCGTTGGATGGCATTTCAAGGTCACCTTCACAGTGCGGTGGCAACTTTCAACCATCCCATTTGCCGGTAGATGGTAAGGCGTTGTTGTCAGATGTTTGAAACGAAACGTCTGTGACAGCTCTTTAACAGGGTTGAGATGAATTGTCGATCCATATCAGTGGAGACCTTTCCAGGGCCACCATAACGCTATATTCAACCGCTTACAAAGTAGCGTGTTATAGTTTCAGACTATATCGGCTATCTGGTGAATCGATCAAGTCAGTATGTATCGTTATCTCCAGGAAGGTAGTAATGGTCTCACGATGTTCACATTGACATGTTCGAAACGGCCTACGAGGTAGTCATATTGGCCCAAAGTTGTGCAGCTATGGGGATGTGTTTTGTATTGCTGGCAAGCAATGGACTGACGTACGAACACTGAAATATCCTTTTTCATGTTGGGCCACACTAATCTTTCGGAGATCAGCGTGAATCAGTAGCGTGAATTCCAGGAGGCGATAGTTGGTGAAAATGAGAAATGCTGTCATAACGATAAGACTCGGGTACCCAAGGACGGATTTTGTTAGTCGAGACGTCACAAAATATCGATGCTTCACTATCTGGAATACTAAAAGGCTTTATTATTACGGAATTCGATGAGCAGTTACCTGACTCTAGGACAGTTTTTAGTCTGGCTTCGTAGTCAATTTTGCTGAACTCCACACTATCTAATCGTAACAGCGGAGACCTATATTCAACGCATTGGTCGTACACCGTTGATTGGAGATGTAACGTCGGCGAAAACGAAATTCCATGACAAAAATGTCAGCCCATGTCTTATCATCAAACACCTTATCCATTGGTCGACTGTGGAAGTGTCAAAATCGACCAATCTCGTACTTAGTTATTTGGAGAAGAAGCATTGCGGTCTGCTTTCTGGCTTTCTGGCTTTCTCTTTAAACACTTCAACGAAGCAACATACTCCTTGGTTTCTCGGAGCTAGAAGATGTTTCTGGTCACTTTGACAGCTAGCAGATGGTTTACCCTTGCGATGAGTGGCGAAATCTGTTACTGGAGAGATGCGTTAGCTTTCGCAGTTGTACGTTGCTGCAATGTACTAGCTGTTCCGCGAATTTGCGTTACCATTTCCGATGCGATTATACTGAAGTCGCCGACTTATATTGTCTTATCGGCTAGAATGGCGAGTTCATTTAACTTTTCGTTGAATGCTAGTAAAATTGGGCGCACTTGACCTGGTAAACATTGCAGCCACAGAGACTTCAAGAAACCTTCCTCCTAGGCCTTACAGTTTGTCCCTAAGCTGAATATCGAATTTAATTTTTTAATTTTTCTTTGATCATTGTCACCGAATTGTTCGAGCAGGAGTTTTTTTTTAGATAGTCGTACTACCTGTCGCTGGTGGAGATAATATTCCATCGGAGGCTTGTGTTAAGATGTTTGATTCCATCCCCCTCACGACTGTTTGAATTGGGCAAAATCAGTGCGGACACCGGTACTTTGAAATTGACCCTCTTTGTGGGCAAACTAAACTTCGGGTTTTTCGTACTAGAACGGGGGAATCTTAATAGAAACGCGAGTTAGTTTCACCGTACCACCAGGTGTTGAAGTCTGGCTTTGTTGAGCACTGCTGTCGGAAGAGCCTTGTTTTCGTTGACAATGCTTGTAGCCTTAACAGAACACGAAAAATGGGAGTTTTTAAATCAAATTATTGCCCTTTGCCTTTGACAACCCAGTGAAGTTGCTGTACGAAGTGCACATGTAAAAATGTCGATTTCTTCTGTTGGGGTCAACAATTTGGTAGAATTGATAAATTGATAAATATGTTTCAAAATTACTTTGTTTAATAATATAATACGTATATACAACTTGAATGATTAAAGATAGTAAATGAGCAAAGAATATATGTGTAACAGCTGGCGTTGTTCGATTGACAGCGAGGTGGATTGGAGAGAAAGTGTCAAACGTCAGGAATTCAAGTAACATTACAGCTTCAGTAATCCCAACAGTATAACAGATGGGATAACAAGTGAGAGGCTGCCACAAAGGTAAGGTTGACACAAAGCGACACGTATTTTTTGTGTGGTGCTAGTTCCCGATGGGGTGCAACATATATGTATAAGTTAATAATTCGAATGTGAACTTATGTCCCATAAGTCGTTCCAGTTGTTCTACAAGTGGCGTAGGTCCAGTTTCAAGAGTCCCTGGGAATTTCTGATAGTTCATATCCGATAATCTTTAGCGTCTTCCAGCAGCTGGACGGATTTGTTCAAAACCTTCCAGTACATCACATCAGAACTAAGGAGTTCTCTGCCGTTCTTCGTGCCGAAACGCAACGAGAATCTATCTGATTACTTGTAGACGTTCGCGAGCATTCAGGTCTCATAAGAGTAATACAAAGGACAATAGTTAGTTGTAATGTAACAAAAAACAGTACATTTTGGAAATTTATAAACAACTTAAGAGAATACGGTGATAGGTTCGTCGCTTGTCTATTGGTTTGCAGAATATAGAACATTAAGGCCTTCTTGAAAGACTCCAGAAATTCAGATATTGAAAGTGAACACAATCTTTACCTTTTCAGATGGGTCTTCCCAGATTTTACACATACCTTCCACAGCACACCGATATAAGAACAGAAGGAGGTAATAAAAAATATGTTGTCTTTGAAATGGTGATCGACAACAATGGTCTGATGTTGTTGGCTAAGAAGGCAGACATGCATTTTATCAAGAAATCTTTTAGCTCTAGTAAAAACTGGTGCCATTGTTGCTTCCCTTCTCTCCAAAAATCTTGGAAAAGTATGTATCTTTATTCTCACAATGGATGAAGCTAAACATTCGATGGGGTCGAAAATCCTTCAAGATTCACATAGTACACGTCGTTGTGTAAAAGGAATTGAATTGTATAGAAGCTACTTGAAGAAAAACGTTCTTTGGAAAGACACCATAGCATGCAAAGTAATTTGACAGCCAAAAATTCTACAATATTGGAGAAAGCTCACATTGATCTACAGGCAAGAAGATAAGTAAGGGCCAGCATTTGGATGTCCATTTTCTTAGAGTATGTCTACAAGTTCTGACCGCAGTGAATGTCCTTGAGTAGTTCTCTCGAAGCACGAGGGTAGGTTTTCTGTAAATAAAAATAGTTGATTTGTACAAGGTCCCGAACAGCTAAAAATGAACCATAAATTATATTATAAGCGACGGTTAATAGAAAGTAATGCTTAACGGTTAATCGTTTGATTTTCTCTACATAATCCGTGGAAAATTGGTGTGTTGATCAGATATGCGATATATGTATGTAGCTACAACTATGTCACTAGATATTGTATAGAGATTTACCCGAAATCGGATGCGAATAGAAAAAGATCTCGCTGTTAGCTTTGCCCTACGAGATACGACTCATTTAGGGATATTTTGTTGAACGATTTGGATGAACTCCAACTCCAAATACAGGCAAACGAGGCGAGCTTCCAAGGGCTTATAAATACGACCAATAGTAATGGACAATAGCGTTTGGGTGAAACGAGACTTGCCTTTGGTTGTGATAGCAATCTGGTATTCAGGAACTGTAACATTTGAAGGGTTTGACACGATGATCGGTGAACTAGTAAATGTGTCGCAAGTTCCAGCTTTTGCAACAAAAAAATATGGCGGCATTTGTTTGCGAAATATCCAGAAATTGAGTTCATTTGCTTAAAGTATGGTCGGAACTATGAGTTTAATGAGATTGTAGTTCTTGCCGCGAGAAGAATTTGAACGAGAGAGTGGTCGACAAGAGTCCAAAGCATCATAACGAAGCTTCATAAATGACATTAATTCATCAGTGGTGCAATCGTCTCTGGAACCGACGTATGTTCATGTTTGTCGAGGGCTCTAGTTCAGTTTCTGGGGCAGAAGGTCTAAGGTTCTCGATTGAGTAGATCTTATAGCATTTAAGTCCTGAATCATTTTATCAGTATAGAGGCCATCCAACTTATCGTCAGTCGAATGGCCAAACGAAGATGAACCATATTTGTTTTCTCTCCCAAATCAAGTAGGCTGATCAAAAAGTATTTAGATTTATATTCAAAAAATCCCGTTTCGACATCGAAAACACCTTCTTGCGTAACCGCTTTTTACCTTTATGATATCATGCGCTCAAGGTTGAATTCATTCGCGCTCAGAAGAATCAAAACATCTAAGTGTGTAATAGATTCAAATAAAGAGAGGTACCAAAAAATCGTTTTTAAAAAACTGCCATATATGTATATACATATATTGAAACAATGATTTATTAGGAGATGTCTAGCGTTCGAAAATCTGTAGCAAAATAGGCAGGCAATGTAAGAAAATTATAAAAAAAACTGGATGCAAATTTATCGCCTACGCACACGACTTCGCTATACAAGTAACAAGAAAATACCTGCAGACACTGTCCGATGTCATCCAGTCTGCTCCCAACTAACCAGCTGGAGTGCAAACTGTGGTCTCTCTGTCAATCAAAAGAAGACTGAGCTGGTCCTGTTCACACAAAAACACAAACAACCTGACTTTAATCTCCCAAAGTTAAGAGGGTCCCCCCTTGTCGTCGCAAACAGCGCCAACTACCTTGGACTGAACTTTCTTTTTCGAATGTACCAAGAAATCTCTTAGGACCCTGTAGTATACATTGGTTATACACGTCGGTAGTAAAACCGAATCTCAGATGTGGAGCACTGGTTTGGTGGCCCATTCTGGAGAAACATTTCTGCTGAAACGTAATGCAGAAAACTCAACGAGTCGCTTGTCTCAGTATCACTACTGGTGCACTGAGAACCTCACCGACTACCGCGCTGTCAACCATACTCCACTTCATCAAAAAAAAAGCGGCTGTCGGCTCAGCAATCATCTAAAAAGTTCAAACAATAGAAAGGTACCAGATCACCAGGTAGGCCGCCATAGGGTGAGGGTGAGGAAACCGATGAGAACAGTCAACTTTAGTCTATTGAGAGACAGGAGCTCTCTGGCCCTCTGTTCGTTATATTAGGCCCAAAGTAGCCTCAAAATATAGTAAGATGAGAGTGCGCTCCACGCCACGTAGCGTTGGTCATGTTGCGAAAGTCTGTCGAGATATTGGAAGAAAGTAGGCTAATGGGCGGTAAGATCGAGTGGTCCGTTGGGATGTCGCTTGATTCTGAGGCAGTTGTCGCTAGCTCATCGGCCCTTTAGTTTCTTTCTAAAACCATGTGTCCCGGGATTTAGCATACTTATCCAGTTTTGAATTGTTTGTAATGGAAGTCGTGGCTTTGATGTGCCAGGCTGTTATTAGGCTTATTATTCGCCAGACTGGATAAGCACCTGCAGGCCTCGGTGATACCATATTTCCGCCCCAGAGACACTCGGGTGGTTGAGAAGTTTTATGGAGCGTACAATCTGAAGTTCCTCTGAAAAGATTCCTGACCCTATAACTTCATTCGGTGGTGGATATACAGGGAGGGTTGATGATCTCACTATCTATCCAGTTCTCTCTGAAAGGAAACTTGGAGTCGAGGATGAGGTTAAAGTCTGAATAAGGGGGGAAGTATTCGGAGGATGCGGTCACGTTAGACCATCTGGTGCTGTATCCGGTGCGGTAACCTCTTCACACCCCAGTTTGTCGTAAGGGCGCTTTTTGTTTCAAGCGCAGTAGTGGGTGTAGTCCTGATTGCGCTAGTAGTCTGTATACACGCCAGTTGTTGGACTCTTGTGAGGATGTTCAGGCTTGTAACTGAATGGTTTTCGGAGTCTTCTAAGACTTAAGATAAGTTGGGGAAGACAGAACATTGTTAAAATGTATGTATGTCATGTATGACACATAAT
The DNA here is from genome assembly GCA_963583995.1 of Xylota segnis. Taxonomy (NCBI): domain Eukaryota; kingdom Metazoa; phylum Arthropoda; class Insecta; order Diptera; family Syrphidae; genus Xylota; species Xylota segnis. Next base: position 14,633,948 of record OY757240.1, read on the forward strand.
AATTTTTAAGAAGTTCGGGTGCATGCAATCCAATCCTACTGCTTCTGATTTAACTCCAAAAACAGTTTTGAGGCCGTCCGGTGGATAAACTCTACTGAACCCAAAATTGAAAACCTTTTTGAGGGTTGACAGTGGGTTTCACTAATTTGCCAATTTCGATTCAATAGAAAATTTGGCATAAAGCCTCTGACGTCAATATCGCTTTAATCCTTAAATATTTGTTCATGCTTTTCTTATACTTAATCCAGGCTTTAATTTAAAAGCAAAAAAAATCGATTTGGGTAATCTAGTTTAGGAATTCCAAATCTTTTCCATATTTTTCTAAGCCTAGTCCCCTTTTTCAATGATTGATTCAATTCAAGAACTACTACAGGTGTTTTTACGAAACTGATGATACATAGGTAGGTACATAAGTCATGCAGTAATATCTGCTCCAGGCTGAGCTTCTTTCAAACGGAATTCAGACTGATTTACATAGAATCTCGCTAACTTATCTTTTGTACCCTATCCTAAGGGTATATAAGGTTTAATAACATATAGAAATAGTCGAGATAGACTCTATAAAGTATATGCATACATATACCTGATCAGCATCAATAGAGAAAAGGGTTGAGCCATATACGTTCGTATGTCAACATTTTTTGGGCCTTATATTTTGAGCTAGGGGGATGAAATTTGATATCCGGACTTCTGAGAAATAGGAACAGTATAAGTGTAAAAGATGTTCATGAAACTTTGAATAAAACATAAACAAACAAAAATTCCGTGCGCCCATATCCACTACATAAGGTTTTAGCAAAGATGTACGATATAAGAGTAATAAGGTCGTTGTGTGGGAACCTGGGAACACCCAGCTGAGCATAGAAAGTTATTCGCTTTTATGTTCGGTGTCTACATATGTAGTTAGAATTAGTGGTACTGAAATCTATTGGACTAGATGTATTAATTATGATCCTTATGTGCACATACAAATTTTCAACTTGTATCTGCCGCACGAAGAACCGGGGTACTGAGATTCAGTCACAGATAGGTCCTTTCTAAAAGTATAAAATAACTGTAAGCCTTTATTATATAATTTTTAAGAATCTGGTTTTCATCGTTGGAGATAACTGTTTGTAAGGTATCAAGATAGCTCAGGAAAAAATCTGAAATATTCCCAAAGCTGTGATACTTTGAACAAAAAATAGTACCCAGGTATGGACACATAAGCCTTAAACTGAGATGTTTCAATATCGAAGAGATATATATTGGTACTTGCACTATTAAGGTTCGCTACACAAGGTGTGTTTAGTAAATAGCACTTTTGGACAATAAGAACAATCCTAATTCGTTTTAGATCGTCCGGGATATTCTTTAGGACGAATGCACTTTTTCGAAAAGGTAAAAGTCCTACAGTGACAAGTCAGGCAAACACAAGGAGCGGTTAATGCTATGTCAAGTCAAAAGCTTGCCTAACTAGAAATACCTATTTTTAGATAGTCTTGTTTTCTTTCAACTTTTGTAAGTTCACAATGAAATAAGCATTGGAATTCAAATGTGTACAGGCTCCTACTTACTCCTCTCTAGTAATATCAAATGTGAATCTCGAGTTGAAAATTTTTCACGAAACAAATACCTGGCCACTGGGTATAGATTCATGTAAAAATGAGATGTGAAGATACGCTGCAACGCCTGAAGATATTCAAGTAATACGACTAAGTACGAAATACGTATAAAACTGTTTCTTCCGTAGGTAGGACAGCTGTTGAAAAATCCAAGTAAAATAGGTTATGATTTGGATAAACGCTTGGAGTTACTAGATTACTTACTAGATAGACTTATATGTCCTTATTTCGAACCTTATAAGATGCTGGTTCATGTCACCGTAAGAGGTAGGGAAATTTCTATTACAATCCCATACAGCAAGAAGTCTCTCGCAAATGTTTGAATAACATGTGAGAGTATATCCTGCGAATATAGCACCAGTTGTAGGCTTTAGTACCCAGTTGTCAGGCGAAATTGATATCGCGGGGTAGATGTTATTCAATGGTTAGCCAATGGTGCTGCCTTACGTCAGGACTAAAACAAGATTGTTTCTTTCTAAACAATCATAATCAATAATTAATAAATACAAAGGCCACTAACAAATATACATACATACATTTCATACGACCGTTTTTTTTTCCTTCTTTCATTCACACAGTTTCACAACTATTTATCTATGTATCTATGCAGTTCAAAGCATCATTGCATGAGTATATGTTGTTTTATAGCTTTGTTTGTTGGTGTTTCCTTTTTGATTTTATTTTTTATTTTTTGTTACCGTATCTCATTGTGTTTGTTTACCCAAACCTAACCACAAGGATGGACAAAATTATTCATTTATGTAGTATATATTCTATCTTGTATCTTCTTGTGGTTGGGCGAGTGTTACAACAACCCACCTAATGCTTTACTCATATGATCTTTACGAATGTTTGTTTTTATCTCTAAAGACTCACAAAATGCTGATGAAACAGTTGGTGAAATTTCGGTGCAAATTGATTTGTTCACGCATCCTGGTACCGGTGAACACAAAGTGACTGTGAAAGGTAGGTTCCTGGAAGAGTGTACCCCCTATATGTGTGAAATAATCTCTGTATTATTTTTAGTTGTTGCTGCCAATGATTTGAAATGGCAAATACAATCAGGAATGTTCCGTCCGTTTGTGGAGATCAACCTTATCGGACCGCATTTGCAGGATAAGAAGAGAAAGCATGCAACCAAATCGAAATCAAACAACTGGTCACCAAAATACAATGAGGCCTTCCATTTGTAAGTACTTGTTTAAATATTTAAAACAAAGTTTGTCTGGGAGGTGAAGTACTTACTATAATGCTTTATAACATCACACCTTGTACCGACACCTACCTAGTGTACAACCACGTATCATATCCACCCCTGTTTATCATAACATGATTATAGTGTGAGATGGCAGCATAACTTGCCATAAAATAGTGCAATATTCATAACGCCTAAGGTAAGCTAAATACAAGAGCTGATGCACTCAGACCAGAGGTGGTTACTACCACAAGACTGGATCAGCGTTAATTCCAAGGTAATAGTCTACACAAACAGTTACCTGGCAACCCTCCCCTTTACATAGCCATAAGGCATATTCCAGGACACATCAAATCTTAAGCTAGAAGTTCCACAAGCCCATATCAGAATAAACATTTAGAGTCTCGTATGTTAGGGCAGTCATCAAAGTATAGAATGAAAGTTAAGTTAGGGGCTGCAAAACGAGGGTCATTGTGATGTACTACTGGCAAGCTACCTCAACTGGTTGAACCAACTGAAGCAGAAGGTGTTAATACTAATAAAAGGTGGGCCATTTAGTGTTTTGTTTTTTTAGATCATAGGCTATTTTGACACTGACAGCTGTTTCCCGCTCGAAATCTTACACTAACTTTCTGTCAGTACCTGCGAGGAACGAAATGAGTCGCTTTACGCTCGAACAACGTTAGAAAATATTGAAAACTTATTTCCAAAGTGAGTGCTGTGTAGCCCAAACAGTGCGTTATTTGAAAAGAAGTTTCGGCCAAAATGAAGCAGCTTCTGCTGTACGCAAGTTTGTGCAAAAAGTTCGTGAGACTGGTATGCTGGTGGACAACACTTATGGTCCCCGTCGCCGTATGGTGCGCACAGACGAGAATGTGGCTGCTATAGCCGAGAGTGTGAGACTCAATTCACGAACATCAACTTGCAATCGATCTCAACAGCCCAACATTTCACGCACTAGGAGAATTCTGCACAAAGATCTCGGATTATTCGCTTACAAGGTTCAATTGAATCAGCAATTGAAGGCGCACGACCATCCACTTCGTTATCGCTTTGCAGTTTGGGCCTTAGAGCAGCTTGAATTGGACAACGATTTTGGGCGAAAAATCATATTTTCTGACGAGGCTCGGAAAATCCGCTCGTTATTATCGAGAAGTCGATGCATCCACAGAGAGTGACAGTTTTGTGCGGATTGTGGAGTGGTGGCATCATTGGACCTTTTTTCTTCGAAAATGAAGCTGGGAACAACGTTTCGGTCAACGGTGGGTGTTACAGGGCCATGTTAACCGACTTTTTTTTACTGAAATTGAAGACATGAATTTGGATGACCTCTAGTTCATGCAGAATGGCACGCAATGCCACACAGCCCATGCCACAATCGATGTTTTACGGACCAAATTCCCAAATCGTGTTATCAGCCGTCTTGGCAATGTCAATTCGCCGCTTTGGAACCGTGAGGGACCGATGTTATGGCAACAATACGGAAACGATTCAAGCACTTAAGGTCAATATCATCCAAGCAATCCGTGAGCTACAGCCCGAAACCATCCACAAGATCTTGAAAAATTCGAGTGAATGTGAATTGCGAAGCCAGCCGAGGCAGCCACTTAAACGACGTTGTGTTCCATAATTAATGGGAATGTTTGCTATTACTAATAAAGCCATACAATGGAAACAATTTAATTTTGTTCATTTTATTGCATTTTTAAAAAGCAACTTGTATTTGGCCCACTATAAACTCCAGTATAAACTCCAGGACCGAGAGAAGAAGGTGAAAAAGGAGTCTAGGAAACGGAAAAATCGATGATTGACTTCAAGTCATCTTTAAAGACCCCAAACCTTGTGAACCTTCCACTGAAGCTCCTCTAGAAGTTAATATTAGAAACCAACCTCTGCCATATTAGTCTCAAGACATGGCTAGGCTCCAATTGGCCCTACTGATCGCAAACGGCACAATTCCAAAATCTTAGTTGACGCTAATGTCTCTGAGAGATATTGTAGGTATGTTTGTACATACATTGAACTTCGCCTAGGATAAGGCTTTCTAGATTTCTTATTAGTCAGTTTGAAGTGATGCTCAATTGCATATGTCGAAATGAACTGAATCTCTAACCAACACAGCAAAAAAAGGGAAAGCGCCTATCCCCGGTAGATATTGTTGTCTATAATTGGATAGGTACATACATATTGGAGTTTTATGAATGACGAGATTGGAGAGAATATATGTATGTTTACAAAACTTGCTCTCTACCCGTTAACAAGCTTAAACAAGTTTGGAAAACAAGGACACAATGGTACACACATTTGTAGACATTTAAGAAGACTTCCACACAATAGACTAGTACTTCTGAGGTATAGGTGTTAAAGAAAATCATCACAAAAGCACTATTAAGGGTTGCTCACTAGAAGGAGTTTTCTCCGAAGTAATGTGCAAGAAATAAGAACATGCGTTCAAGGGGGAAACTGGAGGACCTACTCTGTGAAACCATTCAAAGAGGACTAAGAGTTGGATATAACTGGTATTCGACTATAAAACTTAAAGTAAACTTGACTAAAACCATTGTGATGCTTTTCACTAACGAATATGACTGAATACGGCAATCGATTAGCAAGAGTTTGTATGGGAATATGTTTATGAAAGAAACATCTTTAGTACCCAAGCGATTATGGTGTGCACGGTAAAACCTGGGGTTGCAACATAGCAATAACCAGCAAAAAAACTAAGTATAAGGATGGTATCCCCAGGTTAATTGCAAAGAATTACCCTGCATTTTCATGGAGGAGATATGCACTGTCTAACAGGTATGGACCATAACATATACGTACAAAGCAAGAACACAGGTCCATAACACGAACTAAAAACGCCCTTAGGAACTGAGGCAGCTTTTATGACCCCATGATTATATATATTCAGAATCTCTGTGAACGTTCTGTACCAACTTAAGATCAAAGGTTCAATAGAAAAGAACGATTTGTCAAACTCAAAATCGACAGGAGATATTCCAGGCAAGATATCGCGATACTATTATACATATTATCGACTTAAATCAACTGAATATAGAAGACGATAAACAATCCTGCTTTACCCATGGTATGACCAACACTAATTCAACGAAGAAGAATAGTTTTTTTATACACTGTTGGACTAGTTGGACGCCATGGGTTACCTACCGATAAGTGCAACGGACTACTCAACTTGAGGTTCCTAAATCGAATCCCAGGCAATAGCAAACATTTTTCACGGCTGCACATCTCGCAAGCGTCCGAAAAGCATCCGAAAATAAAATCTGTCATGAAAAAGCTTATCAAAACCAGACTAGAAGGAATCCTTGCACTTGACTACCCCATTGATCAAAGAAATAGTTTGGGGGAACATTTGATTTAAACCGTCAGTACTCAGTACAAAACAAAAAAAAAATTTAGTACCCCAGGTGGCAGTCCAGCTTTACTGGAAAATCCACCCTCTTCGGAGGTCGGCTCTACGGATTCTGGGGAGAGCCACTTATTGCAATCCAATGACCATTTTACAAAAAGTTCAAGAGTATCTCGACCTCCTCGATTCACCGGGGGCGTCAGTGCGCGAAAATCAGGACTCAGCAAAATATAAAACCCTTGAGGAAGAAAATAAAGCACTCCGAATCAAGCTTAATGAAATGGATCTACTCTATCAAGATCTTAAGAAAGAGATAGACATATTAAAAAATTAAAATAAGGTTCTAAGGGACACACACTTGCAAAAAGAACGCGATTGTGCTCCACCACGGTTAACTAGTCGAAATACCACACCGACGAAGAAGAGCTAGCACGCGAAGCGAATCGGGTCTCTAAGAAAAGACCTAGTAAGAAACGGAGACCCGGTTCTTCGCCTGAAGTCGAGCCCCTAAAAGAAAATAAAGTAACGTAAGTGTAACGCTATAAGTGTAAAATTTTATCAGGATTGAAGTTCAGGTCTTGCCCTTCCCAGTAAAATAGGCGTGGCATTCTGCGTTTCGATGGAATAATAGTCATAACATTATAGGAGTTTACACAATGTTTTGTTTTTAAAAAAACACCTTTAAAAAGTGGGCGTGGCCAGATAGGGTGTTTCAGTGAATATTAATATATATAGATAGAAAATTTTAAGGCCTATTACTTTGCTCAAATAATTTTTTCTCAATTTCTAGTAAAAATTTTGAAAAAAAATTAATTTTATAAAAGTGGCAGCTGATTTTCAATATTACTGTTATTCGAATTTTTCGTGAAAAACGTGGTATGCCACCTCACAGCATATGCCCAAACTAACCCACATATTAAATTTTATCGAAATCGTTGCAGTCGTTTTCGAGAAAATCCAGTTTAACTGAAATCGGCCGTAAGTAAACTACCCTTAATTTTGAGGTTAGAATGATATTCCCTCTAGGGAATATCCCACAGACCCTATATATGAAGTTTGAAGCAAATTCGTCCAGCCGTTTAGGCTGCAATCGCTTATATAGACAGACAGACAGACGGAATTGCCGGACCAACTTATTTGGATTTCTCCATCATAGTGATGTCAAGTTTGATTAAAACCTCGAGTTCGATTTTTTTCGCGAATGCAATATGTACTTGCCTTATAAGTATAGGTGCAAGTAAAAAAGAAAAGAGAACCGCAAGATAAACAACGTCCAGCCCAATTTCGTCTACCGCCACCTATAAACCCGTCGGGATAATGGAATATAATAAGTTGCATAGCCTCCTTAAAGGTACGATAACATCGAAATTTAAAGCTACATCTTTGAAGAATAATGCGTGAAAAATTAACGTTGATGACCACAACCACCGCCGAGTAGTGTCCCAAAAGTTGAATACCGAGAAGATCCAGTGGTATGCTTTCGAAATAAAGTCAGAAAGGCCACATCGGGTTATAGCAAGGGGACTTCACCTCTCATGCACCAATGAAGAAGTTGTAAATAACCTCCAAGCCAAAAGCTTTAAAATTCTTGATACCGTTAATATCATCAAGAAGGAGAAGTTACAAACGGAAATAGATAAGTCCACACTGGTGAGGCGTGGACTTCCGCTTTTTATGCTTACCTTCGATAAGTCTGATAATATCGAGGATATCTACCGAATTAGCTATATTAAATATCGTGGTCCAAATCGAGCCCATGCGTAGAAATTCAAGAATAATTCCACAGTGCAAACGTTGCCAAGAATTTAACCATACGCAAACCAAATTGCGGAACATGCAGGATCTATCATTGCTTGCTATTCTCATAGTGTCTTACAGAAGATTTTCACCTACCCTCGGAAAAAAAAATTTTTTTTTTTTGTTGTTCAACAATGGCTACACATTTTTTGAATACTGAGTCAAACTCAATTTTCTCAATCTGAAAACTTACGTTGGATGCAAAAACTCGCTCCCAGTTCTGTGGTAACAGAAAAGAGCTCATATCACCTTATATGATCAATATCGGGTAAAATAAATAGGGCTGTTGAGGTGCACTGACACTGTTGTTGCGCCTAGAACCGGAAGACTCAAGACGAGTAAAAAATATTCTGAAAAATGGTATTAAGGATCATCTTATTCCCATCTGAGGCTCTGAAGTGAATGAACTACTTTAATGAATCCAACTGTGGAAGACTTTGGTCTTATTACAGAAAAATATAAGTTTTAGAAGTTTTAAGAGCTGTTTTACAACTGCAGCTTGACGATGAGTCTAAAACACGTTCATTTCTTAATATGTACATATATATATGTGAACGAATTGACAACATAATAGTGATAGAAAGGTGATAACATGAATTGGCGATATGGGATGGCGCAACAATAGACCTTTTACATGTGGGTCTACATGTGTAATATGGTCCTATGATGCAGCGGCCAACAAATGCCCTGGGCTGTTAGATAGGAGATATTGCCGTAGAAAGGAGAATGAAAAACTTGACGTTTGAAGCAACGCCGTGCAGACACCGTGCAACGAATGTACTGTGTTTGACCGTTTATGCCAATATCTGTCAGATCTTTCACTAAGCAACTTACCTCTGACTCAGCAATAGTTCTCAGCGTTTCACATATGTAATTTCATGAGGAGTATTATCGAAGAGCCCTTCGATGTCCACGTGTGTTTATTTAATGTTATCTTGGACGGTGTCGGATAGGGTACCCTTCAAGACACGACAGCAGACAACGACTGCCAGCTAATTGATTTTACAGTATCATAATACGATAATAAGTTGTCTGAACGAGATACTATCCGAAGTGGATTCATCATCCACAAACTCCAACTATCTTTGAAACCAGTATTACGACATCATGAAAGAAGTAGGCGAGGCCACCAGTAGACGAGTAGGCAATCCCACTATGAAATCTTGGAAAAGTTCCACGGAATTCAAGTCAAGCATCCTCATCATCTCCTCGACAGCATTAACTCTGGGAAACATGTCGTAAAATATGAAATCCCAAAACTTTCCGAACTATTCGTGCTAGAACAGATAGAAGCACAACACTATCTTGAGCAAATCTTTTCAGTTGCTGAGATACTCTCACAGCATCGGTTGCACCCAACGCGCCGTCATAGAGGATTCTTCTAATGACAACAAAACCAAGTACAAGTTGTCAACTAACAAAGCAGCACCTATCCACTTCCTAATACAAATCATCACTTCGAAAAGGTTAAGGAGTTTCCATACCTCGGAGTAAAAATCAACTCCACAAACGAAACCTAAGTTAAGATTCGGCGAAGACATCCTAGGAAACGGCTGCTTCTTCGGTTTGCCGAAACAAATGAGTCCAAAACTCGTGACTCTACAAAACTTTGATCGTGGCAATTCTGCTATAGGCAACCGAGTGCTGGATAATAAGCAGGATTTAAGTCGATTTTTCAGTCCCGTATGCAAGGAGTGCGAATGAAGGATACAATCATAAACTCTATGAACTGTACCAAGATATTGATGTAATCCAAAAAGTCAAAAGACTTCGACTACACCGTATATACAACAAGACGACAAAGAAGACCAAACATCTTACTTAAGGATCAAACTATCTCAAGGGCACTTCTTCTAGAAATCTGAAAACAACGTGGCCATGACCGAAGAGGCAGAGATGCTTCAAGTGGTCGAGAGCCTTTTTAATAAGCAAGTATCTCCATATCGATTCCGTGGATCTTCCAAATAACAGGCTGTCAAAGCTAGTTGCAGTGCGTGTATTAAAGAGAAGCAGTTCTGGACTGATGAAGCACTACATCAGACTTAAGAGAGTCTTAACTCAGTATCTTAATCAAGGCTTACAAACCAACAATTGGAGTGGAGTGGAGTGGGCACTCAAACTACAATTTTGTATGTCCAGACACCCAAGTGCTTAGATACACCATACAGAAGTCCAACTAGAGAACATAGCATGCCAGCAAGAGAGGCAAACCAGTTGAAACTGTCATATATTCGCTTGTGCGCACCGAGCTTTACGAAACATCAATCACAGCCACAGTTACATAAATTAATCCATCCAGGATTATTAATACAAACTTGACGTTTAACGGTTAAAGTAGTTGTCAGTAGCGACATTCCCCTAGGTGATGTCCTGCCATCTCTTTCTTGATTCTCACAGTGAATGAACTACTAGTAGACCCGAAAAGAAGAAGATGCAGGTTCGTCTTTTATTTCTGTGACTAGGAATAGAAAAGAGAAAGTCCCTATTTAGTAAATTTCTCTCACGAACATAAAGAGATATAAGTACAAGTAAATCCAAAGTGTTAACCCGCCGCTGAGTATGTCCTTAATAAAAAGAAAACTTGAAGTTTCTTTACAACTTTTTAAGGTTTTTAGATCAATAATGTGCATCTAGAACTGTATTTGGGCAATCTTCAGTGTGAATCTTTTCTGAATATTTTCAACCCTCTCAGAGGAGTTTTGGTAAAAGGGAGACCAAACAGCACTGAAATGTTCTTGTATTAGTAAAATTTATTTCTATCCTTTTAAAAACTTAAGCAATCATTAATTTTAGAAATAGGCGACAACAACTTCAAGTCGTCTGCGAACATAAGGTATTTAGAAAACATTCAAGAATGACGTTCACGAATAGATAAAAAAGGAATGGCCCCAAATGGGTGCCTTGAGGCAGATCTGTTTGAACATTTAATCTGTTGAACACTTTCAATTTTAATAATCTGTTTTTGATTTGAAAAACAGGATTGTAATCATTTACGAAAACGAGGTTTGAATCCCATTCTTCTTATCTTTTTAACTAAAGTCCCATGGTATACAGCACATTGACTTGTATTCTTTTTTACTTGCACCTATACCTATAGGGCAAGTATTGTATTCGTGCAAAATTTGGAACTCGAGATTTTAATCAAACTTGACATTACTATAATGGAGAAGTCCAAAAAAGTTGGTCCGCCAATGCCGTCTGTCTGTCTGTCTGTCTGTCTGTCTGTCAGTCTGTCAGTCTGTCTGTCTGTCTGTATAATCGACTACAGCCTAAACGGCTGGACGGATTTGCTTCAAACTTCATATATAGGGTCTGTGGGATATTCCCTAGAGGCGAAATTTGAATTTTCATTCTAACCTCAAAATTAAGGGTAGTTTACTTAAGGCCGATTTCAGTTAAAACGGATTTTCTTGAAAACGGCTCTAACGATTTCGATAAAATTTGATGTGTGAGTTAGTTTGGGTATATGCCATGAGGTGGCATACCACGTTTTTCACGAAAAATTTGAATAACGGTAATATTGAAAATCAGCTGTTTCTCGGGTATTTGTGCGGCGATTGGGTTAACAATTATTATTTGTAGATTATAAGACAAGTGCAAAATAATGGCATACCAAATTTTGAAATGCCACGCCCACTTTTATAAAACTTATTTTTTTTCAAAATTTTTACTAGAAATTGAGAAAAAATTATTTTAATTTTTATAAAAACAAAACATTGAGTAAACTCCTACAATGTTATGACTATTATTCCATCGAAACGCGGAATGCCACGCCTACTTTACTGGGAAGAGCAAGACTTGGACTTTAATCCTGATAAAATTATACACTTATAGCATTACGGTGCAAGTACGTACGACCCAGTCGTGCAAATTAGCTACCCGAGATCTACTGACTAGCCAAAGCTTCGATTATGCCGATCATAACCTATGGATGCGAGATGTCTTGTAATCATAGTGTCGAAACTAAAGATTCACTGTAGCTTTCAATAACATAGTACGATATACATACATACATACATATTTATGTACAGTGAATCAATCTCATATGCGTACACCAGTGTTCAAAAATTACAATTAGCTCCTGATCACAAACGACTTGAAATATTAAGTAGAATATGGTATGTACTATTTATTACAGGATATTGAGCACTTGTACTCCATCTAGTTTTAAGAATAGTTAATATTCACTTTGGTTTGAAAACAGAATAAAAGTAAGAAATGAGCGCAAAAGTGTCTCATATTCGTATTCGTACACCAATCGTTTGTTCATTAAACGATACAAATTACTGTTATGTCGCTTGTCAAATTTGTTTCTTTCATTTAGTTATTCTTTTTCAAAGCAATTGGAAGATAAAAGTGAAATATTTTGTGAAGTTTTCTGGAAAAGTCAAGATTTGTGGGAAAAATGAACCTCAAATGAACTGCGAGAACTGATTGTGACATATCACAATATATGCATTAAAACGGTTTGACGGTGTTTCGGTTACACTAAAATCATACTAGAATATAGTTTTTATGATTACTTAAAATTTTACGTCCTTAACTTTGAATAAAATTATTATAAATTAAATACTATCCTATTTACACATATCAACAAATTGAGTTATCGTATTCACAGCTTTCTTAAGCCTGTGAAAGAAATTTTCAGGTATTTGTGAATTTATAATCATTTTGGATTCCCTATTTTAACTCTGTTTAATCTAATTGTTTAATAACCCGGTATTAATATGTATATGAATAATAAATTATTTTATTTTGCTAAAATATGTATGCGCAGCTAAGTATGTATATGTTTGCCGGCTGCGCTTGCACTTCCCCGTTGCCCAGCACTTAACCATTGGTGAATGTGTGTGCGCTATGCACGACGATGGAATTTTCCATCCATGCCTGTGTTGCCGTGGCAGTTTTTTTTTTGTGCTGTAGACACTAATGTTATGTAACAAATAATATACAATATTTACATCTGTATGCTTACTGTAAACGATATAATAAACAATAATAGAATTGAGTTGAACACTTTCGTGGGCAGTAAGAACCTTACAAAGGCTAGACTTTTTGCAAATCTTTGCTCAGAAGGCAGGCACTGTGAACTAAAATATCTATTGTATTATTATGGTGAAATTAGTATGGCATATGTATGTCCTATTTTCAACCAATATAATACATTCGCCTACATCTCGAATCTGAGTACTTATTAAGTTTATAAAGATGATACCTCAGAACAGTGCAAAAGTTCACCGACTTTCTAATAATTGCTTTGTCGGAATTAAGGATTTCCTTGTACTTACTTACTTAAGACCCGTATCCCATTGTGGGTCCTAGGGCCTCGACAATGCCTACGCGCCATCGTGTGCGATTTCTGGACATATGCCTCAGCTCTCCCCAACTCTTTCGCAGTTGCCGTGCTTCATTCTCAACTGTTCTGCGCCACGTACTCCTAGGACCGCCGCATATTCTGCCTCCCTGAGTAAGTGGCTTAGCTACGGACCTGTTACGCTTTCGGAGAGTATGTCCAATCCACTGACACTTTCGTCGTCGTATTGTTGTGCCCATGCTAAAGATATATCGTAGGCCGTCAAATCCTACCGCCTTTTTAGTTTTCAGTGCTCTGATCGCGGTAATAATCTCATCCTTACTAAGGGTTGTGGTGCGGATTCGGAAATTTCTTTCTACGGACACTTCTGTCTGACTTGCTCCTTCCATCTCTTGATTTGATCCTCATCCGATATGAGCAACGAACCGTCTAAACTTTTAACTGGATGTTCAGTAGAGTTTCAGGCACCTATAAGCTCTTTGGTGTTTCTATAAACGGTACTACTATCGCACCTCGCTGCTCCTTCTTCTTGATGTAGTTGCGCTTGTCACGTCGCACGCTACGCTGCACTTCTGTCATCTTCACGCGATATAGGGACATACGCTCGTTCCTCCCTGCTGCTGGATTTGCTGAAATTCGAGCTCTTTGCTGTTTACGTTCGTTGATCCTCCTCCAGGTATCCTCGGAAAGTCCCGCCCTAGCGCTTCCCTGCGATCGACCGACAATCTTTTCAGCACCTGACGTGAAAACAGTTTTTACAGCATACCAATGATCTTGGATGGTGGCGGGCTGTAAACTGCTGATTGTTTCCACTCCACGTGAGAGTTGGCCTCTTAGTTCTTGGCGCACTGTGGGATCTTTCAGTCGGTGTACGTTGAACCTAGGTGTTCTTGTGTTGTTAGACCTTCGAACGGCAGCAGTGCGTAATCGGACAGTAGCTATAAAAAGATGGTGATCTCGTACCAACCCCATCTCCGCTCCTCGTCTGTTTCGGACGTCTAGAAGACTACTTCTAAAGCGGCGACTTATGCCAAAATGGTCAATTTGGATGGAGGTTGCTTGCCTGTCAGTTGACACCCAGCTGATTTTTTGGTAGGCTTTGTGCTCAAAAATGGTGCAACCTATGACAAGACGATTTACGTTGCAAAAATCAACAAATCTATCGCCGTTGTCATTCCGGTTGCCTAGCCCGTGCCGTCCCATAACATGTTTGAGCCCTTCGTTGTCATTGCCTACCTTGGCATTCAGATCCCCCATCACAATGACAATGACGCCGTTGAGTGCATTATAAACAGTTCCCAACTGGTTGTAGAAGGGCTTCTTTTCTTCCTCAGACGAACCATCCGTGGGGGCGTAACACTGTATAATGGTGATGCGACGTACTCTCGTCCGGAATCTGCCCGTTAAAATCCTATTACCGTGCGGCCGCCCGGAAATTAGGCCTTAGTGTCACGCTTAATGGCGGAGTAGATATAAGAATTTCAGCTAAGCCATTTGTCAAGGCTGACGCCAAGATATTCAACCTCACTTGAATAAACAAAAGTTGTGCCTTTGATGGTAAACAGTCCTAGTGTGACTAGTCTTCTTTTTTTAAGACACAAGAACGGTCTTGCAAGGACAAATTCTGTAGCCTAGAGCTTATCGTGCTGTGTTCATCACTAATAAAAATCGCTAAGTCATTCTGATAACCAATGATGATGTGGTCTGATCTCTAGTGACTAGTGACCACAGAGCCGGACAGACTCAACCTATGACTGTTTAATAGAGAGCGTTAGCTGGTCAAAAATCAAAAAAATATATTTTTTATTAAGTGCAGGAAGAGACCCAACTATGGCTATGCCCAATTTACAAAATCTGTAACAATTTATGTACATATTTGCAAAAGTTTGAGGCTATTTATGTACAGTGAAGTCCCACTTTAGCGGACAGCTGTGGGACAGCCGTTTTGCATCCGCTAAAGAAGGTGATCATTTTATAGGAATTGTCAACGAGTTGTCGGCTTAAGGGGGTGTCCACAAATGAGGGATTGCACTCTCTTTTAAAAACTCACTTGCTCCACTGCTCGTGCAAAAATAAAGGGTGGATATGGATATGATCTTTTTTAATGTGCACACATGAGTGTAAAAGTGTAAAATCCAAAACATAATTTTTACTATATTTGTAGCATGATTGGAAACGAGGAGCAGTTAGATTTCTTCGAGCTGCATATCTGTGTAAAGGACTACTGCTTCGCTCGTGAAGATCGTCTCGTTGGTGTAGCTGTACTTCAGCTCAAGGACATTGTCGAAAAGGTACACTTAAACATAAGCCCTGTAAAGGTAAAAAACAAAACTATCGCACTATTTGCATTTCTTTTTCTAAGGGCTCGTGTGCATGCTGGCTTCCACTAGCTAAACGTATACAAATGGATGAGACGGGTTGGACCATTTTACGGATCCTCTCTCAAAGAAATAACGATGAAGTTGCAAAGGAGTTCGTCAAACTAAAATCAGAAATTCGACAAGAACCCATGATGGGCACTTAAACTATTTATGAAAAAAAAAAACACATAATTTAAACAAAAATGAAAAAAGAACTTATTACATATAGTATTTTATTTTTAATAATACATTTAATTTTTGTGTCGTTTCCTTTTTTCGATTCCTTTTTGTTATATACTTTAAATGTTTATACATAAAAATATATATAAAGGTATTAAATGCTGTTGCTGGCTTCGCTATACATATTTCAAAACAGAAACAAACTAAAACAAAAAAAAAAACATATTACACTTTAAACAAGGAAACCTGAGAGGCTTATCAGTAAAATCCAATAAATGAAACTAACATCATATAATTGTATATTATATATATGAGAAGAAGAGAAACAGAAAAAAGGTGTTTATTAAAATAGGCTTTAATAAATTTAGAATATATACACATATATATATGATAAAGTATAGATTTAAAAATTAAAATATATATAAATATTTATATATATAAAAAGACTCCTTGTATTAAAAATATTTCTTAACATAAAACTAAACAAAAAAAACTTGTAAATTTACAAACAAAAAAATTATTAGGATTAATGCATAAAATATTAAAAAAAAAAAAAACAAAACAAAACAAAATAAGCAAAACCAGAACTATAACTACAACTATTCGAATGTGTCAGCATGATTATTTATACAGAGTATTAAATTTAAATTAAACAACATAAATAAATCATAAATTGAAAACAATCATACAAGCTAATACATTATACATACATAAATATTGAATAAGTATATAATGTATATATGTATGGATATGTATAAATTCAAATAAGTATATATGTATATATATGGATATATACGCATCACATAATAGGCATGTAAGTGTTGTTATTTATTTATTTATTTATTTTTTTCTCAAATTTTATTAATTGACAACACATTGTTTTTTTTTTTGTTTTCTTTGGCGTAGGTACTTATGAAGAAGTATAAATATATATAGGTACTAACAAACATACGCACATTATAGTTAAACAAAACAAAAGGTTAACAGAGACAAAATAGAAACAACAAATGTGGGTCACAGCATGGGGAACAAAGTCTGGCCCATAAAAATACATACACTCAAGTTTTAATTTTTTTTACATCTGAACTAAATAAAACCAAAATAAGCGTATTGTGTATATTGTAGTATTGGAAAAACAAAAACAAAAAACAAAGCTATAAGTGCTTTTGGTAGATTTAATGACATTAAGTACAATTTTTACAAAAGTGGGGTTAACAACATTTGACGTCATATATACATACATAATGCCGAGTCAAACATACTGCGGGCATTAAACAACCCACAATGGGGCTCTCGAATTTTACCAAAAAAAAAAAAACATAACGTAGCTCAGCAGTTTTGCTGGGATAACAGATTTAGTTTCTTGCAGACATCATCATTTGCATGGCACATTTTCAAGACTAGACTCGAGGCACATGAGTTTATCATCATTTTTAACATGTCTCCAACAGTACAGTCTCGATTAGATTTTCAGATTTGCAGCAGTATCTTTGTGGATGGCTTTGCTATAAGTGCAGAAACACCTTGAAGGCCGAGCTAACACTGGTATTTCAAAAGCTTGACATGACAGGCTACATATGTCATTGCTCTTTTTATTATAACTGACCGTTATTTCTTTGTATTGAAATTTCAATGTGTATCGATAAGTTTGACAGCTTAACCATGATAGCAATTATTTTCTTACAAAACCGATTAATGGTAAGTCAAAGGGGCATCAAGTGTAAGCAGAGTACGTGCATCTCAAAGTACGTGACCAACAACATGCATAACTGTGGGGTAAGTGAACTATTATTTTCTGAAATCTTTAATTAAATTATTAAATGTTACTACATATTTACTACCTCACTTCGAAGCCCCATTTAAGCAAAGTTAATCGATTGAATGATAGTGGCGCAGCTTGTTGAGCGCCCTACGAAAATGCTCATGCTCCCTGAGTTGCCCTTGGAGACTACACATATGTACATGTTTTCCTTATGTTAAATACACCATGGCCGGAGGTTTAGGGCGCCTTGCCTTTGATTACTTAGGTTTTTAAAATGGGAATTTCGAAAATGTCTGGAAAGTACTCCTTTTACTCTAGGAATGTCTCACGGCATATGCAATCTGTCAAAGCTGAAACTGTGCACTTCTCTAAAAATTCAATTCCCAACTGCAAGGTCTTTATGAGGTGAACATTTTTATGGCTGGTCGGCATACTATATTTTGATGCGTTCAGCCTCACATTGATATGCCTAGATAAACCTCATCGGTTAATAACGCAAGAAAGTTTTAACTTCTACGTTAAATCAATCTCAAAGGGATGCCGATAAAACATTGCCGTTTTTCTGATAGAGTTTACCTCTTTAACCACTTTGTTTTCAGCAATGGCTTGACTTTCCTTTCTTCTGGCGTATCGTACCATCAAAGAAGATATGGAATTAAAACATTGGCCCTGCTTCATACAGCATGATTAGCTGGGTAGATTCTTTACACTTAAGTATTTTTAAAAACCAATTCCATATGAATCGCACTATCATACAAAGCGGATGGAGGGACTATGAGTTTTTCCCATACCTATTTATACCAGTCTTTCTCTCTTGCATAATTTCAGAAAAATGCCTCCTTCTAGAAACAATGTGCTGGTAATGATACACAATGTGGGCCTGGTTTCTAAGCTGGTTTTTTTCGCAGTATACTTCCCTTTAACTCTGATAGAGAGGCCTAAGAGCTTGTCAGCGCTATCCGTATATATCTGTTCTGGAAGTAATTTTTTTACCAGAGCTCCCATGGGTTTGATTGCTTAATTACACTGCTCAGCATAGCCACTAGATTTATACCTTCGAACAACTTTCTTCAATACCTTGTGGGTTGGTTTGCATCGCTATCCGGATCCTGGCTTACCAAAGGTACTTTTATTTCTATTTTATCATTCTTCGAATTTGAGTCAGTTTCTTGATCTTTTGTCTTATCACTGCAGTTTATTTACTTATCATGGTAAGGCATATGGTCGAGAGAATAAGTTTTCGTCGGTAAAATAGATTTTTGGGCTATCACAGCAACCAAACCAACGCTCTTTCGTCTAAATGTATGCCCTCTCATAATAAATAGTTCCAAGACCAATCCAGAGAAGGATTAAATCAGAATATCTTATTTCTTATTCGTTCTTTGGGCGTCCTAGTCATTCGTATTCAATTGAGGTTGCCCACGGTTACTTGTAAAAGACTGCCGCTTCAAATGCTGCTGTCATTATTTTGATTGAGCTATTCACCACGAATATATACAAAAGTTTCCGACATTTTCCTTCGATTCCAAAGTTCTTTCACTACGTAAAGTCATAAGTTAACACAAAAAGGTTCATGAGTCAGAAGTCAGCAGGGCCCTATTTAGTGTTCGATCGAACATAAGGTATTGGTTTCGATCATTTTCTGTCAAAAATCGGCAAAATCATTGGATTTTGTTAACATCATCCGAGTGAAACTTTTGGAAGTAAACATATTGCGAATAGCTCTCAAGCAGCTCTCGAAAGCAAACTGTCAAGTGAACAAAAGTCTTGGAAGTAGGTCGCGGAGATACTCTCGGCAAACGGACTTTTTGAAAGTCACTCACATGTGGACACAGAATTTCACCACATCTCGTATTTTTCGACTAGCTGTCGAGAGTATACATACGTGGCAAAACAGTGGACATCGGAGGAAACAAATCAAATCATAGAGCAATATGAGTGGTGTATTGAAACTTTGTAGTCGCAATGGATTGTATTACATATTTTGTTCAATAAACTCTAAGAATTCTACCAGGGAATATGCGGTATTACAAACTCAATAATACTGCATTCAAATGAAGAGAGTAACTCTCAAGGGCTTACTGACAAAGTCCTATCAAGATACCTTAATATCTAACAGAGGCTATATCTATCTCTACTGAAACATCACCTTAAAGCTTAAAACCCTCTGCTTTTGTATACAACAAAACTGTCGAGATTGTACTGTATTCTTTAACCGGATATAAAGCCATGAAATTTGTTAAGTCAAAAACAATAACAATAAGTAAATGGTAGGGCAAATATACTATTATTAATATCCATATTTAGCAAATGCTGAATTAAGTTCAACTTAGGTCTTTTATTCAATAGCATATTCCATGTGTATGCAGAACTTGTACATGAAGTTGCCTTTAAAAACCACCAGTTCCAATATCATATGTTTTCTTCTCTAATTAGTTTTAAAATAATCATTGATACTACCCTTATGTACATCGGTAGACTACCAGTATATAGTACATACATATATAACACTACGTTCTTCCGTTGGAATTTAAAACATATTATTTATATAAAAATCTACGCAATGTATAAATAATCTTTTTTTTTTTTTATTCGCCCTAGTTATAAGAAACTCTACATTATAACAAGTAATTAACAGTAAATATAGGACATACCTTACGTACATTTGTATATGTATATTACGTCTTCGTAAGAAAGTATTGCTCAACTAGTATGCTTCCATGCCAAACAATTGACAAAAACAAAAAAAATTGATTTTCATAATTCAACAGAATGACATTTGAAAAAATTGACATTTTGATCGGTGTGTACGAATGTAGGAACGTTTGGACGATTATAAGCGGCACTACCTCCACTTAAACAAAAGAAAATCATTCATCAAACCAATTTTGATTCTAATCGTCGTAGTTATTTCTAATTATATCAGATTAGTCTTGGGGAAGTAAGGCTATACTCGTAGTCAGTCACCATTTCAAGTCTCAGATTCATCACCTTTAGATGGTATTAGCTTGATGGCAGTTTCACCAAACTCTAGCCATGATTATGCAAAGAGCAAAACTTAGGCTAATCCAACAAGAGCTGTTCTTTTTTTTCGATCAATAGAAAACTGGAAAATGTTGTGTACAACCTTTGAGGATAGTAGTGGGACACAATATATTCCAAATGTCCGCCTTGATTCTGACTACAATTAGTGATTTTTTAACGAAATCTTTTTTAATCAAATCTCGCATAATTGTGGCTGTGTATTTCGTGTCTGACATTTCATTTAAATCATTTCTTTAACATAGCTCCATCAAAACAGTCTACTGATGTTAAGTCCCATTATTTCGGAGTTAAATTGAAGTCTTCATTTCGAGAAATCTCGCATATACATAAGACACTTGTTAGGCAATGGAGTTAATGTTTCACCAGCTATGTCGCATGGTACGTCAACCTGATGAAAATAAACGTCGCTCTGGTGCCTGTGCCTACTGACGCTTTGGCCAAGGCCTTTACCCAAAATGTGGTCTGAAGTGATTGCAATTCCTATAATCGTCTCTGAACAGACACAACTAAGTTTTCCGTCACACTCTCAGCTGACATTGGTGGACGAACACGAAATAAAGTCTTCACATAATTTAACTGTCCGAGATGTTCAATTTTATCGATTTAACTCACCATAGCTGTGCGAGAAGGCGCTAGATGATAAAATAATGTGAATTCTAAGTAATGCTTCCGCTGTATTTTCACAGTTTTTGTAACGAATTTTTACCATTTCAACACGTTGTGCGAATTATATTTGAAACTTCCTTGTTTGCACTCATCAAAAATGATCGCAATCATAGTTGCGTAGCAGTCATATTGATGTCAGCATTTTCCTAGTACCTCGGTGTTAAAGCAAATTTGATATCTCCACCAACGTCAAGAAGACGTTAGTTAATGCCATCTTCACACCTTCAGTTGTAAACCATGTTAACCCCTAGAAATAGATGAAAAGATCTTTAAAGTCAGCTGCCTTCACGTGTTAGGTTGATTAAGGTTTCGCCAAGGTACACAAAGAAATATAAATGCCACATAATGCACTCACGAACCAGACGGGACATCCATTTTAATTGCTTTTCTGTCTGTCCAAAGCAGCATGGAGATGATCTGAGCTAGGCCTGACCTCTTTACCATCACATCCATCTTTCCACTTTCACGGCTCGTCGGTATGGTTAAAACCGTTTTAGGACGCAAAAAATGTTTGAGGAATACTCTAAATTCGACTACCACAGAAATTTTTTGCTAGATGCTTCTATTAGGTTTGGGTTCTCTTTTGAACGGCTGCTTGAATCTTCTCGTAAATGATGAGTTCTTCTCCAAAGATGGTTCGATTACAAAAATTCGTTATGGAACTGTCCAGCACTCAGATTATAAGTCATAACAATTGGCTAAGTAGTTATGTAGGACATAGATACAGGCAAAATAACAGATAAACTTTAGTTCTCAAATTATAATTATGTAACCCATTTAACTCAACTTTCATTTAGTCTCTCACACAACAAGGAAAGTCCCCATACCCAACATTACCTAGGTTACCCATCATCTAAAACGCCGCTAGCTCCTTTGAACTCAATCTTAATAGCAGTTCCAACGAATTGGAATTTTAACAGTGTTACGAAAAAACAACACACACAAAGCAATATAATAAAATGGTTAAGCTTTAATAAAAGGTTATGCTTATGAGCTTGTTAAACCAGGTTCAAAGAGTATCTATAGGTACATTACTGCCGAAGAAAGTTCTGATATTTTGAGAAGAACACATATTTTGTACAACGCATGGTGTAGAGCATCATCAAAACCTACCAAAAACCAA
Source organism: Xylota segnis (assembly GCA_963583995.1). NCBI lineage: Eukaryota > Metazoa > Arthropoda > Insecta > Diptera > Syrphidae > Xylota > Xylota segnis. The sequence continues at coordinate 14,656,367 of OY757240.1, forward strand.
AACAGATTCCAAACGTTATTAACACGCAAAAGAAAAAAAAAAAACAAAAAAAAAATATCTTATCATCAATTACGTGCCTTGATAATATTTTATTATTTCCTACAAAACAATACCAAACCTTATAACAAAACAAACATATATCCCAACCTAGGTGGCGCTGATGGTGCTCTACAAAGAATACAATTGGAATTTTTCTTAAAGCTTTGAGAGTGTTTACCATAACAAAAAACAAAAAGTTAAACGTACAGAATTTAAAAAAAAAACACAACAATGAGAATTATATTAGACAACAAAGAACATTAACGTCCTACGGTAACAACGATTTATATTACAGGAATACCAAAAACAAAAAAAAAACTTAGATCAACGGTAGGTTTCGAAAAAATAGAATAATTTACTTTTCAAAAGCAACACAAAATAAAAAAAAATAAAAATAAACACGAGTACATAAGATATATGTAAATTACAAGAAAAAACAAAAGTTTACTGGTAAGGAACGTGCTTAAAAACAGAGTTACTTTATTCTCTATTGGTTTAGAAAGATACTAAAATCGCATAAAAGTTATTTCATGACATATCAAACATATATCTGCCATCAGTTGCTGATAGACGAGCAAAAACTACCAAGAAATATGTTTAAACAAAATCAATTCCCCCAGTGGGAGTGTTATTAGTTGAAAAAAACAACAAAAAAAATTTTAAATGTTATAAAACTAGGTAAATAAAATCTACTTCTCAGAGGTACCAATATAACTAAATGAAAAATAAACGTTAAAAACTGAAAAATTATACGAAATGGAAGATGTCGTGAATGCAAGTGCATCCATGTCCTTAAAACAAAACAGATTATGCATATCACCACAATCTGGTCTTGGTAAATTTTACGAGTATTTGTAGAAAAGAACACAGAAAATATGTTTATATATATTTTTTAAAGTTATATTTGATTTATTTGCATTTTTAAACTCAATCAAACTCGCCTTTGTCTCTGTATTGCCGTTTCAAAAGTCCTCTTTTCACTCGCATTCGTTAGGTTGTTTTAGCGAAAGCTTTGAGAGGTATTTTGGCAGTGCTGCCAGGTCGCGGGCTATGTTATCGTATGCTTCAAAATCTGGTTTAGAAAAATCGAATACAGCTTCACTTCTGTTTATGAGCTTTGTCGGTGATGTCTTTTACCCAGTACCTCTATAGCCTGTTCACTCTAACAATCCCTCAAGAGCTTGAAGTTAATCCCATAAGAAATCCGTGTCCCTTCATTTCAAGCTGAAAAGCGCTTGTCCAAAGGATGTAGAGGCTCCCTCAAACTGTATTAAACATCTGCAGTCTAAATCCCCAGTCTAAGTCCCCAAGGCGTCAGAACATGATTTTCCTAATACTGCAGATCTTTATTCTCAAACTAAGCAAATTTTGAACTATGCCTGCATAGTTTTCTTTTTGAAGGTTACAAAAAAAAAACAGTTCCATGTAAATGGTGTAAGGGATCTGACTAATATGCCAACAGGATCGGTGATCGAAACAACCTGCTTTTTGTCATCACTACTTTGATTTGATCTAGCAATACGCCGGCTATTACCTTTTTCTCTATATTTTACTCTCTCCACAGGGTATTGAACAAGTTTAGTCGATATGTTGTTCCAACTAGCTAGTTTAATAATTACCCCTTCCCTTTTGCTATCGGACACAATCTCTCAGTTGAGGGAAGGTCACAATTCTCTTCTCTGTGTAAGACAATAGTTCAATTCAAGCCTATCGTTAATCTAAATACCGAGTACACTTGCTCCGAGTTATTTATCCCTTTCACTCTTTTATTCGTCTTCATAAGCTTTTTGGGACCGATCAATTGATTACATCTTGCCCTGCTAGGCAGTTACGTGACTCTACGTACTTGGACCGTGGATATTGTGGCTCAAGTGGTTAGTACATTGGACCACGGAGGAAGGGGTTCCAGGTTCAATCCCAAGCAACACATGCAACTTTCTATTGCGACCCCATCTCTCGCGAGCTTTTGACAAACATCCGAGAGTACAACTATCTGGAGAAAGCTTCTCAAATAACAAGTTGCCCCTTCGGACACGGCATTATTAAGAAAATTAGGCCCCCCTTTCATACGTGTAAAGAATATAACACGCTCAACACGAATGGTTGTAAGAAGTAGGCCCTGGGTCCTAGACCTATCTCGCTAAAAATTTATTTTTTTTAAATACTTGAACCTTCGACTTGTAAGCATTGTTGTAAGCTTTTTATAATTCTGACGGCTTCTTGTTAGGTATTGTGCATTTCTCCGATTCCACTCTATTTCATTCAACTGATGTCTAAAGTAAGTCCCCTATTAAAGTCAGTACTTTCACATCTTTTAGAACGATTCCAGTTACATTTTTCTACATATTAGAATGATCCCTTAAGCTTCGCTCGACTATGGTATCACTTCTATAGCCAAAGACTTTTAAAGCTGTTAGTGTACTCCGAACAAAAACGGCGACTTTAAAGTGCAAAGCTTCATACTTAATGTATCAACATGCACTTCTTACTTTACAGATAATCCCTTTTCAGGAATCGTAACTAGTTCTCCTTACCTACCTACCATTATGATGCGAATTTATGGAAAACCCACAGCTTTTTCCCTGAGTATCAAACTCGACCCTAACCATAAAAGCCTCAACACCCTTTAAAGCTTTTCTTATTTATTTTTTAAACTTTTTCATAGCTACATCAATTATCGAACAAAATTATAATAAACTATAAAATCAAATTTCAATTTTTTTCTTTGGAATATACGAGTATACATATATTTAACAAAAAATACATTGTTTAAAGAAAAAACACTTACATAAAAGCTACATTTACTATTAATACTACTACATAATAAAGCGCGGTCCAAATAGCAAAAATAAAATGAATAATTATAATTATATCTAAAATAGTATTTCTCAACAAAAAATTTAATAAAGAAATACATTTTCATTTCTTCAGCTTAAAAATCAAATTTTTATTCATGAAAATTGAAAATTAACTTGTTCATATGTAAATATATAAATAAATTATATACATATATAAATATTTAACTAAATTTAAAACGATTTCTTCCTTTTCCTTTAAATATGCATATAGTAATGGGCTTTATCAATGTTAATATTTAAAAAAGAAATCAAACAAAAACAAAACTTCTTAAAAAAGCAAACTTTATAAGAGAAAACAAAATCCCGAAAATTTGTTTCATTTTACTATAAAAATATATAAAACATCCACTCAATCTGTGGTCCTGAAAATTTATTTATTTATTTTTTTTTAACAAGGTGAAACACAAGTAAGATGAGATGCTTCTACATATATATATATATATATTAGACTATACCTATGATTTGCACAATAATGGATGAATGACGACCTAAAAGTTTCTCCGAACAAACCAAAGATTAAAATATATATATATATATATATAAATATATATGTATATGGCACAACTTAAAAAGAATAATAAGAAACTGAGGAAAAATGAGTATTAAAATATATATATATATATTTCACTTATAAAAAATATATAAAGAAAAAAAATTGAAAAATACACATCATTGCAAGTTTAACTAAAATTAATATAAAAATATATATAAAAAAATATGTATGTATGCAGACAGACAGACATATATATATATACTAACATGTTTGTTATACACATTAAGAAAAATAAAAATACAAAAACACAATCACATAATAATTCCAATAACATGAATATATAAAGGTGGAATGCGTTTGTATAAACAAAAACAATATATCACCCTTTTTAAAATATATATGGTGCAATATTTTGAAGTAGATTTATTAATTATTAATGTTAAACAATAATATAAATATTATGTATAACGCATAGAAAATGTATTTCCCAAAAACCTACATGGGCAAATTAAAATACAAAATAATTAAACCATGTGAATTGTTATCTGATTTAAACATTATCAATACACAAATGTGCATGAATATATAAATGAAAATTAAATCTTTATACATATATTCATGTACAGATGGGTGAATATATTTAAACCAAAATGAATATATTAGTTATAAAAATTGTAGTTAGCCATACATTATCTGTACACCAGAATTAAAATAAAATAATAAAAACTGAAGATAATTAAAAAAAATAAAAACATACAATATAATATTTGAAAAAAAAACAACTTGTATGAAACAAATCAGCATAAGAAACCAAAAAAATAAAAATTAATACATATACATACGTGAATTTACAAGTTTGACGATGGAGGATGAGATATATAAAATAAAAATTATTCAAAATAAAAATGACATAATTAAAACCAAACAGTTGAATGAAAAATAAAATAGCAAAAAAAAAAAAAAGAAAATAACTTTAAAAGGAAATAAAACAAAGAAATATGTCAAAAACGTTTTTAGTGATGGTGTTTATATATCGAAAACATTCTTTATCCAATGTCTTTAGCGACCTTCAAACTCGATACATTCCAAGAAGAAATCTCCGGTACTGTATATAAGTACAAGGTAGGTTGCAAAGTAAATATGTTTTTTTTTTTTAATTTAGATCCTTAGATCTTTGGCGGGAATGTCCAATTTTCCTATCTTTGATGAACTTACGCACACAGTTTTAATGGAATCTGCTGTGATCACGGATTTCGGTTGGGTAACATGTCGCGCTGTCATTCTGGTCACGCCGGATATCTAAACTTTGTTCGTGATACTTAAAACGGGGGGGTAGTGTTTCGAAAATCCTTTTAACTGGAGGATGATTGTCCATTCCCATGACAAGTCAAGTGTTTTGGCACTTTGGAATACATCCAAATCTTGGTGTAACTCATAAAATTTGGGGTCGTATCTCTTCCTCCATTCTACTCTTTATAGCAAAACTGTCAGATTCAATGGTTGCAGTTAGGGGTATTGAACTCATTTCTTTCGCCAAAACGAAGTAGCAGAGGATTCATAGGATAAGTGTTCACCGGATTCCTACTTAGGTGTTATTCGTTGAATTAATATTGCTAAACTCTTTGTAAAGCTCAAGACGAAGAATGAGGAGGAAGCGATGGTGAGCCTTGAGTTGAAATTTGTTGGTCTTTTTGAAAAGCCACAATAGTACGAGCCTTTTAGAGTGTGGAAGTATTTGGAAGACGGGATATTCACATAAAACATGTATGTATGTTACAATGTCCTCGAGGCATAGTCGGTACGGGCGTGATTGGCTAATACCAAATTTCTTGCGGTGATAGTTGAGTTAAGACCTACATACGAGTATGTCCAGATAGAAAGCACGTCAGGATCTTAGCGTTATATTTGGTCATTGCTAGAATCTCTTCCGATTTTTTTAAGAAATAATGAATTTCTGGGCATGTCTTTACCCAGTTAGTGAATTCCACTAGGAGAGCTTTTCGTTTTGTTCCCACTGATTCAACTCTATCTTTATCTATCTATATCTCCTGGGACCCATATTAAAGTGGGTCTTTTGTGTACAGCTAGCTAAAGAAGCGTTTAAAGACAATTCCAAACCAGCTTAAACTTAAGGTCAAAGGACGTGAGAGCATTTAAAGCTGCTTGGTTCCTCGGTAAAATATTTACATATACATAGAAACATTCTGCTGCTGAGGATAGCAGCGATATTCCTTCAGGATTTTCACATGTTCAATAGAGAGAGTGATATGGCAAGAAGAGAACATGCATCCAGTCAAACGAAACAAATGAAGAACAACAAAACCCCCAAACTCTGTTGGCCTACCAACAGTGCTTTTCTAACATGGTGGTGCTATTTTGGTAGGCTGAATGCACCAAATCATCAATCAAGTATCGGTGGATGAAGTCATACCCGATAACTAAATTATCAACTGCAACACACTAATCGACATGTACCAGTGTGGCAGATCGACCAAATGTTAACACTAAGATAAGTTCTGGAAAAGATCGACACGTATTTCAAATCGAGACCCAACATCTGTTTATCGACTTTAAAAACGTACATGACAGTATTCATCATTTTGAGCTCTACAAGACGATGACCTCATTCGGCATCCCGACAATACTGACCCAGCTTTGACGTTAGAAAACACGCAACGCGCAATACAGTTCATCTAAACTGTTCGAAACATCCACCGAATTTTACTAATGAGATGCGCTGTTGTGTGATTTCTTCTATCTTGTGCTGGAACAGATAGTACGCAGGGGAGGTGTAAACACGAAAAGCACTATTTTCAACAAATCTGTCCAGCTGCTGGGAAACGACTCCCAGCTCGTCGTTATAGAAGATTGTACGGCAATCAAAGAACAGACGAAACGAGTTAGCCTTCAAGTAAAGAAGGACAAAACCATTTACCCGCTGTCAACAAACAAAGAAGGAACCGTAACTACGAGGTAGTAAAGGAGTTTACCTACCTCGGAGTATATATCAACACCTAGGAAACCGCCGAGAAAACCGCTGCTACTTTGGTTTGGAGAAACAAATGGGTTCAAAATTCCTAACTCGGAAGACATTGATTCTGCCAGTTCTTCTGTATGGAGCTGAGTGCAGGACGATAAGCAGGAAACCAGAGCAGATTTTGGGCACTTTCGAGAGAAAAATTCTTCGTCCAATGTCGGTCCCGTATGCGAGGAAAGCGAATGAAGGCGATGTAACCACGAAATCTATGAGCTTTACTAAGATGTGGATGTACTCCAGAAAACCAAAACAAAGACCGAACCTCCAAGCTATTACGGATGCCAGAGCGCTTGATCTGGACAGTGGAGTGGAAGGCTGCCGTGGGTCAGGCAGGGACTCTTCATGGGTCGGGAGCCCGTTAAGTAAGTAAGTAAGCATATATTAAGTAGGGATAATTGTTTAGTCAACTTTAGAGATCCAGGTTAATGTAAAATATTGGATAACTTAGGGAAGTTATTCTTATATACGCGACTCCTACACGGGTACTGAGAACAGCTACATATACATAGGTATATAAATTCGTATATAAGAACGATAAATACTACGCATATAAGAGCATCGCTTGGAGTACAGAGAGTTTTTGTGACTAGATACGTATTACTTTCATACACTTTATGCTTTTTTTCGCCACTAAGCTCCGAAGAAAAGTTTATTTCTAAACTCAACTATAACTAAAAAGATCATCCAACAAGAAGTGTCATTTTTAAACTGTCAATACTCAACTATCAGTGTGACCTTTTTGACGTTAAAGGTAGGAGATTATTTAATATGGATTGGCACACACTCATTTAAAATAATAGAATAGTGAAAATTCACTACAAAAATCGTAGAATTGTCGCGGAACCTCTTCTTTGGTCATCATTAAGCCCCTATTTGGACAGCTATTGTGAATATAATCCATAAATTTGAGTATCTCGGAAGACTCCAATTAGTATTCGTATGGCAAGGTCAGCTGGCAATTTCGTCGTCATAATGCAGAGAGTAATCGAAAAACCCAGAGTTGTCTATTTCGAGACGATCACAGGAATTGGGCGCATCCGTAACCACTTTGCACCACGTTTTGCATAAATATCTTGGCCTACATGCCTATAAGACTTAGTTAGAACACGAATCGAAGCCAGAACGACATATGTCTTCTGCAGAACGGCGCTACAGCTGGTGAAACAATAGCTCATTGTCTGGACGTGCGAAATGGAAACTTCAATTGGCCACCGAGATCTTGGGATTAAACATCATTAGCCCCTTTTTTTTAGCTATGATAAAGATAAAGTCTACAAAAAAGGGTTTATACACCAAACGAAACTATCACTTTTTATAAAAATGTTGCATTTTTCTATTTAAAATTACCCTATATGTACTTAGAAACGAATGTAGCTAAGCTGTTATAAAGTTGTATTTATATTTCAAATCCAACGACTTTCTTGCATATGTTTATGTATATGTATGTAGGTACACCCTCGGTTTTTTACTCAAAAATCTGAGTTTGCTTTGCTTTAAGCCGAATAAAAAATATACAGTAAGGCTGTCGCGAACGGATCGTATGATACCCTACCGTTCTTTCTTTCCATCAGTCCCAATAAAATGCTAAAACTCAACCACAATAGTAGAATAGTTTCGACGTAAGTACTATAATTATAGTATCGCAACATTTGAACACTGTTTTGGTTTTCAATCTTTATATGACAATGAATAACTTATAATAAATACTTACCATCAAATAATTTATAAACATATTCTGTGTCAAACTTGGAAAATCCTTGAGTTGTCCTTTCCACCTTGGTCAGCATTTTGTTATATTCTGTCGTATTACTGTTCACCGTCCAACAGACAGAAACGGTTAGATATGTCAGACTTGAAATTGAATTTTCAGTTGAGCACCAACCCTAAAGTGGTTACAAAACAGTTCCTTAACAAAGCTAAGACGTTTATGTTGGGAAAAACAACCAATAGAACTATCTCTGCTCCGGAGTAATTGAGTGATAGTTAAATTTTTTATTCATGTATCTTCATTCCAGCGGAAAGCGTCGCGCGATTAACGAGTTTATTTAATGGGCGGTTTTAATGTTAATGTTCTACACCACTTAGCCTGAGTGGTTTAAAGTTAAAATCTCAGCGATAGAGTGAAAGAAAAGGGCGTAAGGAAAGATTAAAGGGAAGAGGAGGTTTATTGTTACACATTCTGAATTATCAAACCGTTCACGATTTCTGAAAATTCACTTCGAATTCCAAAGCAGGCTTTAAGAACTAAGAATCCTTGGAAGACCGACGGGACACAACTACTTATGTACGTTAATATAAATTCCGAATAAGTGCAATGGAAATGCAATTTAAACCATCCGACACTCCAGTGTTACGAAGACCGAGAAAAAGAATTAAGGGAACCACGTCTTCGCACTACTGCTTCTCTCTGACTGACTACTTTGCTAGCCAGGAACAGATAGTAGGGTATATTAGATGCCAATCATGGCAGGCAAATTGTAGTAGAATGCGTCGATGTAGGAAATGAGGGTGTTTAACCCCTTCAATCAACCATCCTAGGACTTGCCTGATGCAGTCACCATAGTGTGCATCCTTCTCATATAACCAGAGATGCAGTAGTAATAAATAGTGCCCTTTAGATATTGGTATTATCACGGCGATTTATTGGCTATACTTTCCAGTGACGCGGATTGGGTCATATACATATGTAAGTAGGTACTTATTGGGGAGAAGCTTTAAGGAGCTTATGTAGGTACCTACATATGTACATGTAGTTACTAAAGATGTAGGCCAACAGTTTTAACTTCCTTACAGCTTTTTAATATCGGTTTCTTGAACTGGTTATAACGACGCGAATTTCAGAAATAAGGAACTGTCTGTAACAAAGCATGCAGAACGTTCGGAACGAAATTGGTTCCAATATTTTAATGGATGTAGAAATAAATATTAAAATAAACCGATTGAGTTGGATTCTTTGACATTGATATTTTTAGTATAAGAGATTAAGTAATACGAGAGAGGAAGGAAAGTAATTAGTAAACTGAAAAGATGATGAATAAACGTGTTCTTCGTTCGTCATGTTGGATTCGCCGCCCGTATTCGACAAATTAGAGTTAGAGAGTTTAGGAAAATTGGAAGAATTGGATGGATGAGTAAGTTGTACATTCTTTCGCTATATATTTCCGATATATGTACTTTATGTAAAACATTCACAATTGGATTACATTTGCTTCATCGAGTTCACGCAGCCTTCCACTCTCTTCGATCCCAAGCATGGTGCTTCCAGATGTTCAGACCAAGAGCTCTTGCATCCGTGATAGATTGGTCGTTAAAACGGAGGTTCAGTCTTTCTCTTCAACTCTAACCTGGGGTCTGATCCTTTTTGCTTGGTAACTTTATTGCCTATTCGCTCCATGTGGCCGAGCTGGTGTAGTAGAGCTATTAGTTAGACCACCTCCACTTCTTGGTACAGCTCATAGAGTTCGCAGTTATGTTTCCTCCTCCATTCGCCCTTCTCGCATACAGTAGCCAAAATCTGTTATGCTTTCCCACTTATCATCCAGTACTCGAGCTCGATACAGCAGAACTGGCAGGATCAATGTTTACCATGTGCAGTACCAGCAGTACATGTGGAGTACCAGCGGTTTCCTAGGGTAAGCCTTCGCCAAACCTCCACTAGGAGGTCATTTGTGCAGTTGGTATTTACTCGGAGGTAGGTAAACTCCTTAACAACTTCGAGCTTATCCTTACCAATAGTGACGTTTTGTCCTAGGCAGTGGACCGATGCTTCTTTGTTTGTACTCTGCTTTGTCCTCATTTACTTCAAGGCCAACTCGTTTCGCCTGTTCTTTAATTGCCGTAAAAGCTTTTATAACGGCGCGCTAGGAGTGACCAATGATGTTGATGTCGTCTGCGTATTCCAACAACTGGACAGATATGTTGAAGATAAGGACTTCTGTGTCAACACCTCCCCTGTGCACTACCTGTCACTCAACAGCGTCAAAATCTGGTCCATGTTTGTAATAGTTCAGAGGAATTGTTCCCGCGTGATTTCCAGCGTCACGGGCACAGCTGGATCAGTTTTGCCGGGATCTCAGTGTCGGTCGCCACAGTCTCTTTTCAAGAAACCTGACTTACTCTTAGAACTTATTCATGATGTTCCAGTTCTAAGCCTGGAATTGGTCCATTTTCCTGAGATATCTTTTAACACTACAGTCTCTAGTATGTATTAATTGTTTCGTTCTTGTTTAGAAGAGGCTTGACATAAACCTAGACTTCTAATGGAGCATTTCTACTGGATCCCGTATAAATGGTCAAATTTGACCCAAAAATGTTGGGAAATATGTAGATATTTTTAGTCCAAAAGCAAGAGGAAAAAAATGTTTTTCATCATTTTTACGCGAGGCATACCTTACTACTTTCCACGTGTAGGTCTAGCTTTCTAAAAAAAACCTGGCTTACTAGGTTTTTGATACTAATATTGTAACTTGGTAAGTTTTGCCACAGAAATCACTTCCTCGTAGTACTCGTATAAAATATGATGACTTGAAAAGTTGCACCAGAGCCAGGTATTATTTTCATGTTAAACGCAATTAACGCAGTGTTAAAAAATTATCTTTTAAACCAATTGGATAACAATGTACTTCCTCGTATCTTATAAATCTCTGCACTTATTTAGATCTCAATTCTTTTATCCTCAAAGTTAGAAACCCCGCACGGTTTTTGTTCCGAACTTGGCTCATATTTCATTGTTATGTCTTTTGTCGGATAACTTAATCCTAGTCTCTTCTTCCGTCTTCCTGCGAATGGCGATTAAAGAAGTCTTTCCTTGACTCAAAGCTGATTTCCACTTAAGATACCCTCATCTTTTGCGATAGCTAAGCTGACTTGGAATCCATAGAGAAGGCAGGGCAGTTTAATATTCACATTTGTTGAGTGCCAGCTTATGTATTTTCCACGGAATTGATGAGCTGAAGAACGTTGCCGCCTTGACTTTGATTCTGTACTTGATCCATCTTTATGCTCATTGGCGATCTATTATATTTAGTCAATTCTATCCGGTGTGTGTGTTCCCCCGAGTAGCGGGGTGCAGAGATCCAAAATACAATATTTGTGACTGTGTTTCAAGCAACGGTCTTTGCTATACGAACGAATAGGCAACAGGAAATCAACTCCCGACGGAAGGACTGGCATTGCGCTAACGATTATCCAGACAGCCACTAATAAGAAGATCCACCAGAAATTCAAGATCAAGATCAATCGAGAAGTCAAACAACAAACTGACGATGTGAATCCTAAATTTCAGTAGAACGAACCAATCAACCAACCAACCATCCGTGGCTATCAAATAACTGGGGACTACCTGGCTATTATTAACTAGTTATTGTCTGTCAGGTACCTATAGATTGTGGTAGATCAAGGGTGAGTTCGCAGAAGGAAAGTGTTAAGTCTCTAAGTGCCATTCTTGCGCAATGGCACGGCGACAGTCCGTCGGATAGGGTGGAGTTATTTTTGATGTTTTCCTCTCTTCACAATGTTATCATGCACGTGACCCACAGTAAGTGATGAACTGTCCAAAGAGGCGTTTAAACTACTTAAGGGAAGAAAGGGTTTGGTCAGATGTAGGTGGCCTTGGAGCTGTTTGAACATACTGCATCATTGGCTATGTCCGCCATCAACTGTTGGCTTATCAACCGACGGAATGTAGGTGGTTTGGTTCGTTAAGACCAGCCCTCGGTAAGTATCCACGTAGGCCAGAGAAGGTCCATTGTATCTTTGTATGAAGAACCTAATCTTAGACGATGCGCAGATCGTTGAGATCGTTGAAAAGATATTCACCTAGTATAGCCTACCTGGCATAGTATAGTGCTGGGCATGTCCATAGGAGGTGACTGTTCCTCTTCGTCCTTACAGCTTCTGCAGCAGTCGTTGGAAAGGATACCCAGTCTTTGAGCATGCCTTCCAATAGTACAATAGACGGTTATGGTGTTGACTATATTAGAGAGGGTTCCTCTCGTGTGTTTTAGGAGTTCGAGTTCGAGGAGGTAGGAGTGCTGTTTTCGTTTAAGCTTAGCCAAAGCAGCGGTGTTACATTGGTCAAGCTGATGCCTTAAATAATTGAGCAACCTTACCGCGTTGGCGTTAATAAGGTATTTAGCATAAAATGTTTGGGCCTCGATGTCGGTGATGTGATGTGTGTCAGTGTGTGAGGTTCTCAGTGCATCAGTAATACTGAGACAAGCGACCCATTGATATGCATAGGGCAATCAGGGATTTCCTGGCACGTTCGACTATGTTTTCTTTCCAAGAAGCTTCCCGTCAAGCATTGGGCATAGGTAGTTGGCGCTGTTTGAGAGGGTAGGGGCGTGCTTTTAACATTGAGAGATTAAAGTCAGGGAATTTGTGTTTTCGTGTGAACAAGACCAGCTCAGTCTTCGTTGGATTGACAGAGAGACCACAGTTTGCAGTCCAAATGGTTAGTTAATCTGAATGAAACTTTAAGGTAAGAATATACTGGCAGAATATATGCAGGGTATGTACATATGTATGTATGTATGTAAGGTAATATAAATCATATTGCAATATTCTTTGTAGGGTTCGAAAGATAAAACCGTTCTGTACATGGTTTTCTAACCAACACTTTATCACAACTTCGCTTTATTATCCATGAACATTTATTTAAACCGCCAATTCAATCTTAATCGCAATCCAATAAATTTCACAATCTTTCATGTCGTACAACCGTCACCTGTCTGAAATTGCTTGCTGTATTTATGTACATATATCCAAATTCATCGCTCTGAAAAGAGGTCAAAGCCTTTGGTTGCGGTTGTTGGTTCTTGTAGCCGAATAATAGAATAGTGTATAAATTAAAAAAATAGATGTTTGGAAAATAAAAAAAAAATCTATTTTTTCCGGAGGACAAGGCCTCTTTATTTGTTGCGAGTTACTTAAGAACTAAACATACAAAATTATGAACAATAACTTAACACCTAACTTAAACTATGCGGCGGAAAAGGTGAATATGGGAGAATGGAAAAATGAAGAAAACGTGCGAAATAAGATCTTCGCGAAATGTTTGCTCCAGACGTTGAGTCAGCATTATGAATCCGGAGTGTGATTCTAATGCACTGTAGGAATGTGCTGATATAAGATAGTGTGGGATAGGGAACATGAATCAGGAGCGTGATTCTACGATATGGATGGGAAAGATAGAATTTAGCATTGAATAGCGAAGTGAAGTAAGGGATGTTGTTAACTCCTCCCCGCTTAAATTCAAACGTCCTCGTTTGACATATGCTAGAAAAGTGGGATCTGATGAATCCTGACTGGTTTATGTGGTGCTATCTCGTCCTGACCTTTGGTTGCGTTCTGGTAAGTGTTATGTGTCGCCGGTGTTGGTGCTGATGTTGCTTCTTTTGTTTTCTTGCTTCCGTCGTCAAGGATGTTGGTGACTTGGGCTTCCGTTGATGGTGTTGCTTCATTCTTCTTTTCAAGCACATTGGTGACTTTGATTCGTGTTGGATGTTTTCTCCAGATAAATTTTGCCATGAGGGCCGAGACAAGCATAAGTATGATCACTATAAGTGCTAGGTTTGTTATTGTAGTAATGTGGTGCTTCGATTCTAGTAGTTTTATATCTTCGGTGTTGCTAATGTGCAGTTCCTTTAACATCTCTAATGACAGTAATTCTTCTACTTCCTCGCACGTAGAGAGTTGTGCAACGGCTGGTAGTGGCTTCAGCGTTGAAACTATTGTATTGGATGCATAAGTTTTGTTTTCGATTTTTACTGTTGAATTCTGGAATCTTAAGATGAACGTGCCAGCTAGTTCCAAAGTGTTATTGTTATCCTGTAGTAGTGTGCCGTTAAATTGATTCAGTAGGATTACTCCTGGGGAAATTTCTTCAACTGTTGCAACGTGTTAGTTATTGATTCTGGTGCAATTCGCTTTTATGCTTTTGAGGAGATTGGGAATACAGAATGTGCCGCTAAGATCTACAATATTATGATTTGGACAAATTGCCAAATTATTATATGACTTACAATCTAGTTTGATTCCAAATATTTTATCTTCACATTTTAAGATATTTTCATACTCAAGTTTGTTTATAACATTTGTTTTTTTTACGGGTTTAATTAGAATTTTAGTACATGGAGTTAATGCTACGTTTGGAATACTTAAAATATAAATTATTGAACTTAGGTTTGTAGCAATTTTTATTTCTGCGAAGTTTAAAGCTTCGTCAATATTTCCATAAGGGATATTTTCATTCTTAAGTATATTTTTTGCTATGATTATTTCCTCTATAGATAATATGAAGGAATTTATGATTCCTTGTTTTGCCCAATGTATGGCATATTCTATGTTTACAAGTTCTTCCTTAAGTAATTTAATTTTATGTTTAGTAACTATTACAATATCATTTTTAAATACATATATCGTGGTTTGCCATTTTGCTCATAATTTCATTAGTGACATTCGCTATTTTATTGATACTGTTAATAATATTTCTGTTAATTAAAACTTGTTTGTTATTATTTTTTAATACATTATTAATTTTGTTTTTGATAATTCGAAAATCATCATGGTCAGGATTGCCTGCAATCCATTTCCATGCGGTTCCTATAAAATCTAATGATTTTTTCTTTCTGGTTTTCGGTTTAAGTCTGTGCATTAAATTGTTTATTTGTGTTAATTCGTGAAGGAGGAAAGGATAGGAAGGATGATTCTTGCTAATGTTGTGCTCTATTGTGTGCTCTATGTTAGTTATTAGGTGTTCACATGGTTCCAGGTCTATGATATGAATTATCTTAAAATTTCCCGTTTGGATTTTTGCAGTTCCTGTTTCTATTGCGACTAATTCGCTTAATGAGTAGTCTAAGATTTGCACTTCGGCTATACAGCCTACTATAAGAAACCTAAGGGAGAAAGAGAGAGTTGATGTCAGTTTTTAATTACGAATGTGACTTTTGTGGATGATTTTTCCACTTTCTGTGAGAACCGTAGAGTTTCTATTTTCTTTTACTTTTTCTTCTTTGAATCTGTTGGAGAGTTTTGTTCCTAGTCTTTTGTTTACTTTAACATAAATTATTTGTCCCGGTAGATACTGTTTGAAGTCATGTTTTTTCTTATTGTGGTAGACTATATCTTTTTTCTGTTTTTGAAGTAATTTTTCGAAATTAGTTTTCCTAGTTTTTTCGTAATCCTCAGGGGTAAAGGTGACATTGCGTCCGAAGAAGAGATCTACTGGTTTTTTGTTTGTAGTTGAGTGAATACTGTGATTGTATTCATTAACTGCTCGTTCAAGTAACTCATCGAAGTTTCGTTCAGTTCCGTTTTCTTTGAGGCACCTCATTATTTCCGTTAAGGTTGAATGAAAGCGCTCAACTTGTCCGTTAATTTCGCTCTTATAAGGGGGTGTCGTAAAGACATTTATACCGAGTTCATCTCTCATCATAAATAGAATAGAAGCTGAATTCAGTGAAGGTTCGTTGTCGATAACGATAGAGTTGGGTATGCCGAAGAAGAATATTAATTCCCGTAAAGGTTGTCTTACGTCTTCAATGGCTCTACTTTTTAACATTCTGGTTTGTGCGTACTTTGTGAACTTGTCCAAAGACGTTAATACTATTCTTTTTTCAGTTAGGGAAATGTCAAAATGGACGGTATGTCCTGGATAGGTTGGAAGAGGGGTTTCACCAAGTTTTGGCTGATTGGAATGTCTTTCGTACTTGCTGCGTTTACAGATTGAACAAACTTGTGTTATTCTTTTTATTTTCTGCATCATAGAAGGAAAGTAATATTTCTCTAAAATCTGTGAGCGGTTTTCTTGTGCATTTCTATGTGCGCGATTGTGTGTTTCGATTATAATGGTTTCCTGGTCAGTTTGGTTCAGAATGTCCTCTACTTGTAATTGCGTAAATCTTATTTTAAATGTTTTGAAATGTAGTGGGAATAGTTCTTGTATCATGCCCATTACGTGTTCCTGTGTCTTTATGCAGTTAATTACGGATGGATTTAAGATTCTTTTTAGGATTTGTAAAAGATTTTCATTATTGTAGTCTTTCTCGATGATAGTGTGTCTATGATATCTAGGAAAAATGATTTTAAATTCTTTGTTGGGTGTTTCGCCGAAATTAAGAAAAATTTGATTTTTGAACGCATTAATAGGTATTTCGACATGTGGGATAAGTCCGTGAGAGGAACTTTCATCGCTGTTTACTGTAGGGGTCATGGAATTAACAGAGCTATCTTGTGGGGGTGGAAGTTCATAGTCATATTCCTCCAATATTGCCTTCCAACGTTTTATTTTGGCGTTATTATTCTTATTGCTTAGCGCGTAAGTCAACGGTTGATGATCAGTGTAGATTTTTATTTTAGCTCTACCGTATAAGTAATTTCTTAGTGCTTTTAAGGACCATATTATTGCCAGCATTTCTTTTTCGTTTGCGGCGTAATGTTCTTCCGATTTATTTAAAGTTCTGGAGATAAATGTTATCGGTTTATTGTCTTGGGCAAGTACTGCACCAATAGCATAATTTGACGCATCGGTAGTTAATTGAAATTCTTTACTAAAATCTGGGTATGTGAGAATTGTTTCCTTCGAAACGAGAGCGTTTTTTATTTTATTTAATGATTCTACAGCTTCCTCGTTGAGAGTTATGGGATGCTTGTTGGATGCATTTTTTGATATTCTACCTTTATCTCCTCTCAATAGAGTTGTGAGGGGCTTTGCAATTTTCGCATAATCCCTTATGAAACGGCGGTAATAGCCGGCTAATCCTAAGAAGGATTGAAGATCTTTTAGTGTTCGAGGGCTTGGGAAATTAAGAATTGCCTCGACTTTTGTTGGGTTTGTTTTTATACCGTTACTGGATACTATAAAACCAAGGAATTCGACATCATGCTTAAAGAACTCGCATTTGTCGAGCTGAACTTTCATATTGGCTTCTTCTAATGTTTTAAAAAATTTCTGAATATTTGCTGCGTGAGTTTCCTGATCTTGACTGAATATTATTATATCGTCTATATAGACGTAGCATATCTTACCGATATGCTCCCGAAGAATGTCATCAAGGGCTCTTTGGAAGATTGCGGGGGCATTTTTCAACCCAAATGGAAGCCGGGTAAATTCGTATTTACCATTATTGATCGAGAAAGCGGTCTTCTCGATATCTGACTCTTTTAGCTGAATTTGGTGGAAACCACTTTTTAAATCTAAGACTGTAAACCATTTATTTTTTCCAAGCTGAGAAAGGACTTCATTAATTTCTGGTATAGGGTATCGGTCTGCTATTGTTACTGTATTGAGTTTTCTATAATCGATGACTAGGCGGTATTTTTTCTCGCCGGATGCATCCGCTTTCTTCGGAACAATCCAGACAGGCGAATTATACGGTGAACGAGATGGTCTTATAATTCCGTTATCGATAAGTTCCTTAATTTGTTTCTCTACTTCATCTTTTAAGGACATTGGATAAGGGTAGTACCTGGAGTATACAGGACTTTCGTTAGTCGTGCGAATTTCTCCTTTCACAGTAGTTGTAAAAGTGAGTTTCTCGTTTGGTTCAAAGAGAAGGGTGGTTTGTTACTAAAGAATTGATTGTGTTCTTCTGTTCTATGGTCATATGGTCAGTTCTAATGTTAATGGAGTTGACATCTTGCGATACTTGATACTTAATACGGATACGAGTTTTATTTCTAATTAACATATAATCTTGGCCGGTATTGATTACTGCGGATAGTTCTTTGAGACTATCATGTCCGAGAATTCCGTTGAAGGACTTGAGGGTTGGTAGTAAGAAAAATTTTATTTTTGTATCGGGAAGGCCAAAAAGATTTAGGTAGGTATGGTGCGTTACTTTAACGCTTCCTGCTACCGAATTAGCGTGGAAACATTGGTCATTTTCAATTGACTTATTGACCAAAGAGGGTTGTATGTAGTTTTTGTTTGATCCTGTATCAATGAGAAACTTTAAAATTTTCCCGCTCTTCGTGCTGAGTTCAAAGTACGGCAACGAAGAGCTCCTTACTCTAAAAAATTCGAGTTCGTGGAATCGGTGGGTTGAGAATCATATGATTCGGAAAAGATTTGGGCATATTCATCCAAGGTTTCGTCATAGGTCATAGGGGTTGTCCTCTGACAACATTGCTTCATTGTATGTGCTCAACTCCTCCTGAGCTGACTCCGTATTGATATTCTGTTGCGAGAAGTCTGCTTGCATTGATTGGGGATTGGAATCGATCATACTGTTTTGTTCCATCGAATTGGGCGGTTGGAAAATAGGTTCGACATGGAAATTCCGTTGGGGAAAATTAGATGGTTCAAGATTACGTTGAGGGAAGTTAGACGACTGAAAGTTTCGTTGCGGAAAATTAGATGGTTGGAAATTTCGTTGTAGAGAGTTAAACGGTTGAACATTTTGTGGCTGCATTCTTGCCATGTTCATATTTTGATAAACTTGCTGTTTATTTTGCTGATGGATGTGTCTCGCTTGAATAGAAGGTCCTTGAGTAAGCGGTTCTGCTTTAATTTGTGGCCTTTGAGAGAATTGGTTATGGGACTGATAGCGCGCAAAATTATTTTGTATGGGCCTGTAATTATTGAAGGGACCAGCTTGTCCTTGTGGGATATAGTTTGCTTGGTATATGGGTCTAGCGGTACTTTGTGGTTTCGGTTGTGCCATTGGCAACGAGTTTCTGAATGGTTTCTGAAAAGTTTGGTGGGTGGAATGAGCGTGACTGGCTCTATAGTTTTGGTTTTCAAGCTTCAGGCAAAGATGCAATGCCTGGGGCAAATCTACTGGCTCTTTGATTCCCAGTAATCTAGGTAAATCGCCTCTGAGCCCTCTGATAAAGGTATCGAGTGCCTTATCTCTATAAGTCTGTGTTAGCAAACTCATGGATTCTCCGCTTATTTCTATACAGGATAATTTATTTAAAATGAGTGATAGATGCGAGTAGACAGTATTATAAAATTGTTGAATGGTATTGTTTCCTTGTACCATTGATTGCATCTGGTATTCTAAGGTATTGAGGTCTCGCTTGTCTGCATACTGCATGACAAGGCATCGGGACATACATGTCCAATCTAGGGGTGTATTATATGATTCTAGGGCAATGTCAGCATTGCCAATAATCTTGTTGCGGATCACACTCAGAATCCCGAAATACTTTGGAGTTCCTTTTAAGGGCTCGTAGATCTGCAATATACGATCTACACTTTTCTTCCAGGAGCTGAACTCTCCTGGTTCTCCTGAGAAGTTTCTTAGGCATCGGACTACGTCCGGTATGCTATCTAAATCACTTAATTTGTTCTGGTGCTCTGGGGCAATTGACTGGTCGATACCAGCGAAACGATTGGCATTCGGATTGAGTATGTTTTCTATCATACTACGCCCCTGGGTTTCTAGTACCCGACAGACGATAGAAGAAATTATGGAATCGAAGTCCGGGGTGGATTGAATGTTCTGGGTAGTTTGACGAGGATTGGATTCAGAAGGTTGGTTAGCATTATTCCGTAGAGGATTGCTATTTGAGGCAGTGGATTGGAACGAATTATTAACACTTTCTTCAAATTGGATATGCACATTGTTAGTAATAGTTTGGTCCTCTTCTGGAGGATTACTACCCGAAGGCTCATTTCCTGAACGTAATAGTGGCATTTTCGTGTTTTTTTTTTTTTTTTAAGTTTAATTTCTTTTTTTTTATTTTGTTTTAGCTTCTTTTCGATTTATATTTCTAAATTCTAAATTTTCTTTAGTTACTCTTAATTATAATTTTCTTAAACGCTTTTATTCATTTGATTTTATTTTTTATTCTAAATTCTACTTTTCTTTTCTTTAGTTACTTTAACCTTTAGTTTTCTTTTTACTTTATATGATTGATTTTAATTTCTTATTCTGAGTTCTACTTTCTTTCTTTAGTTACTTTTTACTTTTAGTTTTCTTATTCACTTTTGTATAATTGATTTTAATTTTTTTTATTTTTTTTATTCTAGATTCTACTTTCTTTTCTTTAGTTACTTTTACTTTTCTTAGTCACTTTTATGTAATTGATTTTAATTTTTTTATTCTTATTCTTATATGCTTATAAACTATGCTTACACTATTGACAACAGATGCAGGAGATCCATCGATGTCCTGGTTGTCTGGCTCTGGGTTGATGCGGCTAGCGTCTCCCGCTTCCCGTTCCTCCGCTGACGAGTGTTTAACTGTAACGGCTACTAGGGGGCCCTTTTAATTTGTTTCACCAACACACACGTTAGACCACAGGAATTCTTCGCTCGCACTGTATTTTTTCCCGACACTTCACTGCTTGAGGGATTTCTAGTCGTTATTTGTCACTACTTAAGGGACTTTTTTTTTTTTTAATACGCGAACCGAATCTTGTGGTCCCTGCTCGGGCGCCAATTAAAAAAATAGATGTTTGGAAAATAAAAAAAAAATCTATTTTTTCCGGAGGACAAGGCCTCTTTATTTGTTACGAGTTACTTAAGAACTAAACATACAAAATTATGAACAATAACTTAACACCTAACTTAAACTATGCGGCGGAAAAGGTGAATATGGGAGAATGGAAAAATGAAGAAAACGTGCGAAATAAGATCTTCGCGAAATGTTTGCTCCAGACGTTGAGTCAGCATTATGAATCCGGAGTGTGATTCTAATGCACTGTAGGAATGTGCTGATATAATATAGTGTGGGATAGGGAACATGAATCAGGAGCGTGATTCTACGATATGGATGGGAAAGATAGAATTTAGCATTGAATAGCGAAGTGAAGTAAGGGATGTTGTTAACTTATAAACTACTAAATACCGGTTATATCGATGTTGTGCTAATGTTGTCGCATTGTTGGGGCTGTAAGTTTTCGAATTTGTTTTCAAACTGTTGCTCGATTTTTGAATGAATATTACACTGCCATACAATAGACAAAGTCGTTGATACCCGTGACCACTTTGTACTAGGTTACCTTCCTGGAGTCCCAAAGTGCAACAACGTGCTCTGTTATCGTACCTCGTCCTGCTGCGGCCACTAGCTGTCATTATATTCGTCCTAGTCTTCTAATGAAAGTCTTTGATCCTTTCTCTCAAGTCTGCGGCGTACTCACTTTCACATTTGGGCACCTCAGTAGAAGATCCAAACTTAAGCTCACTAGGTTCCTCCAAACAGAATTTCGGATGGAGTATGTCCGGTACTGTTGTGTGCTGCATTTCGGTAGGCTAATATAAGTCAAAGGAAATAAGCCGATAACAATCACGCTGGTAGTCGCCTACGACCATAGAAAGACGTTCGAGCATGCTGTCCGACTGTGGATGACGGGAACTTGTCCTCCTCATCTTTGTTCCGAGTAGTTGGTACACTTCTACGAATATGGTCGACTCAAAGTTTTGCTCCTGGTGACCTGTATAACGAAAATCAGGGTTCTATATGCAATGTGTTTAGTGCACCTCCAGCAACTTATGGTCTACATAATCGGCCTACCGAACGATTCAGTATACCATCGAAAAGTTTGAGCCCCAAATAGACCACATCCAGCACGTAGTAAAAAAAATATTGGAACGGTAGCTGAAAGTGTACGCAATGACCGTGATGCATCGGTTCGTCGCTGTTCTCAACAGCTTAGCCTGTCGTAAGGATCTTGGTTTGGTTGGTTGGTTGGTTGGTTTAGACCGGCCCTCGATGAGGACGCACTTAGACCAGAGAAGGTCCATTGTGCTGCCGTTTAGTAAGGTGGTGGGTCACCCTCTTACTCCTGGGACCATCCGCTCCATTTTATGAAAGAGCCAATTATAGCTGTGCAGGCGGTGTTCAGATCATTGAGATCGGTGAAAAGGTATTTACCTAGTGCGGCCTTTCTGATATTTGCAAGTGCAGGGCATGTACATAGGAAGTGACAGATGGTCTCCCTATCTTCCTCATCCCTACAACTTCTGCAAAAGTCATTGCACAGTGGCCGGTTAGAGTATTAACTATCATAGAGAGGGTTCCTCTCGTGTGTTTTAGGAGACCCGTGGTTCTATTTTCGTTTAAGATTGGCCATAGCAGTTTGGCAGTGTTGCAATAGTCAAACTGTTCCCAACGATGGTTGGCCACCCTTACTGCGTCGGCGTTGATCAGGTATTTAGCATACGACGTTGGCGCCTCGATGTCGGTGAAATCCATGCTACCTAGACCAGAGGAACCTCTTTTAGCCAATGCGTCAGCTTCGCAATTTCCCGATATGTGACCTGGTGACAGTGACCTGGTACCCAGCAAAGGGTGAGTGAGGTAAGCGGCAGCCTTTCACTGCTCTTGATCTCGTAGTGCTGGATGCTACAGATTTGATAGCTGCTTGACGGTCGATGTATGTATATGACAATATCCGATGCTGATATTGCATTAGCCGTCAGCCGTCAGTAAGCTGCTTGACGGATGGCATATATTTCGGCTTGAAAGACGCTGCAATAGTGTGGGAGGTTGTAGGAGAGGTGGATGCCTAAGTCCTCTGAGAAAACTCCGGCTCCCACTTCGTCCTCAGTTTTGAATCCATCCGTAAAAATTGACAGCGATTCGTTGTACTGGATCACACGTTGAGTCCATTTGGTTATGTTAGGTAGCGAGATCTTGTAGCCATTATTGAAACTGTGTTCGGCGGGCAGGTGGTCGGTGAACTGAGGGAGATGAAGATACATCAATAGTATGTTGGCATGTCCTGTGGATTGCTTCTTCCATTGATTAGAGCTTCTCAGCCTGATTGCCGACCAGGCGCCAGTTTCTTTCCGACGATGTCTAAAGGGAGCAAGTGGAGTAAGGTTTGGACCGCGGCTCTCAGTGCACCGGTAATGCTGAGGCAAGCGACTCGTGGAAATTTTTCCATTTTGGCTAAATTGCAATGTTTCTCCAGAGCGGGCTACCAAACCAATGCCCCATACATGAAGGATATTGGATTAAAAGCATACAAAATTCAACCCCGTGATTACCGTTTCAGTCTTTGGACTCCTTAAAAACTTGAAAATCGACTGTTTTCGACAAAAATTTTGTTCAGAGATTGGGCACATTTCTGGCTCACGAGTACGTCAATAGGCAAAATTGCCATTTTTTGAGCTGAAGAGCAGCCCGAAAAGAGTAAAGAGCTGCCATTACATCCAGAGAACGGTTTGGTGTGGTTTATGGGGTGGTGGAATCATTGGTCCATATTTCTTCAGAATCAAGGCCTGCCAGAACGCAACTTCAATAGCACCCGTTATTGCATCATAATAACCGACTATTTGCTTCCTCCATTTGAAACCCATGAAGCGTCATCGAACTTCATAACGGACCATGTTAATCGCAGTTAAGACCAACATTTGAAAGAAATAATCTTTCACAAATAAATGTCAATAACGATTCTCTTCTTGGATAATAAATATAACCCGATAAAATTGAATTTTTTAAATTTTATTTTACATACATAATGTCTGCTACACAAACGTCAAAGATGACATAAAAGCAAGGCAGCACTCAGAAGTTATTCACAACTGACAACTAACATCTTCGGTTCACGTACAGGTCCACAGGGGGCCGCTGTGAGCCGTTTATCTAAACGTTTTCTACAGTAAATGCTGTATCAATGAAAGTGACATTCCTGTAGACCTGTGCTTGAAACTTGTAAATCCGATTATATTCAATGAACGCCTTCAAATCAGCTGATGAGGGTTTCAGGTATTTTTACGCTTTCCTTCCCCTTTCATTCAGTAATTCACCAGCTGCTTCCAGAACGAAAACACTACGAGGGAATATTCATCCCCTATTTTGTATACTCGTATTTCTCTCCTGTCACTTTAAATAAAAGCATTGGTATTCTATTGAACGATACAAACCAACCCCAAGGAGAATAGCTTGCTCTAGAGAGTTGATCTTTTGCTTTAGTGTATAATGCATGTGTAGATGTGTATGTATGCACGGTTGCATAGAGTGATGCCATATCCCCGTGTCCCGTGACAATGTGTGTGTTGTCACAAGAGTTAACAAATCATTCAAGTGAAAGGACACAAATAAATGCGGTTAGGGCTGGAAATAAGTGAATCGGTTCCTTTATCATGCGTAAGACGACACCTGTTCTAGTCGAATAATAAGTGAAAGGGCTGAATAAAATCTTGGTTAAACATAAGGTGCAGTAAGTATGTGACAAACGTGTGAATATAATAAATAGCATTGTATTACATGTTTCTATATTTACAAGACATTATGTATCATAGGGTCCGTCTTAACAAATCTATGAAGATTGAGCTAAGCTACGAATAGGAAAAATATGTTTTCATAGAGTCATAGAAGGAAATTGAAAGAAATCATTGTACCCCTAAACATTCGTTCCAACTTGCACCTATACCTACATACAGGTATGTACATATTTACTATTTACATTACTATAAAGCTGAAGTTCGAAATAATGTGAATGTCCATTCCGTCTGTCAGTTTGTCTATCTTTGAGTCTGTCTGAAAGACCGATTGAGACTGGTTGGACGGATTTGTTTCAAACTTTACATTTGTGGTCTGTGGGATCACTCCTCGAGGATTTTCATTTTAACCTAAATGTTTCGGCTCAAGCTTTTGGACACTATTATAGTGAGTTGCACTACAAGCCGAGAGATTTTTGGATCGATCCACGGACGTGTTTTCTCACAGCCCCACCTCTCGCGAGCATCAGACAAACATCCGAGAGTATACCTGTTATGGAAAAACTTCTCAAATCTCAAATTGCCCTTTTGACACGGCTTGTAGACCGTCTTCCATTCGTGAAAGAATCAACATTCAAAGGTAGTTTACTGATTTGGCAAACTGCTCTCTGAATTGTTCCAGTATTTGTCCTACTCTTACAATACCGTCTTTGCTAGGGTGAAGATTAATAACGCCCCTGTGCTTCCATTTTATAGGAGGAAGAATATCGTCATGAATCAGTGTCACTTCGCCAATTTTTCCAACTTACAAGACCTTGCCCGATTCATCTGTTGGTGCAGGGATTGTAGGTACTCCTTAACTACCGGTTCCAGAAGTGCTACATTAAGACTATATTCAAAAGACCCCAGTCTAAAATTCCTTCGACCTGAATGATGTTTAATTCTAAAAATGTTAAGGACGTCTGACTGATTATCGGTATTAAATTATACACAAGCCTTCGAACAGAGGCGATATGGCTCGAATCATTTTCCATGTTATCCCATCTGATGCGATAGGGAAAAGTATATATTCTACGCTTTCTCTTCTTTCAAATATATTGTGGAGTTCTCGTTAATCCCCAGCAAACTTTAAAGCCATACCGCTATAGATGACTGAGTACAATCTGCCTCGTCCAAAGAACCTTCTTATAGCTATAAATGCAGATGTAGTGAGATCCTCTACGAATTCCATATGTACGGCCTTAGTTGCGAATTAAACGAAAATGAAAATATAGACGTAGGAATTACCTTAATTGGCGTTGTGCCTCTTTGACGAAACTGAACTGAGAATGGCCCGCAGTTATCAATCTCAACTATGTTGAATGGTCGAGACTGTTTCATCCGTGATAGTGGTAAGTCGCCCTTCAGCTGCTTAAACGTAATTGGGTCGCCTTAAAACATTGCATGCACCATTTAAATATTCTAATAGCTTGCGGTCCAACATGAAAATCGTCTTCATGATAATATAGTAAAAAATAGCTTTTTGGGCAACACAGTGGAATGATTAGCATTAAAATCCACTGCTCATGCGGCCACCAACTCGAATCAATCCATCTGTGTCCATGAACGGGAATAGAGATTATGGATGCTTACATGAGCTTAATAACTTTCCTTTCACTAGTAGTTCTAATTCGAGTTGAAATCCTATTAACAGTCCTTACTATCCCGTTGCCCGTTGCCCATTACCCGTTTCCACCAATTCATTTAGAGTAAGAAACTTGGCTCTGAAGAGCCCCGACTTCCTCTTCAAACTATTGTTTTTGAATCGTAACATACACTGCTGGCCAAAAGTTTGGAATCACCTTCTCACTTTTGCATTTTTCGTGTTTTTTGTCGTCAAAAATTAATATAAAAGATATCAAATCTATTTTTTATTAAACTTTTATATGTACTCGTATTAATTAAGCATTAAGGCTTAAAAAATTCATTCAAAATAACAAAATAATACATATTTCATTCAAACCTTTTTTTCATCGAAATAACCACCTTTTGCTTTTATGACTGCTGCACATACTCTGGGCATCCTGTTCATGAGTTTGTCGATTGTTTCGATGGAAATAGCATTCCAAGCTTCATTAAGAAGCTTCCACAAGTGATCTTTCGACGTTGGGCATGTTTGGCGAACCTTCCGATCGAGCTCTTCCCATAAGAGCTCTATTGGGTTTAAATCTGACGACTGTGCTGGCCAAGTCGTATTATGCACCAAGTTTTCTGCCTCTATATCAGCCAAGAACCCTCTGCACAATTTGGAGCTGTGCTTGAGATCATTTTCTTGTTGCAGAACGAAGTTTCTCCCAATTAATCGCAATCCTGATGGTATGGTGTTGCGCTTCAGAATGTCTTTATACCCTTTCTTGTTCAAGATTCCTTCGATGCGAATGATATCTCCAACTCCATGAGCACAAAAACAACCCCACACCATAATGGAACTAGCTCCGTGCTTTATAATTGGTACAACACAATCTTGACGCATTTTTTTCTGGTCCGATCGCCTCACATATACCTGTCTCTTTGAGCCAAAGACTTCATATTCGAACTCGACAGTCCATAGCACCTTGCTCCAGTCCTCCATCATCCAGTTTTCATGCTCTTTGGTCCACAACAATCTTTTAGCTCGACTTTGAGACCAGAGCAAAGGTTTTCGAACTGTTACCCTGCCGTTTAAGCCTGCTTCAATCAAGCGTCTTTTTAAGGTAGTTAGAGAAACAGGCTTCTCTCTACTACGTTTCAGATCTGCTCATATTTCAGGAGCTGTTAAACGTCCATTCCTCTTGGCAATCCTACTCAGCTTTCTGTCCCCAGTTTTTGTTGTTACTTATGGTCTTCCTGATATGTTACGACCCGAGAAACTACCAGTTTTTCGGAAACGTTGAAGAGTATACTGCACTCCCTTGTAAGATACATTAACTTTTTTGGCAATAGTTCGAAGACTATCACCCTGCTTATGAAAGCTATAATCACAGATCTCTTTTCAGTACTCAATTGCTTTGCTCTTGCCATCATTTTTTTTGTACTTAATTTTTGGCCGTTTGAATGTAAAGTAAAAATTGTCAGCGCTCGGCTTCATATTTATACTCGAATTTATTTTTTATTTTTTAAATTAAGAAGGAAATTGTAGAAAATACTTAATAAAACCACAATTCTTTAAAATTTGTAAAATGAATTCATTTTATGACCTGGAAGTATACATTTTTAGCAATAGTAGGCTGGTGCATTTATTTTGAAATTTGGCCTTAGTCAAATTAATTTAATTTTACTTGACTTAGTTAAACCTACAGAAATATGTTGCACATTCTCTTAAAGCTACTTTATAGTCAAACTTCCCTACATAAACGAAATTTTTGTTTAATTCATATTTACTTCAAAAACTTGAAAAAAGCATAAAATTACTAGGTGATTCCAAACTTTTGGCCGCCAGAGTACATAGGTATATGCAATAATTCGAATACAGTCCTCTTGTATCCTTTATGACCGCTTGGATCCTTTGTGGTATACATACTTCCTTTATATCTTCAAATGTTTAGTACAATTTCCACAAGACCACAAGATCTATATCACAATAAGGTTCAAAAACAATATTGCAGTAATACTCGGATATGTACTGCTTCGCTTAGCTGCGTAACCCGCACTGTTACCAGTGCATGAAGAGAGAAAGTTTCTTGTAGGTCTATGAGCTTAAAGACCAATGTGAACTAGCCGACGCTGAACCTTCCGCGTGCTTATGACCCTTACGCGGTCATACAAATTTCCAACTTATATCTGCCGCACAGAGTACCCGGGTATTCATATAAGTAAAAGTGTGAATTTGGTCGTAAACTGTTACCGCTAGTTTTGGAAACGAAGTTTTATGTGAAATTGGTATAAAAAACAATCCACCTCCGTACATTACTTATCAGTATTTCATAAGAGCTGCGAAAGTTCATATGTAAGTAAGGTCAATTCAAAAAGAAGACCTGTCAATTGTGAAAGTAAATCAAAATACTTGTCCATCTAGACCAAGGTACACTGTTGAATCTGAAATCGATCAATTCAATATGTTTTTGCAATTTTTGAAAGTCACCACTTGCATTCTTGTGAATTTACACATCGACAATGGAATCAATACCGTGCAACCGGTAAGTTCCTTGATAGGTAACCATATAATCCTGATACCTTATTCCCTTGGTGAATACTTCATAAATAATGTATTCTTACAGTTTAACAACATGAAGACAATGATAAGAAGGGAAATTAAAAATGATGACAATGAAAACGACCGGGACTCCGATGTAGAACAACTTGAAAATATTAATGTCATGGAAAATGAAACTGAAGTGCAGTCGAACTATGACAGTAAATTAATTATTAGCTCTCTTGAAAAGTTTGTAGGGTAACAACCATTGAGAATCTGTCAATCTGTGTAATTTAAAAATCGAAAGAGTTGAGCAAAAAATTCTGTCCTCACTTTGTAGTTTATACACACATTAATGCTAAATGTGGCAAATTGGAAAAAGCAGACTTCGAATTCTTTGAAAAGATTAAACAAGGGTGCAAATGTTAGAGTTGCACCAGTCTGTAAAGAAAATCCTTCATGGGGGATCTAAGGTCAACAAGCATAGGCAGCTTTAAAGGTATTGCGTCCTCCCCAGCTTCCTGCCCCTACAGGATGGCCCTGAACGTGAATCATGACTTTCAGTGAAATAATTTAATTACAAAAGTTAAACTCTGAGGCTCTTGCTACAATCAAGTTCTTAGAGGAGAGAAATGAAACTCTCTCTAAAAAGTGGATGATTTTAAATAGAAAGTTAATGTTTAAAAAAAAACAATTAGAATGCTGCGTTGATATCGTAGGAACGCCGAATATGACCAAAAGAAGGTGTGATGACATTAAAATCAAAAACAAGCCTGAAAAAAATGTGGTGAATATTGAAAGCGTCAAATTCTCCTCATTCGCAACAAAGCAACGAATTATGGGCAAGGTGTATACGAGTAATGTCAAATTGACCAAATATATTGGAGATGCAGTCTACGAATAACAACAACATCAAGGGAAGAATATTCTTAAATGACAGTCTGACAGGTTTCGCCTTTTAGAAAGCGAAGTTTAATTGACAACACTTTTCCTTCTTCGGTTTTGAATGAATTCAACAGGTTATGCGAAAATTCCTTCATAGCTCATTGCTATGGTTTCTTTATTATACAACAAAATATTAGAAGTATGAGGAAAAATTTAGATTCATTTTACTCCCATCTGGTTTCTCTTGACCATCTACCGCATATAATATTTCTGTCCGAAATCTAGATTTACGACTCTGAAAATACTTGTATTCCGGATTATACTTTTGAAGCAAATCGTAACAATTCATACTCCGCCGGCGAATTTGCAGTACTTTATCGAACAGATTTGGGTAGTAAAGTAAATAATATTACACGTAAACATTTACACTGTTACACAAATATATGGTTTGCACTAGGTTTTGTTGATGTTTATAGATTGCACAAATACTGCGTTTCTGTATTTCTAAATAAGTTTTCTGAATCGAAAAATTCTATTAGAACAAAATATTTAGATATTCAAATTCTCAACAATTCCTTACATCGTACGTTGCCATGCCCACTTTTAGGGGGCGTTTTCACTAAAAAAAAATAGTGAAATGAAATTTTATGAAATTTTGCAATAAAACGTCAACAAACATGAAATAAAGATTGAAAAATAAAAAAAAATAATAACAATACAACAGCTGGTGTTGGCCAAATGGAAATGAAATCCTTTCGAAATTTTCGGCAAAGTGAAGAACTAATCATTCGCCATTAGCATTCTTTTCAAATAATTTCGATACAACTTGATTGACAACATACATTACTTTCACTAAAAACAATTCCCAGATTTAAGATTAAAAACTGCGATAGACTAACAAACGTCAAGTCAAAAATACGACAATACATGAAGAATATAATGCACAGGCTATTGCCAATCCTGTAAAACTGCTCCTACTAAGCGAAAAAAAGTCAGGCAAAAGTCAAAAGGGCAGAAATCTAACGTGCGATGAGCATACAAACCCAGTACCTGTTATCTGCAAGGAATGTATTTCCATATATAATTTATTATAAAAAAATCCCTTAAAACTTTTAACTTTAAATGAAATAAATGAATGATTTAGTGTAAGATCTGCATGAATACATTCATGTGTCTTCTCTTAGTACTTCAGTGTACTCTATTCATTGGTATCATACAACCTAGTGTAAACTGAAATTGAGTACCGTTCCTTAAAAACATAAACACTCTACAATACTCGATCACCTAGTACTGAAATGAATATGGGTGCTTAAATTTAATGAAACATGTCCAAGATTAACTGCTAATAATACACTGAATAGACTATGGAGCAAGGGGTTCGAATCCCAGTCAAAACAGTAAAAGTTTTTCACGGTCCCACCTCGCCTCTGACAAACATCCGAGAGTATAACTGTCATGAAGAAGCTTTTTAAATAACAAATTGCCCTTCGGACACGACATTAAGAGTAGGCTTCTTCCATTCGTGTAAGGAATATAACACGCACTCACGAATTGTTGTGAAAAGCTAGAAAAGCTTATTGGCTTGAAAACGGCTCCAACGATTTTGTTTAAATTTTATAATTAAACTAATCTTTTAAAACCCTTCAGGATGACAAACAAAGTTTTTGGTCAAAACTACTATAAACGGTACTTCAGTGCTATAAGATTTTTGATAAATGACTAAAACCGTGATCAAAACAGGTTCTGTTTTTTATTCGTGTGCTCTCATTAACCGAAGAGGTTAACCCATGATCGGCGATGAGTGCAAGGTAGGGGTCTAAGGAAGGTCATGAGTTTAACAAGTCCAAGTTAAAGTCACCTAGATTTACAAGATTAGCATAACATATCGCATAAAAGAATCGAGAATTCATCAAGAAACGGATTGTATGACTTGAACACAAGCAAAAGTGAAACATTTATTTCATATGGAACGAGACGTTTCAATGACGTCAGGTTCATGCTAAAGATGACGCTACAGTTCCATTAGGAACATACATACATACCATGTCTCCTTTTTTATAAAATACACGCCAACAAAAGATAACAGCGAAGAAATAAAAATCTGAAATTTGCGAAGGCGTAGACGTCCGATAAAGAACATCACTTCTGAGACAGTTGTCTAGACGACCTCAGGCCAGCGGGGACTTCAACAATCCAAATTTTATTGAATTATTTTTTTCATTTTATTTGCAATTATCTTTTAATTCTGCTTATTTTCTTTGATTTATATTCTTATAATTAACTTTTCATCAATTTGTATTTGCATTTACTTTAAAAGAATATAAAAAATTATATTTGAAAAAAAAAATGTTCTTACTGTACCAAAAGTAAAGCTGTGGTAGGGAAGAGCTTTTACAAAAGCTTCCCACCAAAAAATATGAAAGGCCATTAAGTACAAATCACTTCTGAGTCATACACTAATGTACTAAATTAAGCGGGACAAAAATTAATGTTTTTTTTTTTTTAAAAATCTATTGTTGTTCCGTTTGTGCTCTCTTGTGCTCTCATAAACCGAAGAGGTTCAACCATGATCGGTGACTAGTGCAAGGTGGTGACTTAAGGAAAGTCATGCGTTTAACAAGTCCAAGTTAAAGTCACCTGGATTTACAAGATTAGCAGATTGCAAATTGCATAAAAGAATCGAGAATTAATTAAGAAACAGAAAGTACAAAGTACACGCCAACAAAAGATAACAGCGTTTAAATACCACTCTGAAATTTGGGAAGATGAGCAATATCACTCCCGCCGCATTGCCGAGGCAATCCCAGCACCAGAAGGGGAGAACAACCCAAATTTTATTGAATTATTTTTTTATTCGAAAAAAAAAAACTGTTCTTACTGTACCAAAATTAAAAATTGAAAGCTTAAAAAGATGCAGTAGCGTAGAGCTTTTACAAAAGCTTCCCACAGAATCATAAAAAGGCCACGAAGTAGAAATCACTTCTGAGTCATACACTAATGTACTAAATTAAGCAGGACAAAAATTAATGTTTAAAAAAAAAACGTCGCGATTCTCATGGAAGTAAACGAGAAGTCGTTGACACCGGAACCTACATGCAGGCAGTGGTTCCTTTCTCCTATACTGTTCGTTAGTAGTCTTAGCTATTGTCGATATTGTACTGCCTAAAGAAGTTCATGCAAATATAAGAAAACTCAAAGATATTCATTTAGTAGGATTGGCACGTTTACAGAAGGCCGCTCTCAATTACTTCGTTAAAAACAAAGACAGCGCTTTCGATAATACTGTTTAATATTCGATATCGAATATTCAGTGGTAAAGGATAAGGGTTATTATTGGAAAATCAGCATCCTTTCGGATATGTGTCCTTAACTCCAGTTAAGGAGAGTTTAATCATCGACAATTCGTAATTGTTCGCCGTACACTAAGATAGATTATCATTATCTATACTTAAGGCTGTTATTAGTTGCAAACATAACATGTTCGTACAGCGCGATACTACTAGTGATAGAAAAATGGAACGACCTTATCAATCCTGCGCTTCAAAAAAAGAGGACTAGTCCGAACATGGGAAAATACTCGTATGTTCAACGCAGGCCCTTTGAATGACACATTCTCGCTCATATTTTGACCAAATATAAGTTGGGAATGAGCAGTTGGTATTAGTCGATGTAGTGATTTTTTATGCCAACCGGTATTATAATACCATATAGCCGGCTAAGGGATATTTGTACACGTACATAATTCAAATATACACTCAAAGTTGATTCATACTCAAGTGTATCCGAAATACCACTACTCCAGCTATAAAACTTGTAACAAGGAGTAGTATGCTATTTAATTTTAATAACGATTGCAGGACGACATTTTAACTGGAGACACTGTCTATGCGTGGGATTTAGTTGATAGCTAATAGGTACTTCCGTTTGCATTTTAATGGCCTTATTTCGTGGACTATTAGCTATTTGCAAAAATGATTGTTTGTACCCATGCATTGGCTTCACAAGTCTAGCTGGTGATGTCAGTTTAAACAGTAGAACTTTTATTATCAAATTGATATTCACCTCGGTTGATTTAAAACCCAAATCATGTGCGTCAGTTGTATCCTGTCGTTTTGAAAAATCATTGTGAGGCATTAAAATGCAAATTTCATTAATTGTGTCTGGAGATAATAAACCCCCCCATGAAACTTTAATATGTTGTAGTCTGCATTTTTGAAAAACATGTATTGCGGCCGTTTGGGAACTTTGTGATTGTTTTTGAGTGTATTGAAGTTATTTATTATTACTCAAAGAAGTGGTATGTTGCACTCTTACCTTTTGGTCATGTAGAGGTATATTTCCTCATTAACGTTCTCTTACTATTCATTTCATTTCATTTATTCAGTAGAAAATCATTTTTACAATAGACTCGAGTTCTTAGTTATAAGATATTAATTATGTAGATTACTTAAGCAGAAACAAACAAATATATATAAAATAAATAAATAAATAAAGATAAAGATTAAAGCATACAAACGAAAATGTTTATAAAAATTAAGAATTATCTGTCAAACGCCTGAATAATGAAATTAAAAATTGCTTTATGTCACGAAGTTTTCTAATGTCCAGAGGAAAGGAGTTATACTGCTTAGTAACATACACAAAAAATTGACATTCATTAGTCTTATTAACTCTTTACGAATTTAAGGATGAGAGTTGGCTCTATTTCTCCAGTATGGCCAGTCTTTTGCTAGTCAGACCCCACTTTCACTGGACTCATCGTAAAATCTGCGAAATCCTTCTTCAGATGTACATATGTATGTATGTACCTTGTTTTCTTTAGTCTACATTACCCATTAGAATACGACGTCGTTCTTGCTGATTCCGATGAATGATTCCAATCTTTTTCTTTGAGGGTGTAATCCTCTGTTCTATAGAAGGGAATATGAAGAGTGCTGATGCGCCCTTTCTCGTTTCTATTCCCACATGGTCAGATATCCAACAGATTTTGCAAGCTTTCTCATACAAATTTACATATATAAAAATGAGAAAGAAATCAAGTCCCATGGAAACAGTTTGGCTATCTGCTATAATGACTACATCACGATTGGCGTAGTTTCTGTAGAGATTTTTTTTCAACACACTTTTTCTGCTTATGTATTACATATCTAGGACTCGAACTAGGGTTGGACTAGTGTCAGTATTGTATTCAACAACTCGCCTCAGTCGTTAAAAAGTTTTCTTTTTCTCGTGACTGATGGGTTTAGGCTTAGCACATATCCCCTCTGTATATCACATAGGGCCTACCTTTTGTATAATAACTACATGCATCATCAGCATATGCCTAACAGTTGCTGCAATATCTTAGAAGTTGTTCAAGTTTTTCAAATCTAGATTTGGCTAGCAAAACTCATATTCATGGGTTTGTTGCCAAAAATATGATATGAAGACCTGTTGATAAAAGTCAAATGGTTGCTATCTCAATAGGGTTGCTTTTAAAATGCAACTTGGACTCTGTGCGTCCATCTTTTTGTCGAAGTGATTCCATCGACGCTATCATTCCTTCAAACTTTGTACTGCCTTTACTCTTTTGACTAAGTACCTACTTTTCTTGCGCTTCTATGCACGATATGTCCTCTACGAAACCATGCCCATATATTTTACAGCAGGTTCAAAAGCACCGCAGATTCGGGGAATCGAATCTCACTTATTATTACAACGTAATACAACTTAGTACCTAGTCTTAGCTGGGGCGAACAAGTATAAAGGGACTTCAACCAACTAAGCGTTCATAACTGGAAGCTGTAAGCGAAAAATTCGACTAGCTGCCACCATTTTTAATACAACGACAACTAGGAATACTCACTTCTTTCACTCTCTCGTAGATCAAAGGACGAATCTATTAGTATGAATACCCTATCTCCCCCACTTTAACCCATTCCTATGGGGCGCTTCGTAAAGGGCGCCAAATAAGCACCGGCTATGTGCATCACAATGCCAAAAACAGCATACATAATCTAAAACACCCAACAGAAGTATGTAGACCATGTATTCGACGACGCACTCTTGCATTAGTCCACATACCCCACCACCACACTGCCGTGTGAATGGGGGTGTAAGATAATAATAAATGAAAATAGAATAAACCATATGACATTCTGTCAGGCATTTTCAATGTTTCCTTTTAATTTCTGTTCTGTCCTCTTTCCTTTTCCGTTAATCGTCACGAGGGAGAAAAATAAACCATCAAGAAAAAAAGAACTTATTCACGCGCTCACACACACAAAAATTATGTCGTGTTCATACTCCTATGTGTGTGTGCGGTATAACTGCGATATGAGAGGAGAATTAAAGGGAGTACAAACAACCCCTCATGGTAGATTGGATACGGTAAAATGGAAATGTTGCCATGCTAGAGTAAATTCAACGTAAAGTGGTGTTGCAGATTGCTTTTAAGACTGTTCACATGACTCGTAAATACCTGACAGTTCATGACAGCGACCCAATTGTTTGACAATTGTTCGGGATTCCAGACCTACTTTTTGAGGTAAGGCCTAACATATGGAACGTAAAACTGACTGAGAAGGTACATACATACATCGATGACATTTAATGCGTCATACCTCGCATCCTCACTTCCAGTTTTGACTTTGGATTAAGTGTGGACTCCGCTTGTCAAAGCATCTTACTGATAATTATATTTGTATGTAAAGAAGCCTTAAGTGCCAAAAATAGACGATAATTCTTATTTGAATTTCTGCTTCACCTAAAACCTTGGACTTGTGTTTTAATGTAAAACAAATGAAAGATTAAAAAGTAATCATATATGTATGTACATATGTATGTACTCTGATTGTGGATCACTACACTGCAATTTGTTTTGTGACTGAATTAGCTGATTCTTGACATTTCACAAACTGGCTAAGAATTTGCTTACCCTCCACTCCTCTTCCTAAAAAAAACTGCATTACTTTTCTGTCAAATTTGAATCTCTCGACCAATCAGAAACGTTTGACAACCTAGTGCCTAGAATTCGGAACGCGTATATTGTGTAGTTCACACAATTCTCGGATATTCGGGACACATTTCTCATTACTAGAGCTGACAATCGTCTGAACATTAGTAGCTTGAAAGTGGTAGGTAGTCAATATTAGAAATGTGAAAATGTTTTTGATATGTACATATGACAAGTTTTTTCGTGCGCTCAACATGGTAATCGGTGATATACGAGCTGTTATTACTGTCAGACTTAAATTCAGATAATCTTATTTTATTTTTTTATTGGGTGGACAATTTATATCAAGGAATTTGATTTTTTAGTAAGCTTAAAGCTTCGACTAGTTCTAGTTTGAAATAAAGTCGACAAATTAGAAAGGTAGAAAGAAGAAGTTTGGATTAATCACATATTTAAATGATATAAAAACAAATTTACGAAGACTCTTAAATTTTTGCCAGGACTTGTGTACACAGAGATGGGAAAAAATAAAACT
Organism: Xylota segnis; assembly: GCA_963583995.1. Taxonomy (NCBI): domain Eukaryota; kingdom Metazoa; phylum Arthropoda; class Insecta; order Diptera; family Syrphidae; genus Xylota; species Xylota segnis. The sequence continues at coordinate 14,693,419 of OY757240.1, forward strand.
AAACATAGATTTCTCGCGCTACACTTTAAAGTTAACAAGGACCTCAACCTTCCAGCTGTACACTCCATGTTGAATATGTTCTCCTACTACATGTGCGCGTCATTCGAAAGGTTTCTCTCCTGTGTTGCTCCTCCGTGTTAAATTCGAACCAATTGAAGCACTTGACTTTTGAATGATTATAAATGTACTTCTGGCGTTTGAGTGTGAGCTTCACGCAATCCATTCAATTATGATGTATGTCGAAGATCTCAGGTCAAATTTGATGCATTAGACGGACGAATTCAGGCTCTGTTGAAGCGTGACAACTACATGGATTGTTACCTTTTCTGGCATCAAGTCGCGTTCATATAATACAGGAGATGAGATCTTCAACGAGATGTTGAGGAGACTGATTCCTCTATAATTGACGCAATTACTGGAGTCTCTGTTCTTGCGAATTTTATGTGTCGGACATACACAGTTGTTCACTCGATACACTCCCACTTAATAAGGTTAAAATCTTCAACATCTACGATCTAACTACCGGTTTTTCACAATAAACGCGAAGGACAAGGAGCCATATAAAGCCACGGTTAACACCCTCTTTTGGGCATTTAAATACTAAACCGTGGCTCAGAACTGGAAGTCCAATATTGCTGTGATCATCCAAATTGATTCCATCTAGAGAATTTCTCCCAATCTGTTAACTAGATCCCATATAGTTTTCTCCTTCAAATAACTGTCCTTACATTGTCTGCGCTTTTCACGAAAGTTGTTATTTAAACAGTAATGGCGACGCTGTTTTAGATGCATAGCCCCATTAGCGGAGCCAGGTCCGTTTTGTTACAACTCGTGAGACTTACATATTAGAATACTAATGAAGAGTCGCTAGATCCAATCTGTGAGATCTCCTCGATTAATTTGAACAACAGTAGTGCCTTAGGTAGTGCCAATATCAGGGTATACTAGAGAATTGTAGCTGTGACAGTGTGTAAAGTGTGAGATGCCTAATTTGGCTTCCATTCGGGCCCCTTTATAAATGCAGTTTATGCTAAGCAAACATTTTGCTAAGCACGAAAAACTGCACAGATGTAAGTTGAAGTTTCCTAAAAACCATGTGCTTGTGCAATAAACGTCGATTGCTGATATATACGCTACTAGTGTCGGGTCATTTTCGGCCTCTGAATCACCCGATGAGGAGTCGACCAAACTTGATATCAGGTTGCCTTTAGTTGAGATTCCGGCTTGCGTGCTAAAGAAAGAAGAAGCGATCAAGGCTCGTAAAGAGGCCAACAGTATATGGTCCTCCCAAGACGTTTATGGCCTAGTTTTGACAAGAGTAGGACCCACAGAATTATGCAAAAGGATTACAAATCCCTACGTAATCACCAGACATAACACTCTTCAGTACCACATGAGAATACTAAGACGAAAGGAAGAAGACATATGTGGATGCGACGAAGAGGAAATCAATGAGGATACAACCCACTTTTTCTGTCACTGCCTTGGTATTATCCATCTAAGATTTGAATTCTTTGAAAGTCGTTTATTCTGTGACCTTGAAGAATTATTGAACAGACCAAGTTTTGGTAGTTCAGAGGGGACACATTTGTAAGACCAGGGTTAACCGGCAGTTAACGAGTCGCCTATCTTCCAGTTTGATTATTGCGCTGTCTTATGTGCTAAGGAGTTACGAAAACGTTGTTCCAATTTTAAAGGACTTCTTTCTTCGAGAAAACAAAACGATGATTTACTGTCAGGATAACTTCCAAAATTTTTCACCACACAGAGTTGATTTCGATCCTTTCCCGGAACAGATTTCCACCTCTTAGCCTAAATCTGCAGTGATGAGTCATTTGACACGAACAATCAACAGCACAATAACAAATCCAATACGATTCCAACAGCTCCACGATTGCGTTCAAAATTGTGCAATGAATATAGCTCACCACATTTATGAATTCTCTGCTTAGCAGGGATGCCAATTCATGCATTCGTCAACTCTGCTTCGCACATCTTGTGCAATATTGCATTAACGAATGGGCTCTTCCAATCAGCCAATGTCCGATGGTGATTGTTATTATTCTGATAGTATCTTTAGACATTCTGCTTACGACGTCGGTTGTTTTTGCTTCATTGTATATGACACAGTTTCTCAGCCTAGTCCATCTAAGATTGGCTTGTGTAAGCTAGTTGCCCGCTCCTACAGAAATGCAGAGTCCCATAAACGCTGCTGTGTCTTCGAGCACAGACCAGGGTTACCTTTGATTGACCTAGCGTGACTAGTTTATTCGGCCATTCATGTAATAATTTGGAGGATATGCTGATAGCAGCTTGACTACCAACCAAAATGACGATTTTATAACTTGAAGTTAGATTTGTTTGTTTTTTTATGCGAATAGTAAGAGGATGCGTTCACTTGGAAGAGGCTAGCAATATCTGAGAGTCTATATGATTTCGATATGTCTAAAGTTGCAGCAATGGCCGTATGGTCTCGTCGATCACGATCCAGACAGACAAACAGTAAAGAAGTAAAATATCCACAAACATCGAAGGACGTAGTTGAACGCAGAGTACCTGTGGTGCCCACACAAACTGTTTTTGCATCCTATTAAGCTTGGTTAGACTTTTTCTAAGAGCCGGCCACTACACTTCTAACCCATATGTGAGGATCGGATGAACTACGACTTTGTACATCCATTGTGCTGAATTTTATTTGCAGGTTCTGTTGCAGACTTAGAAGGTTATGAATGCTCTCTTTACCCGATCTTAAATGCTTAAGTTATAGAAACGTTTCGAATTTAGAATAGCTCCCAACTATCTATCACTGAATCACAAGTTCGATACTTTGGTTTTGTTCGAGTTGATACTGAAACCGCACATTTTGGATCAAGTACTTATTTTACTCAGAGCAGTTTTTGTAATTTCTTTTATTACAAAAGGAAATATACCCGATTACTTTGATTCTTTCTCCATCTAATTTGATAATACCAGTGATAAGATATTCCTATGGTGCTTCTTACCACTCATGGCTATGTCTTCTACCGCATAAACCGTTCGAATGTCACTCAAATACGAAACAAAATAAAGAGAACCATACAAAAAACTAACCTGGCAATACCTCGTTCGGATATCAAAACATGGTATATACTGTACCGTCATTTCTTAGGGGATGAAATTTCCTCTCACACAGTGAAAATTTTACCCTCGAATACACATGCCTACACGGTACACAGCGCTAAACACTAAAGGATCTACAACTGCGCTCTGCGTTCCTCTTTTTGTACATGCTACCGCTACGGTCATGTAGAGAGAGAGTAAAGAAAGAGTCAACTCTTCAGTCTTATTTTAGTTCGTTTTGTGTAACGAACCTCGGGTTGTATATTATTCGGATTATTTATTGTTATTATTCTAACATCCAACTAAAAGTTTTCTTATCCTTGCGTATACAATCGTCGTTTCGTTTCAAAATAGCAAATCAGCAAATCATTTATTTATCCAATTTTTTTTTTGTATAAAGCAAATATATAAAAGAATGTTAGTTATAAAACAAGTAAAAATAAAATAACAAACGTCTAACATCGACATCCCCCTATCTGTAACTCGGTAATCACCATGACAACCCCCTTGTGTACAGTGTGCTGAAATATTAAAAAGTTATCGCAGGATTCATCCAAGGAAACCGTATTTTTTTCAACACTTTGTCAGTTTGAGTCACGAAAATAGTTGAATATCTCGCATTCTCCTTGAGTCTTGAAAATGTTTTCCTCTGTTAACTTGGTTGGCAGTCGTCGCCGCCGTTGCCACGTCTTTTAGACTAATCAAAAATCAAAAAAAAAAAAACGAAAGTCTTAACAAAAGAGTAAAATAATGCGTCACGTACTTTGCATATACTGTTAATATTTTGTTAGCCAAGCAACGAGATGATCCTTTTCGCCATAATTTAGTGATTTAGTTTTATTTCTATTTTTCTGTTGTTTTTATTTTTAGTGCGAACAACTGAACAAATTTAAGCAAAACAAATTGAAAAAAAAAAATGTTACCCTCTTGGCAACAACCCTCCCCATAGAGTATCCCTAAAGCAGTTGCAATAACACGGAGTAAATTCCCTAAAACTAAAGTAAGGATACACCACATCAAAAAGGATATCATGGAGAGGAAGACACACAGCCAATTTTTTGAGTAGGTTTCCTTAATTTATTTATTTTTGATTTAGCTAAGGGTTGCAAACAAAATTTCCCGGAAGTGGATGCACTTTAATGCAAAATTCTCATTGTGTTTATGAAGTCGTGTTTTTCGTTTTTGTTACCAATTATAATTTGTATGTATGTATTGTGTGTGCGGTGTTTTGTGAAAGCTACACACGTAGGTATTGTGGGCAATAAGTGGACTCGTCAGGGCACTTGCTATAAGTTTGAGGACTCCTGTTTTTTTTTTGTGTAGGCTTCTTGTTTAGTGTGTATGTGATTCATTTTTTCCTCTTTTTGTCAACCTATGTACGTGAAAGTAGTTTTTTTTTTTGACGAACTTGAGAATGAGCAAAAGTTTTCAAAAATGATAAGGGGTGCAGAATTTTTAATCACATCTCTGAAAAGGGCATCGGTTTAACGTTCGTATGTAGATTAAGGAGATTAGGGAAACAAATTATTTTCTATCCTGTGTGTCCAAGCGATGAGACAAGGTGCATGCTTTTGTGCATATACCTAAATAGATACGTACTCGAAAGTCGTAGGAGTTAAAAATGTTTACACAAGTTTTTAAGCAGCTAAAATGCACCTGCTGCATCTGCTAAAGTTCAGCTTTGTGACCGCAAACATGGGTTTATTGAAAGATTTGGGACGGGGGTAAAAAACAGACGGTTATATTTAAAAAGTGATGAAGTTTACGCCCGCTGAAATCAGTTCTTCCGACCATTTAAAATGATGCCAATGTTTTTGCAAGGGCATTGCATATGGGTAGTGGAGGAGTCCCAACTAGCAGCAGACCAATTTCGAGAAACTAACGTATCTAGCATCCAAATTCACAGTTCATTCGGTTCAAATTTCACAATAACAGACGCTCCGCTTCTTGACATTCCTATAATAACATCTTTTTGGATTTTTTTCACGCGATATACATATGTATGTTGACATGAGAGTACATCTACGCACTATCCATGATTTTCGTCTGTACGTTCCAATTCCTGGTGTTCACTTCACTTAACACTTTCACTTTTGTTTGGTCAATTTGTTTTGTTAAGAACAGAGCTTGTTGTCAAGTAAGTTTTGGTTTATTTTTAGCTTAAGCCAAGTCAAACCAAAACCGGAGCCTACACTCTAAATATTAGCAATTTCTGGGAAATGTATGATCAAATCAAATCTAATTGACATAGCGCCCGAGGCTTTGTAAATGTTTCAATAAATACATCCTTTATTTGTTCATAAACTCAGTTTAAACTGTTTAAGAGGACCAAAGTCATATAGGAGTTTAGTGTTTAATCATGTTTCATAAACAAAGCACACCGTATACTGGATATCGGTCCCTTAAAGTGTGTTTTTTTGATTTTTCTTGTATCCTTTCTTCGCTCCAAAACTAAGTCCGATTCTGTTCAGTAATCGAAAGAAACAAAAGCTTGCAAGTCTTTTAATAAATTGGCAGCACTGTACTGAAATCATGAGTAGATGTTTTATGTAAGGATATCTTTAATCCCTTGCGCGTGAGTTTCGTAGTATTACAGAACATAATCTAGCAATGCATATGTAAAGGGTTTCTCAGGACGCATTGGACATAACATTGTATAAACTTTGGTAGCATTCAGCTATCCCATAAAGATTATTGATACTCTGCACGAGGTATTAGTAACTAATTTCATATTGACTTCAACATGTGATGTACGATTCTACCCACGTCCACTTGTTAATGAAACACTCACTCGCGAGGTTTTAATAGAAAACTTCTTTAAACAGTTTGGCCGATAAAGCTATGAAAATGTCGTCTGCAATTCCCATAATCTTAACCTCATGGTTAAAAAGCTATTTTGTTGCCCGACAGTATCTAGAGTCTCTGCCTGAAAAATAGCCCTTCACAATCATAAATGTACCCCCAAGTGCACATGCAAGCGTCCCGAAGCCTCTCTATTTCCTCTGCCCTATTTAATAGAACCCAATGTCTTTTCTCGGACCCGACGAGTTTTTCTCAAAATTTTTTATCACCTTGATGTTCATACATTCCTTCTTTGGTGTAAAACAAGTCCATGCAAGTTAGATCCCCATTACAGGAACTTGTCTATAAAATAGTCTTAATTTCCTTTTTTAATCAAGTTAATTAATCAACTTAATTGTCTAGAAGATGTTATCGCTTTCTAATCACATTTGAATGTTTTCCCAGCAAACACATAAAGGTTAGATTATTTTCTTACTGGTAGAGTAAACAGTACGTATCGTATTTGTAGCGTAGAACTAGTACGATTTGCTTCCTTAAATATCCTTGAACATGTACATATTTAGCTGCAAAACAAAACAATCTCCCATACACACTATATCATTGCGGTGAGAAACGTTTTATGATAGATTTTAAGCAGTTGTACACCTATGTATGTATGTACATGTGCCTACATATATTTCCTAATCTATGCAATATTTGATAATTCCAAAGTTACTTATAACGGTTTTACCAAACCCTGTGAATGAATTTATAATTGATTATAGAAAGTAAAATGCGTATTTGGCGGTCTATGTAACACAAATTCCGAAAATCAAAATCAACTCTTCGAAGCCTAATACTCACTATAGATTCACACACCTGTTTGCCAGATTAATCTCATTCCTCAGTTCCTTTCAGTCGAGTTCAAAATGACATCTATAATAATCCTGAAAAAAAAGTCTAGGAAATGTACCAACCACGAACTAATTGACCTTCCGAGAGAGAGGAATGGAAAAGTGGCCAGCTTCAAAAAACGCGCGTCATCTCTGTCTTCACAGATGGATCTAGGCATAGGCTCTGGTATCTTTTCTGAAACACTTAGCATAGTATTTTACAAGCGGAGTTTCTAGCAGTGATCAGTATAACCTTTTTCATCGACACTTAGGCAGCAACAAAACTTATTTCAGCTTTCGCGAAGAACGTAAGTTTTTTGAAACAAATCACATGGACACGCTGTGCTGGGTCCCAGGACATAACATGTAACAGGTAATAAAAAGGCCCACATATTGGCCATAAGGCCATTATGTAGATGGTCCTTCCTAGGCTCTTATTTCGATAGGAGTAAGGTTGTGAGGATAAACAAAGAGGGTAGAAAATCTCTTTCCACCCTGAGTTACTATGGGAAGTGATGTTCTCCGGTACGACATGATAAAAATAAGACGAGGAACTCTGTCAATGGATACAACGCACCTTCTTTGTTACTTTCAGGTCTTTGTTCGTTTTTGATTCAAATCTCTTAGGCGACACCTCTTCCGTGACCTAGTACAGGTTAGTGACATCTTGACGTACATCAAATCAATTCGTTTGTAGCTGGTGAATTTATCAATAGTTGTACTAGAAAGCTCTTAAGTGCAGTCTTCTTTTCCTAGAGAACTCGCTCGAATGTACGTCAATTCTTCATGTATTCTTCCTATTCGACGCCATGTAGCTACACTTTTACAAGCTACAAGTGTTTTATTTCCGTAGTTCGAGCGTCGATCACAGTTTTGTTTTTTTTTAATAATTGTAATAATGGTCAATGAATATCCCTCAAGGAGCACATACAGGTCTTTTCTGGTATTGCCTTCAAAAGGTGTTGATATAATCGTGCTTTCCAGATGAAATCTAGTTCATAAACTTTGGTTTATTTAGGCTAGTGTGGAGCTACCTCAAAGCTAAAGGACATGGGATATTCACCCGTAATACCTGGAACGGAACTGTTTAATTGTAAACAGGTCCGAAACGATTATCGTTCTCATACTTGTTTACAATTCGTTTACCCTTTAAGTTTAATTTTTTACTTGCACCTATACCTATAGGGCAAGTATTGCAATCGTGAAAAAAATCGAACTCGAGATTTTAATCAAACTTGACATTACTATGATGGAGAAGTCCAAAAAAGTAGGTCCGGCAATTCCGTCTGTCTGTCTGTCTGTCTGTCTGTCTGTATATTCGACTACAGCCTAAACGGCTGAACGGATTAACTTCAAACTTCATATATAGGGTCTGTGGGATATTCCCTAGAGGCGAAATTTGAATTTTCATTCTAACCTCAAAATTAAGGGTATTTACTTAAGGCCGATTTCAGCTAAAATGGATTTTCTCGAAAACGGCTCTAACGATTTGATGTGTGGGTTAGTTTGGGTATATGCTATGAGGTGGCATACCACGTTTTTCACGAAAAATTCGAATAAGTGTAATATTTAAAATCAGCTGTTTCTCGGGTATTTGTGCGGCGATTGGGCTAAAAATTATTATTTGTAGGTTATAAGACAAGTGCAAAATAATGGCATACCAAATTTTGGAATGCCATGCCCACTTTTATAAAACTTATTTTTTTTTCAAAATTTTTACTAGAAATTGAGAAAAAATTATTTAAGCGAAGTAATAGGCCTTAAAATTTTCTATAATTCACTCAAACACCCTATCTGGCCACGCCTACTTTTTATAAAAACAAAACATTGAGTAAACTCCTACAATGTTATGACTATTATTCCATCGAAACGCGGAATGCCACGCCTACTTTACTGGGAAGAGCAAGACTTGGACTTTAATCCTGATAAAATTAAACACTTATAGCATTACGTGCACTTTATTTTCATTCGCAGTTCTACTTGAATTGGTTGTTGAAAAATTGACACATGTTTCTTTCGTCCCTCTGTAAGATAGTTCCGGCCTGGACATGTTTAGGGGTAGTTTGTGGAAAGAAAGAACATAGTTCCGGCAGGGGATCCAGGAACTACACACAGGTCAATCTCTACGCCTTTTGTAGGGCATAGCGGCTGTAGGCTTGATTAGTCTTTTTCAATCATACGATCGCTGGTTATTGTTGAGGAGACTATAGTGAGCTAATAAGTTTAGTGGATTATTTTGGGTTATAATTCCTATTTGTTCTCGAAAAGTATATAGCCGGCTTTATTCGTCAATTGAGCAGTTTTGTTTAGGTGAGGTTTGCAACTGAATTTTCGGTTTAGAACTAACCCTATTCTGACTATTATGGCACCCAGTCCTGACGATTTGTATGGTTCGATTAAGTGTGAAGTAACTAATGTAATGAAGACCCCCAATCGCGGGAAAACCCACACTATACCTCCGAAAATGATTAATCTTCTTTTCGGTTCCATTTGTTCAAGTGTTTGTAAAGGTATGATCCTTTAGCATCCAAGCTAGCTTCTGAAAGTTGTTAGAAGACCTAAACAAGTCACAAATAACCAATTAGTCTTAAAAAAATTTACAAATATCAGAAAAGCGCAATGGAAAACCTATTGACACTTCTGTGGTAAGGTATAATAGATTCGTCTATCCTTGGACTGATATTGTTTCACGTTCCAGTCATTTCCCCAGTTGCGTTTTTAAAATATAAGGTCATCTCACAAGATTGTTGACCCTTCAACACTCAACTAACATTGCAATGACTTAAATGATAATTTTGATAAGCAAAGACTAAGATGTTATTACATTTGCATCAATGTAAATAAATATTCATGTAAAATAAAATATCATCCTCTAGAAATAAGTCAATATAGATGTCTTAATAAGGCATTAAGTTGCTTACGACTGTGGTAACGTCTTTAGGCCAACTATGCACAATGAATTCCTTGAACTTTGTCAATTCAGGGTCTCTTTGAGTTCTATTTTGAGGCTGACCTCTTCTGACATTACTTATATTTTTGGAGTGGGTTTCTTCATCAAAATCATCTGAAATACTAGCTTTGGTGATCCGAATGATTTGCAGGAACATATGTATACTTCATCACTTACTCGGTCTTCCACAGATATATTTATGTAATGTAGTGTATACAAACGTGATTGCTCTTTTCCATTTGGGTATAGCAGATGCCTTTACTCGTTGAAAATTTTCTGGTGCAACACTTATCGCAAAGGGCAAACTGCAAAATTTAAAACAGCCAAATGAACTAGCAAATGTTCTAAAATCTGGTATCTACTCAACTGTACCTCCCAGAATGCATTTTGGAAATCCAAATCAGTGGTTAGTACGTTGGACTATGGAGCAAGGGGTTCGAGGTTCGAGTCCCAGTCGGAACACCTAAAAATTTTTTTATGACCCCACCTCTCGCGAGCGTCTGACAAACATTCCGAGAGTACAACTGTCCTTAGAAAGCATCTCAACTAACAAAGTGCCCTTCGGACTCTTTCGATAACATATTTTGTGTCTTACTTACTTACTTAGGTGGTGCTACAGTTCGGGATGAACCTGGGCCTCAACCAACAAGCCTCTCCAGCCAGTTAACCCCGTTTTTAGTTAACTGCCTCCTGCTGCGCACTCCAATGTCCAGTTGCGCACTCGGATGAAATCCCTTTATACGGGTGCGCGCCACCTAAGGCGAGGTCTTCCTTTACTGGGTTGTCCCTCCGGGTTTGATTCGAAGACTCTACGGGCCGGAGCATTGGTGTCCATTCGCTCTACATGTTCTAGCCATCTCAAATGACTGATTCGCAGTTTTTTGACTAGGTCGATGTCTCTGTACAGCTCGCGCTACTACTCAATTGCCTTCTCAGCCCAACGGAACAGCTATTGGCAAGAGTTTTCTTCGCTTTTGGTCTTGTTTTTATAAAACAGTTTTTACAAGTTTTTGAAGGTGCTTTAATTTTCGGCCTAGTTGTATAATCGAATTAAAAATTACATTTTATTGGAAATTTCCCAGTTCCTATCAAATATCTTTATTTTTAGTGAGTAATATTTGCTTTCTATCAATTCTGTTACTCGTAATTGGCGTCGTATCTACGCAGACCTAGCAGATAATTTTATGATAAAACATAAAACGAAACTGTATAATTCCTATTTTTATTTGCACATATACCTATAGGGCAAGTATATGTTTTCTGAAAATTTTTTGAACTTGAAATTCAAACTTAACATAGTAGCTAAATTTAAAAAAAGTGGTTTTACCAATTCTGTCTGTCTGTCTATCTTTACGCTGGACTGCAGCCTAAGCCGTTCACACTTTATATCTGGAATCTGTGGCGCCACAATTTGGGGTGAAATTTAATTTTCATTCTAACCTCAAAACTAAGGGTAGTTTAATTAAGGCCGATTTCAGTTAAAACAGATTTTCTCGAAAACGTCTCTAACGATTTGAATAAAATTTGATACGTGGGTTAGTTTGGGCATATGCTATGAGGTGGCATACCACGTTTTTCACGAAAAATTCGAATAACGGTAATATTGAAAATCAGCTGTTTCTCGGGTATTTGTTCGGCGATTGGGTTACAAATTATTATTTCTAGGTTATAAGACAAGTGCAAAATAATGGCGTGGCCACGCCCACTTTTATAAAACTTATTTTTTTTCAAAATGTTCACTAGAAATTGAGAAAAAATTATTTAAGCAAAGTAATAGGCCTTGAAATTTTCTTTAATTCACCCAAAGGTCCTATATGGCCACGCCCACTTTTTAATGACGTTTTTATAAAAACAAAACATTGAGTAAACTCCTACAATGTTATGACCATTATTCCATCGAAACGCGGAATGACACGCCTACTTTACTGTGAAGAACAAGACTTGGACCTCAATCCTGATAAAATTTTACGCTTATAGCATTACGGTGCAAGTACGTACGACCCAGTCGTGTACTTTATTTTAATTCACATTTGCTTCAAAAACTTGAAAAAAAACTTAAAATTACCATGTGATTCCAAACTTTTGGCCGGCAGAGTACATAGGTGCAAGCAAAAAGTAGTAGTAAGCGCAACAATATAAATTCGGGTTCCATGAATGGAAATATTTTAAATGTCTTTAGTCTTACTGTCCGTCCGTACTGTCTTATCATTATTTATTTTTACAGCACAAAATTAAATAAGAACCGAAAGTAGTAGTATGCACCGGCTAAAATACATACGTATTTGCACATATTGCACGTATTGCACATTCTAAAATATACATATGTATGTATCACTGAAGTAAAACTTACACTTATTTAATTGTCCGATGCCATAAGCTTCGCAGATCTGATAAATGACACTGTGCTAAACGTCTGACAATGATATTATACAAAAAACTGTTGACACGATTGGTGTGTATCTCAGAATTTCATTGCCAGACAAAAATCGGTAGTTCACATTGTAAGACATTTGGGACACATTTTTCACTGGTAGACTGCCAATCGTCTGTATATAGCTTAAGTCCATATTCATCTACGAGAACTTTAATTAGTCAGCGTACAAATGTAGCCTTGGGTGATGTGAATAAAATATTCAAAATACAAGACTGAATGGTTCTTTAAAACTAATAATCATCATAAATTATTCAAGAGTGAAGGTCAAGTACCATAGTTAAAGTCAATAGTGTGAAAAGATAGTTGGGATTTCTGTACGGCCTAGTATCTTTTTTTTTTTTTTAAATATGAAAGTATAATAATGTTTAAAATCTGGAACGCAATATTTTTGCACACTGATTTCATTTCAATTGCAAGCCCGATCGCGGAGAAATATGGAAATCTTTTGAGCACTTTTGGACAAAATCGATTTTTAATAAAATGACCCTTAAGTAATGCCCTTAACCTTGAGTTTAGAGAAAATTCCTATGTCCTCACTGACCCCAGATATAAAATTTGAAAGTTTCGGCTTCAGGCACGTACAGACCGAAAAGTTAGACAAACATTTTTTACTTGAACCTATACCTATAGGGCAAGTATTGTATTCTTGCAAAATTTGGAACTCGAGATTTTAATCAAATTTGACATTACTATAATGGAGAAGTCCAAAAAAGTAGGTCCGCCAATGCCGTCTGTCTGTCTGTCTGTCAGTCTGTCTGTCTGTCTGTCTGTCTGTCTGTCTGTATATTCGACTACAGCCTAAACGGCTGGGCGGATTTACTTCAAACTTTATATATAGGGTCTGTGGGATATTCCCTAGAGGCGAAATTTGAATTTTCATTCTAACCTCAAAATTAAGGGTAATTTACTTAAAACGGATTTTCTCGAAAACGGCTCTAACGATTTCGATAAAATTTGATGTGTGGGTTAGTTTGGGTATATGCTATGAGGTGGCATACCACGTTTTTCACGAAAAATTCGATTAAGGGTAATATTGAAAATCAGCTGTTTCTCGGGTATTTGTGCGGCGATTGGGCTAAAAATTATTATTTGTAGGTTATAAGACAAGTGCAAAATAATGGCATACCAAATTTTGGAATGCCACGCCTACTTTTATAAAACTTATTTTTTTTCAAAATTTTTACTAGAAATTGAGAAAAAATTATTTTAATTTTTATAAAAATAAAACATTGAGTAAACTCCTACAATGTTATGACTATTATTCCATCGAAACGCGGAATGCCACGCCTACTTTACTGGGAAGAGCAAGACTTGGACTTTAATCCTGATAAAATTATACACTTATAGCATTACGGTGCAAGTACGTACGACCCAGTCGTGCACTTTATTTAACTTATCGATGTCGAGTTAGAAATTTTTCAGGAAACTAGTGGGTTCAGTGGGCGTCGTGGCTCTAGTGGTTAGTTCATTGGACTACGGACAAAGGGTTTCCAGGCTTTTTACGGCCCCCACCTTTCGCAAGCGTCTGACAAATATCCGAGAGTATAGCTGTCATGAAAAAGGTTTTTAAATTATTTAAACAGTAGGCCCCTTCTATTCGTGTAAAGAATATAACATGCACGACTCGAATGGTTGCGAGAGGCTAACCCCTGGTTCCCATAGACCAAAATTAGTAGGTATGAACCGCACCAAACATCCAATCAAACATTGCTGCTTGGTCGAACACTTGTGATTCTGCTTATTGACATAGCCGTTGACCCAAATATGGGCCTCGTCCGAGAAGATAATTTTTTGCCCAGAATCCGGATCTCCGGCCAACATTTATCAGAGTCAAATTAGCGAACTCACGGAGTTGTCTATGCTCGTCCTGCTTCAATTCTTGTGTCCGCACAATCTTATACCAATGCAGGCCAACCGTAAACTAAGCCGGTTTGGGTCTCTAAGACGACTCTGTTTTCTCATTTTGCATCAATTTCTGCCTGGTTGGTGACTCAAACTTTTCCACGGTGCGACGAATTGCCTCCACACTGAAGCTACTATGATGAGCTACCTTATGCCGAAATTCACGTTCCGTATTTACAACTGAGCTGGATTTTCAATAATATTTTTTTAATAATTTACTTACGTTCGCAAAGCGTAAAACAATCAGCTGGATGTCATTAATGACTTTGACAGCTGCTGAAACATAACAATTCGAAAAAGTGTCAATGCTATCTGGTCACCCTATTCTTCGAACAATATATATATAATGTACATATTTTGAGGTGAATTAACGAATGGCAGCTGATTCTACTGGGTTCCAACCTTTTCCTGTTATTGAAAGTTAATTGGTTAGGGCGCACGGATATAGGAAGATTGATATGTATAAGTTTTTAGATTTACTTCTGCGAACGCTGCTCAGTAGTATCTATAGAAAGGTAGATTCGTCATAATTGCTTATTTGTGATGACGACGTATAGCACACCTGATGCAGATGTCTAGTCACACATGCGATTGGCATCAAAAATTTTAATTATACTTTTTTTACGACGTTGCGAAAGTGAACGCTGTTCGTGAAAAGCGATGCTAAGTTCTGCATCTTAGAACGTGATGCTAAGTTAAGGCGTAGGTCTATCGAAAAGCACGGTTTTTGGGAAATACATTTCTTCCTTCAGTTCTCCTGTATAATAGCAATCATTGATCTGGTGGTTGTGCATATCCAATGAGTTAGGTGGGTAGGTAGATAGAATGGATCCATTATGAACCCTTACCGTGAAATAATCTAAAAATAACACAATGCGGTCGGTAGCTTTGGGATGGCTAAGTGACCTCCCGAACTAACCCGATATTGTTATGAATTTCAGGGTGGTTATTGGTTCCTTGCTCTTAGCTAATTCTGGATATGGGTAGGCATTCGTGCAGGAAGTGAGATGTGCTCTCTTTTGCATCCGTGTAGCCACAGTTTCGCCAGAAGTCATCAGTTGATGTGTGAGCGCTAAGTTAAGTTTGTTTACCTGGTTTCGACACTGTTATGTTTTGTTGTATATGCCAGAACCTACTCCCTCGTCAGTTTCTGACCCGTCTCTTGGTAGAAGGATTGCTTCAACGACTAGGCCAAAGGTGTGTAATATTTGTTAGTGACGAAGACCACCTCCGTCTGTAGAGGGCTTATGTTTAATCCACATCTTTCCGGCCATTTACATTATGTACGGTCTTGAGAACGTTTTAATTGATTCGATTGTAACCAATGGGTTTCAAACTCGGTGGTTCTGATACAGCATATGAGCAGGCCAAGCAAGGAAACTCTTGAAGTTGGAATCGTCACAAATGTACAAATAAACCTGTTGCTGTCTGGGAGCAACACTGAGTCACCTTCCAATTTATATGTATTCAAACGCTTGTAATAATATCTTTTAATGGATGCCTAAGGTTACCTTTTCCTGTTTGTTGTTCTGCATATAGTGCAGGCAAATAAAAGGATTTCTGTAATAGATGTTTTTACGTCATTACCCTCCACGTCATTCTAGAACTGCAATTTTGTTCGACGAAGATTGTTTGGCGACAAGCATCTCTGAATAGCAAGGGAGGATAGGTGGGTGTACATTCTGGGAAGGTTGACTGTAAGCTTACCCAATTTAATTGTGACGTAAGTAAATATTTTACCCAGTCCATGTGATTTTTAATTTTTTTTTTTTTTTTTTTTGAAGAGGGAGGATAATCCCTCCTAAAACAAGGAAAAACCACACTGTTAATGGATTGAATTATGTATGTTATTCCATTATAGCAAGTTGCAAGCATTCACGACTAGAATAGATAGGTACACACCGTCGAATCTTCTCCCTTCTATTTTTGGCGACCCGAAACGCTGACTAGGTATAACCTTAATTTAAATTTCTACTTGAATAATTTTTGTTTTTTTTTTTTTTTTGTTTTTTCTTCTCCCCCTAATTTATTAAGCCGACTTGATCCCTCTCTCGCCCTCTTGCGGCAATTATCTCTCTAAATTTGTACGTCCTTTTATTCCTTTTTTCTCTTGCAATTCCTTCTTCTGTTTTTTCGTATACAGATAGTTTGTTCTAGGGGTAGGCAAATAACGTACATATGCTTGATGAGGAACACAAAAAAAAAATAAAAATTCAAGAGGAAGTATTACACAATAGTAAGGGTTGATATTGCGCATGTTTCTTCTAAGTGTGCATGTACGTGTAGGATTTTATTTCTCAGAGGGAAAAACAACATTGAAAGAACGTGTCAATGAGAAAAAAAAAATAATAATAACAAATAAGATACATTACATATGATTGTACGTATGTATATAGTAAGTAACCAATTAACCGGCAAAAGTGAAAATCGTAGGATACCTCTTCAAATCGAATTTAAACACAAAACTTGTATTCCATTGGTGATTGATGGTATAGGTACATGCATACATACTCCTACATAAATATGTAGTATACACATATATTTATTTATGTATACATGTATGCATGTATGTATGTATGTACGTGAGGGAAATGAATTATTTGAAATGCTTTTACCCGACATGAGGTATTCAGTGGAATTCCTGTACGTTTCATATTTCAGTATTCAATGTTTCATCAAATTCTATGGAATGCGGTGCATGATGTGTGTTGTACTTTTGTACACGGTAATTGATTTGGTTGTCGTTCAGAATCCAATTTGGGTATAGGTCGCAATGGAGAACTCATTTTTCTGGCTTTCAAATGGGAGAGGAGTACCGAGTCCCTCCAATTAGTAGAAACTCATACAACAACTCGTTCTTTTAATGGTATTGCGCCTTGTTGCACGATGCACATAATTCAGTAAACAATTTCGAACTCAAGACGTACACAAAACTTATGCATCACTTGTACGGAGATGTTCAAACATCGGATCCTAACATCGACTGGAGCTTAACAGTTTGTCGGATCACTTTAAATTCGAACCTTCATGTTTAAGAAATAAGCATTTTGACTCTAATCTCAACTTTTCCTAAGCTTCACAATACTTTGGTTGTACAATTATGACTTTCCAAAATGCTACCAAAATGGTTATCATGACTGCATCTTTGTAATGTCTGCCTTCATACGGAAAGATCGAATACATAGAACGTCCCAAAAATATGCATGGCAGACTTTTAACAAATTCTGCTCGTCTTCTGAAGTTTAGTGCATGGTTTTGAAGGAACTTTTAAACAGAGAATGAAACCAGTGCATTATACAATTTTTTTGGAGCAACAGGTCTATGGGACCCAGGGCCTAACTTCTCACAACCATTCCTCTGGTACGTGTTGTATTCTTTACACGATTGGAAGGAACCTACTGTTTGTGTCCGAGGGGCAGTTTGTTATTTGAAAAGCTTTTTCATGACATTTATACTTTCGGATGTTTTTCAGACGCTCGCAAGAAACTTCTAGGTGGCTTGGCTGGGACTCGAACCTAGAACCTCTCGTTCCGCGGTTCAACGCACTTACCACTTGAGTCACGGCGCCCACTAGTGCATCATAAGGAGGTAAAAATACATAAAATTGATAAAGTCAAATGCTCACAATGAAATGTGATGAATAAACACCTTCATATTTGAGACCTTTCTTCTCTAAACAAATAATGGTCCGTACTATTTAAAATAATAAAATTGTAGTTGGAATGACTCTTGAAGTGCCTTTGCAGTTAGACCATGCAGTTACTCTAACTATTTGCATTATGTTTGGGTTCAGATTAGAGTAGCAAGTGTACATTTAGAATAAAATTTCACTTTTACACTTAAGGTCCATTGTGATACCATAGATCCCCTTATTTGGCTACCCGAGACTAATAATTAATAATGCAAAGGACCAATCCTTTTCTACGATCTTCAACCGTGCCAGGCAACCGCAGACTCATAATGATCCCTTAATAACAACTACAAGACCGGTAGAAAGGTACAGGCCGAGGATTGTCACATAAGATGGGCAGGAAGTTGGTGGCGAGTTCAATCCCCACTTCCCTCCATGTGTGCATGATGCTACCATCTGGACAGCTGTGGTCAATAACAGTAGCTTAAGCACTTAATTAAAGGACTTGGTAATAATGGTGGAAGGCACTACCTTTGTCTTCTTTGCCATAGTGGGAGAGTCATCCAGAGATCTTTAGTTCTTGAATTGAATTTTCGGATCTTATGCCTATCTGTGTGGAAAGGATGATATAAAACTCTGCCCTTCTTCCATTGTATCAACCCTCTAGAGTAATGCTGCATTTTTAATTTTTAATTACTATGATAATGTCAATCGTTTGTTGATGTTGCATGCAAAATTTTGTATTTTAATTAATACGCCTCCAAAAAATAGGCGTGGCAATAGATAATGTATGTATAGGTACCTACTGATTCTTTTTCTCAAAACCCAGATATAAAAAAGCACAGACGGACGCACATGACCCATTGGCGATTCGTCTTCGCTATTGATACTAATAAGAATATTATATATGTATGTACTTTGTAGCGTTTATTCAGATTATTTTTGGGAATTTTTGGGATATGAAATAAAAAAACAAATACCCGGTACAACCGGTAGAAATGGAAAGATCCTACAGTTCAATGCTCTGTCCGAAGCGCAAATTCGATACAGCCACGTCCAATTTACAAGGCCCGCATTAGGTTTTACATGTTTTTTTAAAAGCTCTCTCATGAAAGTTGTATTCTCGGACGTTTGTTAGACGTTCACAGGAAGTGAAACCGTGAAAAATGTTGGTATTGTTTGGTAGTCGAACCTCAAACTGTCCAATGTACCAACTACTGATCTTTAGCGCCCAAGTGTGATAAGACGAAACTAATTTTATTCATTAGAAATATCGGATATCGTGTAGTATCCTTCAAAGCACAAATTGATCTGCTAGATGAAAAAACACTCAATTTCAAAACGCAGATAACCTCTTAAACTTGTGAATAGAATTTTCTTCATATATTCTTCAAGTAACTACATAGTTCTTATTAGAACTTTTTGGAATCGAGTTTGAATTGAGTTTTCCTTCCTTTTTTTCTCACAGAAAATGCAAACGCACATGCTACAATCAAGTAGGCAACAATAAAATTACGAACAGAACAGAACTCACTGAGTTTTTGGTATACGTACATTTGCATTAGGTCCTCCAGGGGGAGGGGGGTAGGTTGGTGGTTCGGTTGATTTTAAAGACTGCAATTAGAGAAACCTCTGTTCGTCTCTTTCGCCTACTCCCACACAAGAATATGGAGTACATTATATCCTTCGCACAAATCTCACCAAACGTAAGCTATTTTTTTTTAGCCCCCACTAAGTCTTAATAAACATTAAATGACGCACTTTTCCATTGACCCACACCATTCGGCCCGAAATTGTGAAAGAGCACAAGAAAAACGGGAGGATAGACACTAGATAGAGATAGAAGGAAATAGAAAGGAAAGCATAGAGCATAAGAAAATACGAAATAAATGACGGACGCAGGAACTGTTCCCGGTACAGCTTTATAGAATGATATTTTCCATCCCCCATCATGTGAGGCACACTTGCCGATGTATGCGTTGTGTTGATGGTTATGGCGAAGGAGATGGCGATGGCGATGGTGGTGGGCGAATGTTAGCGCGCAAGGGTAGCAAAACCTTTCCACGTGGTAGTAACAGTATGCTTGTTGTGTGTCGAAAATGTGAAAAAATTACCACATAAAGTTTTTCTCTTGGGTTTATTTTTGTTTTTCTGTAAATACGGTGAAGGAAAAAAAAATCAAATATTTGTAAATATTTCCCCGACAGGTTGTAAACGTCAGATGAAACGTCAAAATCTACGCTTTTCAATTACTATCATTTTATTTGAATCGTAGTAAGCCGTCGAATTTATTTTGGTTTTTCTTTTTTGTTACTTGTAGTTCGTGTCGCACACGCGTTATATGTTTAAATTTGTTCCGAAACGAGTAGACAAAATAATACAAGAAATCTAAATACATTCGTGTGATTAGTATAAATTTTTTGAAACTTAGTTTTGTGTTAAAAATTTCTTAATTGCGAGTTATATAAGTAGAGGAAAAGGTTTTTTGCGCTGTGTCTATTGTTTTAATAATATCTTTATCCGTGCGATGCAGTAGTCTATATATATGTGTGCGTGTGTGTATGTGTGTAGTGAGTGAAAATAGTTTTTTTTTTGTGTTGGTTTGCTGTATTGTACATGTAAGTGGAGAGTGTGTGTGTGTTTTTTTTTAACTGGTTCCTTGATTTTTAATTTTCTGTCTTTATGTTGTTTGTATTTATACATGTTTCTTCGTTTTGTTGTTATTATTATGTTCTGTCACACTAATGAATAATTGCGTTTCCCTTTTGAGGGATGCGGAAGGTGGGTGGGCATGAAAACGTCATGAAAGAGATAAATATGTACATACATATGTATGTACATATGTTCGACGTTGGTGTATTTGAAAAACGTAAGAGAATATCTTGTGCTCAATTTAATTTGACAGATATGGGGGTAATGTAATCATGTGTGTAACCTTATCACATGTGTCCTTGAATTTCGCGCATAAAGCTTGATTTTTTTCTTTTCCTTTCACATGAAGGATTACCGCGACAATGTAATCAGAGAGAGGAAATGCACATGAAATGGGGTTTTTTGTTCACGCTTAGGGCATTCTTTGGCGTTTGGCCCAAGCGGATCTGTATAGGGAGTTCATACTGATCAAATTGTTCATCAAATCAGCTTGTCGACCCTAAGCGCATGTTGGATGGTTTGTCAAACCAGTCCTCATGTCGATTTGTTGCAAAATTTGTTTTTGTGAACATGCACTCGCATGGCTTCAGTTTCCCGGCATACTATTTGACAGAGAAAATAGCCAAAAGTGCGCAACAGCAACGCTAGACAAGAACCAAAGTGCAAAAGAGTTCCTCTGGTGGTTTGGTTTTAATATTTTAATGCTCTGCTTGTCAAATATGCTTTTGCAAAAATTGTTTTATATTTCAGAGGAGCTTAATGTAGCTACTAGTTACCATATTGGTTTTGATATGGTCCTGGCGCAAGTCAATCTACATACGAGTTATACCTACAGTGTTCAAAAAAAATATAAAAAACAAGAGCATGCACAATACTCAATCGTCAATTTTGTCTTTTCGAAACCGAAAATAGGGAGTTTATCTCATTAGCTTTTACTTTGCGTTTGGCGGTAATAATTTTGAACGAAAGAGAGGTTTCGCCTGGAAAAACTAGGAAAAAAAGGAGTTTCACAGTCGATATTAGTCATTCTGCAGTAAAATTGATCTTATTGTGGTTGAAATACATAGTAGTATAATGGTTTCTGTTATGTTTCAGTGTCCTAAGCATTAAAATTTTGTGAAAATTTCCCGTGTTGTTTGTAAGACTGATTCTAAGCAATTTAAAAACAATGGATGAAATAGCTCAGGTTTTAAAGTTCTAAAAAAAAAGGTATTTGTAGCTCTTTATTTAAGCCCCAAGTCAGAATCTAAATGCAGTAAACGAAATTTGAAAAACTGCCAGTTCGATTATGGAAGATTAAGCCGTTTTCTTCTTTGAAAAAACTTAAAAACGGGTCAAATAAAATCGTAACAAGTTATACAATAAAAAACCAATTCAAGGAGGTAAGATTTTCTGGATGAAGTCCCAGAAAAATACAAATATTTGGCGCAAAAGTTCGATGGGACCAAGGCCTAGCTTCCCACAACCATTCGTTTTGTGCGTGTTATATTCTTTACACGAATGGAAGGGGCCTACTGTTTAAATTATTTAAAAACCTTTTTCATGACAGTTATACTCTCTGATGTTTTTCAGGCGCTCGCGAGAGGTGGGGTCGTGAAAAAAGTTTCAGGTGTTTTGGCTGGGATTCGAACCTCGAACCCTTTGCTCCATAGTCCAACGCTCTAACCACTGAGCCACGGCACCCATACTTCAGTAAAAATCATGTGCAACCAATACTCACTTTCATGAATAAACAGTTCCACCGTGCAAATTGGTATAATGACCTTTGGTCGGATGATCCAACGTCAAATGGTTTTGTTTTGAAGAAAAGGTATACACCAGGCCACGAAAGAGCTCGAAAGACAATCTCAAATATATTTAAGAATTAAAGAATCTAACGGCTAACAATAAACGTTTAAACAATTTCCTGTGTAAGGGACAAAATGTGTATTGGAGACTGCGTCCAGATCTTAAACACCGTTTTACCGTCACTTTTAAAGGCAACAATCCTATTAAATGGGAGTCTATGCAGAATAATGACCCAAAACACTGCTCATAGTTTGTCAAAGCATGGTTTCTTTAAGATAAGTTCCATGTTATGGAATGACCACCACAGTCCCCCGATCTTAGCCCGAAAGAACACCTATTGGGCGTTTTTAAGCGGAAGTGGAAAGCGGAAAGTCGGGAACACTAGAGCTAAGGACAAGGAAGAACTATGATAAGGCACGCTACTCCATACCTGCCGTGACCATAATTAGTATGAGTTTCTTTTAGGTTTTCTATCACACGCTTTATATTTCTTCAGTAAACGGCGAAAGGAAAGCTTGTTTCTATTATTTTTTCCAACACTATATGTTTTGTCTAGATGCAGTGTTTTCATCCGATGTTATTATTTGAGGATGGGATATGTTGCACTACTTTTTAATTTTTTTATTTTTTTTCTTTTTTTTTATTATTTATTTATAGAATAGAATTATAGAATAAAATCGATTCTCTTTATATAACTTTGGGATGGCCCCACCAAACATTTCACAAGATCAACCGAAACATTCGCAACAGAAGTACACTCTGATGTTTCCCTACTTTCAGTTTTAATCTCTCTATGTCCATATGGGTGGCAGATGAAGATAATTTTTCGTTGTTACCTAGCCGTCGGACTTAAGTGATTAGTGCGTTGGACTACAGACCAAGAGGGTCGACGTTCAATCCCCAAACAGCACCTCATTTGGTTTTTTAAAGCCCCATCACTTGCGAGCGTCTGACAAACATCCAAGAGTATAACTCTCCTAGATAAATTTCTCAAAAAAAAAAAAACAAAATGCCCTTCAGGCACGGCATCAAACAGGAGAATATAATACGCACTACACGAATGATTGTAAGAATTCAGACTCTGGGTCCAATGGACCAGTTACGCCAAATATTTGTGTTAAGAAACGAAAACCAATATTCCTTATATGACTTATCGGAGCTAATATATGACGAAGACTTTGTTTTCCATGCAAAGGTATACACGTTCGAATTGGTTGAGCCTTCGTATCTTAGTCTCGCATAGCTCGTGCTTATCAATTTGCTATCACTAAATAAGTAGGTAAAATCATTTTTAAATACTAAATTATTTGACTTAATTTCTCTGAGAATAGTTTGGGGTACTAAGTCTTTTTTACTTGCACCTGTACCTATAGGGCAAGTATTGCAATCGTGAAAAAAATCGAACTCGAGATTTTAATCAAACTTGACATTACTATGATGGAGAAGTCCAAAAAAGTTGGTCCGGCAATTCCGTCTGTCTGTCTGTCTGTCTGTCTGTCTGTCTGTATATTCGACTACAGCCTAAACGGCTGAACGGATTTACTTCAAACTTCATATATAGGGTCTGTGGGATATTCCCTAGAGGCGAAATTTGAATTTTCATTCTAGCCTCAAAATTAAGGGTAGTTTACTTAAGGCCGATTTCAGTTAAAATGGATTTTCTCGAAAACGGCTCTAACGATTTCGATAAAATTTGATGTGTGGGTTAGTTTGGGTATATGCTATGAGGTGGCATACCACGTTTTTCACGAAAAATTCGAATAACGGTAATATTGAAAATCAGCTGTTTCTCGGGTATTTGTGCGGCGATTGGGCTAAAAATTATTATTTGTAGGTTATAAGACAAGTGCAAAATAATGGCATACCAAATTTTGGAATGCCACGCCTACTTTTATAAAACTTATTTTTTTTCAAAATTTTTACTAGAAATTGAGAAAAAATTATTTAAGCAAAGTAATAGGCCTTAAAATTCTCTATAATTCACTCAAACACCCTATCTGGCCACGCCTACTTTTTATGAGCATTTTTATAAAAACAAAACATTGAGTAAACTCCTACAATGTTATGACTATTATTCCATCGAAACGCGGAATGCCACGCCTACTTTACTTGGAAGAGCAAGACTTGGACTTTAATCCTGATAAAATTATACACTTATAGCATTACGGTGCAAGTACGTACTACCCAGTCGTGCACTTTATTTAAATACTATTGTTTTGGCCTTTCTGTTCAAATTTAATTTATATGACATCTTTTCTGTTTATTGATTTACTAAAGGACATTTTGTTGTTATCTTTACTTTCTTGTAGACATATGCTAGTCGCAATAAGTTGGAACAAGATTTCTGCCCGGAAAAGTTAAACAAACAAAAATCAAAAAGCAACCAAAATCAGAAGTAAAATTAAAGAACTTATAATAATCATTCAATGACTCAGCAACAATCGAAAAGTTAGAACATATGTATATATAAAGTCTAGAATTGTGATATATACTTATTACATAGAGAAAGCATTTTATTCAAGCATATATGTATATGTAGCATAATTGATAGATCTTAACTCCTCATCCGAAGTGAAGGAACACAAGCAAAATTCGTCACCAATATCGGATACCCACCATCTCATCGACAATGAGCATGGAATCGATTAGTGAGATCATCGATCAGCAATCGTTGGGCGAACAATTAGTCATCGATACCTCGGATATATCGACGGGCTCTGGTGGTGGCCATCATCACGATAGTGGTGGTACAGTTGTGATGGTTCGCACTATAATCGATGGTATAACGTCATCTGTATCGCCACACCACCATCATCAGCAGCAGCATACGCATCATGGCGTCAACCAACAACATCATCATGTTAATCATCACCATCTGCATAGCAATCATCATCCACAGCAATCGAATAGCAATGGTCACCACCATCACCAACATCACAATCATCATCACAATAATGGTAGCGGTGGTGGTGGTAGCCGCAACAGTAACAACAGCAATAGTGGCAACGGCAACCAGCATCAGCATCACAACTCACATCATTCGAACTCGACGAACGATGACTACGCTAGTTCAGATGTGACATTGGAATCGCTGTCATCACTGAGTGGGCATTCGCACATCATTACACATCACGGGCACAATTTGGAGCTCATCAAGCAGGAGCACAAAGTGAACAATGTTGATGTAGTGGTGTCATCGGATCCACTATCTGCGGACGAAGTCGAAGTGACACTCAATCAACAGGCAGTGGGACGCCATGAGACACTCTCCGTCATTGTTCAACCGCAAGACGACTCACGGGACTCGCAGATACTGAGCCCCGGTAAACTGACACCGTCCTCATCGGATATGATAGACAGCGCCCTTGAACCAACGTACCAAACGCTCACATCAGTCAACGGTGGGCGGATGTCGCCGCCAGGTTTTAGCCCGACATCGTCGTACGCGACACTGACACCACTGCAGCCGCTGCCACCCATTTCAACGATGTCGGAGAAGTTCGCGTATGGTGGCCATTCGGGCAATGTGAGTGGATCGTTCACAGTGATGCAGCACCAAAGTATGGGCATTAGCCTGGGTCTAGGCGGCGTGAACTCACCGTATGCTTACGATAAACTACCATCAATGGGAATGTCACCGCCGCACAATTATTCCTCGTCCCCGACGAATACTCTCTCCGGCATGGGTATGTCACAGCAGCATAGTCCGCTCTCGCCACAGAGCTCCTACAGTCAAACTGAATTGCATTCCCCACAGAAAAGCATGTCACCAGCGGGCTACGAGTCACCCTACGGTGGCCACCGTGACATGTTGGGTGGACGACAGAATCTCTCCACGCAGCATAGCCCAACAACGTTGTCCCCGCACTCTGGTTCCCTGCATTCGCCCGGTGGTAATACAATAGTGACAAGCTTCACCAGTGCATCAACGCTGCCTTCAATCAATGGCATGGCTTCAATTACGCCGCATTCGTCAGTAATATCGCCACTGTCGCATTCTGTTGCCTCCGGTGGTCTAGTACAAATCTCAACACACCACGTTCATCGGGAGTCGTCCGTGGTGCAATCACCGTCACCACCAATAATGTCGATACACTCTCAGCAACACCATGTCATAACGAATAAATCAGGTAGCGCTGGAAGTGGTGGTGGCATATCAACGTCATCGCCATCGTCTTTGGCAGATCTTCATGCGGCGAGCGATGGATTAGTGATAACGCCTACGTCAGCAAATGGATCTGGGGGCTCCGATGGCCTTACCGGAATGCATTTGCTCCACGGCAATGGAAATAACAATAATAGTAGTAATAGTAGTAGCAATAGCAACAATAACAACAATAGCAATCATAGTAACAACAACAACAACAGCAGTAACAACAATGGTGTGTGTAATGCGGGCAATGGCACACCAGTAACCGTGTCGTCTGTCGCCAGTGACGTTGAAGAGATCAATACGAAAGAGTTGGCGCAACGGATATCAGCGGAACTCAAACGGTATAGCATACCGCAGGCTATTTTTGCTCAGCGAGTGTTATGTAGGTCACAAGGTACACTGTCGGATTTGCTACGGAATCCCAAGCCGTGGTCGAAGCTGAAGTCTGGACGAGAGACGTTCAGACGGATGTTCAAGTGGTTACAGGAGCCTGAGTTCCAGCGGATGTCAGCACTGAGGATGGCGGGTAAGTGAAACAAATTTGTTTTATAATAGTTTATATTATGTACATAAATATTCGTCTGCTCTGGCAGTCTGGGCTCCCGACCCGTAAAAAGTGTTTCCCTGAGACTCTCTTTAATCCCAGCCAATCCTTAACACGGAGGCTCGTTATCAGCATTGTCTATTCGATCGATCTGTCGAAGCCAGTGTAATAGGTTTCTTACTATACATAGGAAACTCCACTGAAGTATCATTCGTGGTAGACTATCACACTCAGCGGAGTGTTGTTCTTTAGTCTTCTCATCCATTTGCTGTCATGTGATGTCTGCGATTCAAACCTTGAACCTGTAGCTAAGCAGAACGACGCACTAAGCTTTGACTCTCTGCGGCCACCGATAGATACCTCAGCTATTAAGTCTACTACTTACCACCATTGGATATGTTTCTTCACGTTTAAGACGGCACCTTGTCATCATTCTTTCCGGGCTGCAACTACGTTCATCATACGTCAAACAGTTCTTGTTTATCCACACCCCGACAGTTTTATGACATTTATATAAGTATGTATTTACTCTCGAAAAATGCTCACTGGAATTGGGGCAGAACTTCCACTCAGTATGTAGGTAAAGCTAAAAACGAACCTGGCTCTGATTCAACAAGTCAGCGTCTAATTTGATACCTAATCATTCCAAGCATGTAAAGACTGAACTATAAGAGAAAAATGGTTTCGTACGAGCTCTTCCGAAGCATTGCCTAAAGCTTATTGCTTCGGTTCGTTAAGTTTTCGTTCACTTTTACTTCACGTGAAAAAAGGAATTTATCAAGGACGTCCTTATTCACTTTTTAAAACAATTCCATGAATCTGGAATAACTAGACTGTGACTAGCTTACTCAGTCCATAGAAAAAGAGTCTGCCAAGACTTAAAACTGTGGCTCAGTGGTAAAGGTCTTGTATAACTGATTTTTGAATCCACTGCCGCAATTGGCTTCACGACCGATAAATAAGACCAATCAGGTGAAGACGACTTGTTTTAGGCGCTTTCACAAAAATCTCTGCAATTTAAAAAAAGACTATTGCCTTGTGTCCCACATTCTCAAACCACACCCACCCAAACCAGTCCTAGGTTTAAGAGGGAGAAGTAGGTCTGTTAGCGTACTTTCTACACCAAAAATCGTGTATTGTAAAATTTCGAGGAGTGGGGGTAAAATTCTCTCAGAGAGTCAGAGAGAGGTAAAATCACAAAAAACTAAACAAAAGCGAAAGCTGCGAAATCTGCCCACTTTTTAAACGCCAAATGCAAATCTATACAAATACATAACCAAAAAAAAATTTGACAGATTTCATAAATCAGTGCAAAGAATTTTCCTGCACTCAAATTCGTGGTATGGGGAAATTTCTTACTCTCCCGTGAGCGCTCTCTTTTACAAAAAACTAATAAGTGGGCGTAAGTGCGTTGGACTATGAAGCAAGGGGTTCAAGGTTCGAGTCCCAGTCAGAACACCTAAAAGTTTTTTCAAGGCCCCACATCTCGCGAGCGTCTGACAAACATCCGACAGTACAACTGTCCTGAGAAAGATTCTCAAATAACAAATTGCCTTTCGGACATGGCATTAAACAGTAGGCCCCTTCCATTCCTGTAAAGAATATAACAAGAATATAAGAAAAACTCTGATATTTTCTTTTGGAGAATGAATCTTTGGTGGAGCATTATCTTTGACATAACCGCAAATATCGCCGGTCAATTAAAGTCTCCTTTTGTGGAAATCACACCCAGTATTAGTTCACCAGGCGTGTGACATGTGACGCTGTCCTGGTAAAAATAAATATCGTCCTGGTTTCAATTTTGTGACAATTTAGATGCATGTCGACCACTATCCTTAGATAGGCCCAGTCCATGTGATCGTCTCAAAATGAAAACACACAGTCACACTCTCTGCTACGGCAGCGATATTTTCAGCGGACCCTACCGGACGAACACGAGTTGGAACTTTCACCATGAACCTCTTCGACACGCTCAAATTTATCGATTAAATTCACTATAGCTGTGCCAGAAAGCACTTGATGATGACTAAAAGTACTACAGACTTTACGAAGCGTTTCCGGGATATTTTCACGGTTTTGTTGTGAACTTGTACTATTTTCAACAAATTTAAAAACCTCATATGCTTGGTATCAGTCTTACCTTAAAATGCCGGATTGTAATACCACCCTGAATGTTATTGCTTTTCAGGATGTATGTTCATATATATGTAGATTGAACTATGGACTATGAATTCTGCAATCACTAACCAGGGTTCTTAAAAGTATACATACACATTGGGACGATTGTATAAAAATCCCCAATTGTGACATCCTACGACCACTTTTTCTCAGAATGGATTTCGACAAGTTTGGGAGAGTGCATTGTAAATCCGTACATTTTTTAAAGAAATCCAAATCCCAAAAGCGCTCAGAGTCCGATTCGTTCCATTGTACTTCCAGTCAGATTCCCGTTTTGGGTTCAGTGGTTCGAAAAACTATGATTTTTTTTCGTTCCCCCATGGTTCGGTGGCTGTGTTTGCTGTTCCCCACCCGGGCTCGAACCTGCACTGCCTGCATAGCCACCTAAATTTCGTACACACGCTACATACACATCGCATGTGATTTAAAACCCACACAATACAACCCTGCAGGTGGGCGTTTGAAAAGGAAGTTTTTCTTTTTCTCACACAATCACAAATATGACTGAGAGGATACATATTCTTCTTTCACCTGTTTCATTCCTTGTATGTACATACATACATACGTATGCCATCTGTTATCATATCAATAAAAGAACTTTAATCACGTCACGTGGTTTTCTTGAATCTTTATAAGTATTCAATTTTTTATTGTGCTTTAATAGGAGAAGTAAAAGGTTCCAGTTTAAAGTGAAATGGAAATAGAAACGAATGGATCGCTATAACCAATTCATCAGTCGTCTTAGATAGATATGAATTCACACTCGTTTTGGCACATCTCTATTCGGTAGATACTTGTGTTTAAATCAGTCTTTTATTGAAAGAACATCATTGTGTCATCATCAGTAATACGTTCGAAGTGTTTGCCGAACATGTCAGGCAATAAACTGAATTGCTTTAGATACATTCATAGCTGTGGCACGCGTTTATGTCCTTTAATGTCAGTCCTCAAGATGATTCTTTGCTTTATATTTGTGAAGTTTTGCAGCTTGCGCGTGGCTGTGGTACTGATTCTACGTTGGATCGGAACTGTCGGAGCTTCTTGTACTTGACCGTTATAGTGTGTTCATTTTAAGACACACTTTGTTTGGCTTGGCTTCTGGATTGTGGACCATCAGTTGAAGGTCCATTTAGTGATGTGAAAGTAGACAAACATCGTCAATCAAGGTGTTTAAATTAAGATGTCATGCTGCATTGAATTCCGTCAATGCTGGATGGAATACAACACTGATAACTACCTCATTTCAGAGTTCAAAATCTTCAGACATCGTACCTAACATTTACCGTACATCCTGGAATAAATTTCTTCCAAAAGACCAATCAGATAGCTTTAAGCTATCGAAGGGCTCCTTGAGGGATCTGTTGATTTGATTGTCATTCTTCTAAGCCGCCATTGAGTTATGGGGCGTGAGGATACCTATGAGGAGAGCCAGTTATGGTTTACTTAGCGGCAGAAGTTCCCTAGTCCCTTCTTTGTTATATTGGGCACACTCATAGTTTTTATGAGACGCGGAAGGAGATAGGTGTACGCCATCATTCATCAGTCAACTTTTAAAAGGCCATGGCAATTTGGAGGAAAAGCCTAATGGGTAGACCAAGTGGTCTAATTGTATTTCGTTTGATTCTGATCTTTTTCTTTCTAGCTCAACTATCAATTTACTAAATTCGAAGTTCGAATGTGATGCGATACTTTAAGCTTATGAATTTGACTTCCTCTTTGCATCTCCGGGCCAGTTTTGAGTTTGCTGTGAAGTGTATATGTTTATATATATGTACGAGTATTTCCACATGAAACACACTTAAGTTGGGAAGATTTATTGAACTGAGCAATTGATGGTTTCTTTAAATGTATTTCATAGTCAATACCTTCGTCCATTTTGGACCCATCAGTGAAGGTGAAGTCCATATGGTGGTGTTATGACTTCACACTTCAAGGAGTGGTGGTACAGTGTTCGATTGGGTTATTTTTGCACATCTAGGTTTTTCAGAGGTGTCTTCTTGTCGCTACTTCTTTCGTGAAGATGGCAAGACCTCAGAGGCGTCGGTCCGGGTTGTTCTAACAGCGCTGGTCGTACCTATCCACGCTAAATGTCGGAGAGTGCTCAGATTTGTTACTTTTTCGGCAGCAGGCCATCGAACCAGACAGTGGTATGTGGGGACGGGTCTTAAAGTAGCTAGCTTTGCCCTTCGAAACACCTTTGTTTTTGATTTGACATAGATGGCCCATAGTTAGTAAGCCTACTCTACTCTATCCAAAATTGGCCAGCTATTAAAGTGATGGTTTAAACTGAACCAAGCCCAAATTGTCTGCGTGTTCATTTGGCTCTAAATGGCCGTATCCTACCACCCAGAGGAAGATCGTTATTGATTACTTATACCAATGTGGGTAACTTAGTACCCTGCAGATAGAAGCGTCTTCAGAGGAAGTTTGGACATTCCACAGTATGCGACACGCGATTGAAAGACTATGTTCAAAGAATTTCGATACGTTAAGTCTGAGAGACACGCCGACTCCGCAGTTCATTTTTGAGCCGTTCATATAAAAATACGTATCTTAGTCCTTGATGTCTGATTTACTAAAGTTTCGTGCTGGTATCTCGAATTGCTCTGCACCCAAATTTGTGTTTGATATATAAATCGATGGGCTACATATAGAAATACAATTAGACCATCTATCGGATAGGATAGTCGCTAATAAAGCGGGGCACCAGATGGGGCTCATTTTTTTTGACAAAATTAGCGACTTTTTAGTGAACGTCCGAGTCGTCAATACCCAGTTTCCAACTAAGTAGGAAGAACTATAGTATGCTTATAGGAGAGGTATAAGTTTTAAATTAGATGAGTTTAGATCAATCGGAATATGTGATCTTTACAATGTGAATTTCCGTGCACAATGTTGTCTTCCTTGACATTGAGGGTTTCTCGGAATAGCCTAGTTCGGCATATTCGTATGGATCCCAGGGTTTGGCTTCCAGTTCAGAAGAAGATGGACTTATTAGACCATATTCTTCGACGGAAGTGCGATTTATCTTACACCATCATTATTATGACGATTACTCTAATTCTGTAACTAATTCTATTAATACCTTCAACATAAAAGGATGTTTGTCATCAATACCGGCTGTTATCCTCGCAAGCATGCACCCTCTCGGATAATTATATTTAAGACATTCGGTCCCACTTGCGTTGCCGAGCTTTGGAGGAGGAGATTTAACAGCGAACTCCACATCGACTAATTCGAAAAATCACTCATAAGCCGTACATGTAAAGCGAATGGACACCGCCACTTCGATATACTGAGTTTTCGAATCTAACTCTGAAGGATAACAGTAGGGGAGGACATCGCCTTAGGTGGTGGATGAAACTGCATTCACATTTAAGAGCATCTTTTAGTAATACAGAACTCCCACTGACTTGGTTTATCGACGTCAATCTACGTCTATAACTAGAACGTTACATCCTTTAATAATTTCAACCTGACGCTCCTAGCATAGAATTCCATTCACCATTGCTCTGCATTCAATATTAAAAAAAAGATGCCCCATGGTTCTCTTCCGCAATAAAGGTCATATCAATTTAAATTAACCCTTTGTATTGCACCCAATCATACCCAAGATTTAAATCAAGACTTAGATCCACGTCTGGGTGGCATACAGTCGATTATCAGTTTAATTCATATCATTCAAATTGTTATCAATGAGAATTAATTGGGAACATCTAAAATTAGTTGTTATCAGGATGATTGTTTGATTGGACTCTGAGGTACACAACCGCAAATGTGGTAAAGGATTCGAAGTAATATCAGTCTCTAATTGCAGTGCCTTGGTGGGAGGGATTCAATTAGTTTAATGGAAGTTGCGGTTGTATTGTCGCATCCACATGCAGGTTGATCCTTGTGGGTGGCCAAACTGCAGTGGATAGTGCGTTTAATACAAAGAATTAATTTGCCAAAACGTACACATACTACCCTTTTACTTTTTGTCTGCAGCTATAGACTTTGTCTATCAACTAAATAAATGTGTGAGTGTGGCAATTTCCTTCGACTTATTTGACGGCCTTTGTAGCTTCTTTTGAAATCACTGGCCGTAACCTCTTATAATACTTGCTTCCTTTGTTTCTTTTCAGATGCAGAGGGTAAGTGCTATTCTAATCATACCGATTATATTCTTGAATTCACGAAAAAGGAAGGCATTACAACTTCCTGTTAATACTTTGTGCGATATGTTGCTGGTTGAGAACACACTAACTCGGTAGTAAATGGATTTTTTTTTTAAATCGTTGCGGGTATATATTTTGGATTTTGAACGGAACTACAGTCATATACTTTATGCTATGACTTAAAAGTGCCGCTCTTAAATTCGGCTGTGTGGCTGCCCCCGCTCGGCCAGAGACGCACTTAGACCAAGATGAAGGTTCATTGTAAAATTGCATAAGCAACAACCCAACTAACCGTGATCTTACTCAGGCTGGATTTGTCAGATCTTCGAACAAGTATTTCTTTCTCAATGTCCTCATCATCATATAATAAAGACATCGATCAAGGAAAAACCCACCCTTCTAGGATGTCTGCCTACCAGATAGGTAGTTTAAATTGTTTCTTTAAATTCAGGTTCGGATAGATGTGTTCGGAGTTCTACAAGCAGCAGCACCGAGGTAGAACTTTATTGATTCCATATGGGCAGATGATTAAGGTTCTGAAGAGCGCCGTCTTAAATGCTTTGATTAAAAGCCAACGTGATTCTCCACATGAAATACACTACAATGGGACATATCAGAAAATTGTCTTACTAAACGCTGTCTAGGTCCATCTCTATAGCAGATTCACTAAGAATTGTGGAAGATTTGCAAGCACTTCCAGTAGGGATACAAATGTCGATCCCCATGAGACATAACACTGTTCTTATTACTTGGAGTAGTAAACATAATGGCCCATTAAGGCTTGCCACTGAAACCATCTTTGTTCGTGAACTTTACTAGCTTACTATGAGCAAGCTCCATCACATCACCATCCTGCTAGTTCGACAGTTCTTCAATTGCCTAGAAGCAGTGTCTTCCTAGAATTTGGTTTGTTGAGTGGCAGATGTTTACTCCATGACACAAGAACTGTGTAATATTTTCAGTTCATCAGCTTTTTCATTCCCTGGTATACCTCCATGACCAGGAATTCAATAAAGTCTTACTTTAGGATGTGTCCCAAGAATATTTAAGTTTTCTCGACTGTACTTCACAAGTTTGAATTTAATTTGTGGTATCATCTTAATCACAGTCTCACGGCAAGTTATTGTCACTGTTAGGACCCCAACTAGTTCGGCTTTAAAGTCGATGAAGTGATAATGAGCCGGAACTTAAAATTCTTTGGTCCTTTCCAGGATTTGCCTTAATGCGAAAATTTGGTCGATCGTCTATCTGCAAGGCGCACAATACGTTGCATGGGATCTTATAAACGACATTAAGCAGCGATGTGCTTCGATAGTTCTTACAAGCCGTACATTTCCCTTTCTTGAAGATGAGGCATGTAGAGCTTATAGTTTAGTCATCGAGCATGGGTTCATCCACCGATACTTGGTTGATGATTTGGTGCATGCACTCGGTCAGAACATCACCTCCATATTTGAACTGTTTCGGTGGTAGTCGATTAGAGCCGGCGGCTTTTTTGTTCTTCAGCTCTTTAATAGCTGAGCCAACCCCTTCAAAACAGGAAGGACTCTTCCATATCCTTGACTTGGGGGCTGCGTGCACCCTTTTTTCTCGTTGGATAGTCGAGTTCTGAATTTGCCTGCAACAAGAAAGTAGTCAGAGTCAGAATGCACATTCAGAATGCTGGTGGTTCGACCATCTGGAGATAGTCAGGTTGGTGTCGTGTCCTTGGTCCTCGATTAGTCGGAGGACGTTGTCGTAACGTTAAGACTATGCTTTCTGATTTTAACATTGAAGTCTCCGAGTATAATTTTGAAATCATACTTCGGACAGGCTCTGTCCAGAAGGTCATAAAACTTCTCCTTGATAGAGTCTTTCGCTTCGTCGATAGGTGGTTGGTCCCGGCGGAACAACCGGCAACCTGGAGGTCCAGTTCCTTTTGGTAAACCCCCAGGACGAGCGGCTGATTGAGAAACTGAGGTCAGTAGCCCGTCTCTTTTCCAAGAACCTGGCATATTCTTGAAAATCTTTAGTCGGAGTAGAGTTGTATGTATAGTGGTGCAATTTTTTACTTGTTCAGTACTCACTCCTATGAGTTCACCAAATCAAGTTCGGATAGACATGAACCAGTGGCTACCACATGAAGGACAAAAAAAACCACATTTTGTTTTTAGTAACAATTACAACTGGACGTCGCCTAATTGACGCCAATCAGTGCCTACCCTAGTTCTACAGCATTCAACCATCTTTTGCTCCTGCATACCTGTTGTACAGACTTCGAAGGTCTGGTTTTTCCTTAGATTTATTGTCCCAGAGTTTCATTCCAAAACTAAGTTCTGCTGAATTGAACTCATTTTCAAAGGGAGCATTTCTGTGTATCAACAAATCCTGCTCGGATTTCCCGATGTTGTTTTTTAGTAAAACATTTTTTTATTTTGACTCCCGCTTCCGCAGAACCGTCAGCCTGATGCTAATGAAGACTACTTGTGGTTTTTTTGAAACTCAATTCTTTCGCACAATGTCGAAACTTAAATGAACTTCAATTGTGCAATTGTGTTCGGCTGTCCGTATAGACAATGTATACCGTGCCGACTAAATGTTGATTTAAAAAAATGTATTATCTCTGTCATCGTCGTCCTTTTCAACTCCTCAACTTCAAAAAAAACAATCTATTATCACGACATAGAACTTATTTCCGAGTTTAAACAAATATATGGCCAAGGATATTCTGGGAATTCTAAAGCTTCCAGAGTTTCAAGTCTATTCTGCGTTTGAGGAATACATCTTGTACAATTTTCCCCTCAATCTCTTTAAGCCCTAGTCCTAGCTATACCCAAATGTCGCTCATGCGATTTCCCCAACATAGTGACTCTTAGGCATATTGGAATAATCATTCATTCAATCGCTTTTTTTTCTCTAGCGCCATCTATTACTAGCCGCTAGACGTTTCTCATTTTGAAAAAAAAGGCGTAGCCATGCCATAAACAGCCCCAAAAAGTCAATCTTTGTTTATGCATTGATGCTTGGTCAATCACTTGTGGATTGTGTTCGCTCCAATAACGCAACTCTGCTTGCCCAAAAATGAGAATATGATGTTTTGGCAAAAATCCTAATCTCTAGCGCCTAATTAGCGAAATCACGGCGCTGTCTATGGTCGTCCGGCTTCAATTTAGTCTTTTACAGATGTCGGCCCAAACCTAGAGCAAAATAGAGTGCACAAACTTTTCCACGATGCCATTTTTCTTTGTAAGCACTCCGGACCCAATGTTCTCCCGAAATGAAACCCCAACAATTTGTATTACCCGAATGGTGTTAGGAAGGCTGTTAGGTCACAAGATTCTTCAGATAAAAATATTTGTCAGAATCCGCTATTTGCAACAAGTTATGTAAAAAAAAACTGTTGGCCTTGATAATTGTTAAATCAAGTAATCGATACCAGCGAATGGATCCACTTGCCTTTTAACCCACGATAACCTTAGGCGTACACCAATTTTCTCAACAAACGCAATTACCCGTTTTCTTTCTGTTTTCTCCAACTCCTCCTGCACCTTCTCCATCAAATGGACCGGAATTATTCTAAATAACAATAGGTACTTTTCTTTAAATGTTCCCAAGCGCTTAAGAGTTTCTTTAAATTCCTCCACCCAATTCCTTTGAAAAAGGTTCGATCGATTTCTGTTTTTCCCAACAAAGGTGTTATGGTGATGTAAACCATCTCCTCAACGTCCTGTTGCCCATACTTCAACCAAACAGTATCTTTACCCTGTATATTTATTTGCTGTCCAACTCCTTACAATTTATCCCTGTCTCCTGGATGTTCATATTTCCTATGTCTCCTACCGTTGACCAGGACACCAATGTAACATCCGCACCTGTATCAACCTTAAATGCAATTTTCTTTTTATTTGGTCACAAATCAACAGACCACTTACCTGTTTCAACACCAACGAAGTATTCGTCTTCTCCCACTCAGTTCTTGAGCTCTCTGTCCTCATACACTCCCTTCGTCCTAGAAACTCTTGTATAGTGACCGCTTTTTTGCATTTTTTTTTGATACATAAGTAGTTTGTAACAAAGCGAAAGTATAAATATGTATAAAGTATACATATATACCTATATTCGTGATCAGCATCAATAGAGAAAACTACTGAGCCATGTCCGTCCGTCCGTCTGGCCGAATGTCACCAGCTTTTTGGCCATGGATAAAATATATGATATTTGGGCGTCTGGGATATAGAAGCAGTACAAGTGTAAAGTGTTTGCATGAAACATCAAAAAACATTGGAAGATATCGTTATAATTTGATAGAGGATAGGGTATCATACGATCCGTATCATATGTTTCGTGCTACTGTTCATTTTTTTAGCTATCCGTGGTAGACATGACTCGATTGTATATTCTAAATTTTTATTTAGAACTGGCTTAAGGGTTTTCAATATGAAGGAGCGCCGACTTATGATACTCTTGGATGATTGTGATGTCTCGACAATTGGCTCGAACGGCTATAACGAGTTTGATAAAATTTCATATTTGGGTTGTTTGACTATATGATATAAAATGTCATACTACGTTTTGCGCGAAAATGACGGTGATATTGAAAATCAGCTGTTTCTCGGGTATTTCTTGGGGGATTCGGCTTAAAATTAATATTTGATGGTTATGAGACAAATGCAAAGTAATGGAGGGTGTGTTTTCCATGATGACCTAGTTTCTTAGAATATTTAAAAAAAAAAAGAAATTATGACATCCTCCAGATACTGTCTGTTCAATACAATAATTCCTTTATATATGAAGAATGCCACGACCATTTTTGAGAACAAAACTTGAGCATTAAGGTGCAAGTACGCACGACCCAGTCCAGCACTTTATTTTTTTTTTGTTGGTTGCATCAGCCTCTGCACTGAGCCTGCAACATAATGTAGTTCCATGTAAAATAGTGAAAAGGGGATGACAATCGTATTAATGGCGCAAAGTCGTAAGTGACTAAATTCAGTTTCTCAATGCACTCATTCGAAATTTAACCACTAATAATAGAACACGCCGAAGTGCAATCAATTTCAATTAACCTCTCAGAATTTCTCCATTACCTTTTAGCTGTAATTGTTTGTGAGACTGACAGGGAAAAAGGTTTAAAAATGTATCATTGGTTCAAAAGCAAAATCCTCCTAACAAATGAATTTTGTCCTGCACTGTCCGTCTTTCGTTAAGTGGTAAATGAAGTATTGACAAGTTTCCAGTGATTCACGAGACACTTACCTTTCAGAGGATAACTGTCGAATTCGAGGTAGTTAACTACATCGTCCGAGGTTATTTTCACATTCACAGCAGACTCGTGTGATATGTTCTTTAAAATTTACTTGTGATAATGAAAGATACAAACAATGCTAGTGAGTTGTATCAGAGAAAGAGAGAAAATTCAGTGGACAAGAGAGTTAGCTTTAATGCCGAGGGTTACCCGACAAAAGAGTGGGGATACCCTAGCACATATGTATAGTTATTTGTTGACAAGTTATGACAAAAAGAAGAGAAGATTAATGATTAATGAACATAAGCATTAATAAATATCAAAATACATTAATTACTTTAGCAAATGATTTAGTAATTTGGGAAGAATGTCGGTAGTGGTTTAAAACTCCGGTGGTTAATTACGGTGTGCTAATTACGTAAACTAACCAAATTTTACTTTTCTGCCTTTTCTTCCTGAGTATGATTTTGTGTTACCCCAGTGAAAGGATGTTTATTTTCGAAAAAAGTTACAATCCATTTTTAGCGGATCATATGATTCCCTATCCTCCTTTTTATATAGTCCTTGTAAACTAAGGATGGTCGCAGTTTCGTGATACACAACAAAAAATTCACTGCAAACATGCCCACTTTGGATGGATTGTAGTTTCTCTATATGTTTTGTTTTAAAACACCCTAAATAAAAGAGCGTGCTCGTATCTGGTCCTTAGGCTTTTTCGATTCCTGGTATACTATTTTATTTTGCATTTGTCTTATAAACCTCAGATATTTTAACTCCAATCGATTAAGAAATAATCGAAAAATAAACAATTTTAGTACGTATTCAAACTAACCCAAATTCTAAATTTTATCGTTAGAGCCGTTTTCGAGAAAATCCCTTTCTTGAAATCAACCTTAAGTGAAGTATTCATAATTTTGAGGTTGGAAAGTTTAAATCCGTCCACCTGTTTAAGCTGCAGTCTTGGTCACAGACAGACAGAATTGGCGGACCTATTTTTTTAACTTCTCCATTATAGTATGTCAAGTTTGATTTAAATCTCGGGCTCAAAATTTTTCATGAAACCAATACTTGCCGTATAAGTATAGATCCAAGTAAAATTCAGAGAAGTGAGCAAGTTTTAGCCTCCAAAACGAAATATGACGCGATCTGGAGGCGTGGCACTTTGCGCGTTTCTGTCAAAAGTTTATTTACGTCTATTCCATCAAATTCCGGCAAAAACATGTCAGAATGGTAATGGTGTAATGATGGGTAGCGAGTCAATTTGACCCTAGTTAAAAAAGTGGATTATAAGCCTCAAATGAGGCCACATCTGGCGTTGTGTATATTGACTTTTTTGACAGATAATTTTATTATATTTTAATTTATTTTGATTTAAACTTCTCCGCTGCTACTGTATATAAAACACCCTGTAGTTCAATTGGCTTCTTTGCGTTGAACGTAAGAATGTACTGACCATGTGTGAACTATGTTATACTATATAGACATTGATTTTGTAAGTAATATTAAAAGGATTTAAACAATAATTGCTTTTAAGGAAAAACTAATTTTTTTTAGTGTTTTGCAATTACGAGTGTATACAGAAATAACAATACCGAAAATATTAGCGAAGCAACGAAAAATAAAAAGTTACTTTTTAAGAAAAACGTCTCATATTCATTGAGCTGTGGAGTTGAACTGTAAACTAGGAGATATATTAGGGAATCAAAAGAGCGAAACAACTATGAACTCTGTCGGAAACATTTTCTTTCCACTTAAACATATCGCAGTTGTTCGTTCGCAGTTCCACTCGATTTGGGTACGACATATTACTCTCTTTCGTTCATTCGTTCCTCTGTGAAGGGGGAACTGCATGGACATGTGTAGGTCTATTTTACGGAAGGAAAGGGCATAGTTCCGACAGAGGACATAACTCCAATCCGAAACTAGGGTGAAGACTCAGACTTTCGAAGCCATTCGTTTGGCCTACCTACATTTTGCCCTGCTGATTTAGAGCTCTCCTTGAAAAACCCGACCCGATCATTCTTTATTCTTTTCGTACAGCCTTCACGACCCCGTCATATGGCAATTATGTCAATCCGAAATCTCGCTCAAATCACTCTCGGGTTCATGCCTCAAATACTCTGCCAGTTTATCAGCTATGCCTACCACCTATGTAGTTCTACCCCAACGAGAAGTTTACTAGGTGGTTCCTCTGTAGGGTATTGAAACTAGTCTGCATGACTTATGTAATAACGCGACTTACTCTTTCTTTCTTTCATGGCTGTTAACATGACCGGATGCTACCGCTACTTTGATGTAATCAATATTATGCTTCAGTAAAAAGTTAAGGTACCTCGATCCGTAATAGTACGTCTGGCTGTAATAGCTGAAGTACTTCTGCATTGTGTTGGTCGACTTGACCTCATATAGACGTATAAACTTTGTAAAAGCATCAATGAAGACCAAGATATGCCTCCGCTTGGATCTTAAAGCAGGGAAAACTCCAAGATGTTTCAAGTGGTTTAAGGCTTTTGGGAATACTATACATCATTGCATCGAGCAGGAGCAGAGTACATGATAGATTTGATTTGATTTTTTATAAAATTATCAATCTTGTGTTTTATACCAAAAAATTAAAAAAATATTCGTAGCTGATTATAGCATTTGTCAATTACCAAATGACCAATTTCTTCATGAACCATCCATTTTCTTTCATTCCACTTAGTACGTACAACAACCATTGCCGAATCACTTTGGTGTTGAATTGAGTAATTGCGGTTTTCGAGTTCTAAGGCCCATCTCGCAATTTTTAAACCAACTTGTTGTTTACTCAAACTGAGAGGTAACGAATTGCAGTCAATTCTAGATCGTATGTCCTCCAAATGTACCCTAAACCGCCTTAGAAAGTATATAATGGCCAGGGTCTGAAATTCGGGATTCCAGGGTTTTAGGAAACGTAGGCTCAAACAAATCCTGAAATATCTGATGAACAAATCGCAGGAAATTAGTACGAGCGTTTTTCAAACTAAGTTCAACTTTAAGTACTCATACCGGCCGTCTGGTGTTATAAGAGAAGTAGGTCTTTAGATCACACCAAGACGACTCTTAATATGCTGAGGAATTCTCTTGCCATTTCATTCAGCAACCGACGAAAACCCAAACATCTCATCTCACCCCACATATCATAGTGGTTTCTTCCAGTGAAAGTGTTAAGCGCGTTCTTCTGGTCAAGGTTTACAGACCAACGACTATCCTCTTCTGATGTACGTGAGTTCTGTTGCATTGCGTGTATTTGCTGTTTTAGTAACGTCACCTCGTGCTGCATCCTTAAAACTTATACATTTATTTATACATTTAATTACTGTGATTTCTGCGCGAAAATAAAAGAGTTAGAAAGAACTCCAATTAAAGAGAATGGATTATAGAATGTTATATAAGGGTTTGCAATTTGCAATGTAATCAAGCCATATGTAAAGCAGTAAAACATATAAATTATAACTTGCCATTCTAAGTTTTCGGCGTCATCTGCTGTAAGGGGTGCCTTCAACTATTTGAATTTCAATAGCTTTATTGTTTAAATTCATAGCCAACAGGTAACCCTGGTATCCTATGAAGAGGTCCAAGGTTGGAGACGGTTTTGCTTCTCATTTGCCACGTTCCGAACGCCTTCGCACAGAAATTGTACGAAATGACACTTCACTAGCAGTCAATGTATGGTTTGTCAATTATCTTGAGTTCTGTCGTATTTTCCTGTCACCGTTGTTGTTGGCGCTATGTGCGGCTGCGACAGCATCGCCCATGTTATTGGCATTGTGTGCGGCTGCGACAGCGACGTCCATGTTGTTGACATTATCTGCAGTTGCGACAGCTTGCGACATTATCCATCTTTCGATTACGTCACTAAGCCCCACACCTGAGATAAAGCAGCCCAATTTAATTAATCTTTTCATTTTATACCATATCTTAAAGATATAAATATTAAGTTTGATCCATATGTATTGGATGAAACTTTGGTCAAAACATCAAAAAACAATTGAGGATATGGTTGTAGTTTGAGAAAACAATGGGCGCATTCCGATTTAAGGCCTAACAAATGGAACGGCAAACTGACTGAAAATGTAGGTGACATTTCAAGTGTCACACCTCGCATCCTCATTTCCAGGTTTTACTTTAGACAAAGCGTGGACTGTGTTTGTCAAGGGATCTTATTGATAAAATATTTTTATATGAAATAGGAACCTTTAAAACAGGGTTAATTGGAAAAAATAGCCGATAAAAAAAACAAGGTGCCTTTACTTTTTCTAAAAATTTCTGCTTCACTTACAACCTCGGACGGTTATTTTGATATAAAATTTTAATGAAAACACAGCGCATATCTATCAAATAATCATATCCTCTTATTGTATCAATTCGATGATCACTTCCCTGCAATTTATTTGGAAAGTGATTTGTTTATTTATTGCACATAATCCATTCAAATTATAAAGCACAGCCGAACAATACACAAAATATTGCCGATGAGCTGATTCTTCACACTTCAAAAACTGACTTGAAAGTAAGGGAGAATTTTTTTGCCTTACAATCCAGTCCACTACGCCAACTTCGTAGGGGTATCATACGATCCCTTCCAGAGGGGTTGTAGCTTTTCTGTTTTTTTTTTTCTTTTTATTTTCCCAGCCTTCCCAGCTAACTTCCTTTTTTTTTCATCAAAAGTGGCCGTTTTTGTTTTCCTGATTTCCGGAATCCTGCTCCTGCTGAGAAGTTATGGGATGTGTTACAAAAGCTATATTACATTCAATGAAACCAGATCTGTACTAGACTCCTTTCTCTAATATGCTCCGTAATTCGGTTGTGTTCAATGATTCAGGTCATCAATACATTTGTTCGGCAGCGCGGATGGAAACAAATTGTCTTTTATTCATTCTAGTCTAACTTTAACTATTGATTTCAAAGTTTCCACATGTTGGGTTATGTATGTTGGGTTACCTATCCTTGGAAGTAGCTCAGGTATGATGAAGCGACACTATCGTCTAGATGATTTAAAACCGTTCGCTCAGCTCGAAAGTTGTTTCGAGCTTCTAATTCTAATGTCTTACTAGTTCCTCAGTGATTTTATGAACGCTACTGCTTTTAAAAATTGTCGGATCTATTTGCTGCCACAGCTATTTCCCACAACTTTCAGGGACTCATGTATGCTCTCCAAGACTTTTCCAATAAGCAATTGATGTCAACATTTTTATGAACAAAAATCAGTTAATTTAGATGATCTTATGAGAAATGACTTTAAACTGTATGCGGTTGCAAACAATGTTG
The DNA here is from genome assembly GCA_963583995.1 of Xylota segnis. Taxonomy (NCBI): domain Eukaryota; kingdom Metazoa; phylum Arthropoda; class Insecta; order Diptera; family Syrphidae; genus Xylota; species Xylota segnis. The sequence goes on from OY757240.1 coordinate 14,737,097, forward strand.
TATTTAATGAGACAACAGAATTTGGTTGTTTAGTGTGATGGAATTTATTTCAAAAATCGTTAAAAAAAAACACAGAAAAGTGGAACCCGTCTGGAACTGATCGTTCTGATACCCTACCCTTCACCCTATGTAACTAAAGTAAAATTGAATTACAGCAAAATCTTTGAATGTTTATGAATGTCATGCACAATTTCAAAATAATCGGTTTATTGATAAAAACGCCCCTACAAGTGGGCGCGGTCAAAACTGGTATACGGACGAATTGTAGAGAATTTTAAATATGAAATCATCATTTGAGTATCAAACAGTATACTCTTAAAATAGTATATAATATAAAAATAAGAAACCAGAACTTTTTTTAAACTTCATAGTCCGCGAATTAAAAGTTACAAATATTATCACATTGGGTTTTTAAATTTTATAATTCCTGTAAAAGTGAAAATTATCCCTGGCTAATTTATTTTTTCCAGTTATAAAACGTCTTCCCTAAAAAAAAACTCTTTTTTTAAAAGTCTTTACTTAATTACCTTCAAACCGACCCTATAAGTACACATGTATCATTGCTATTAGTGCCAGAAGAAAGGTTAATCCATTCCCTGTGCTTTCTTTGGTACTTTCGGTGGATGTATCATATTTAAAATCTCTTCCCCACATATGTAACATACATACTTATTATCCGTACCTTTTAACATTTTAATTTATTAATATATTAATAGATTGTTGAATAATTCACTGATTTTCTAAAATGGTCTCCTCTTTTACAGCTGCTCAAATTCCTCAAAGGGGAGGTAAGTACATTATATAATTCCAATGTATTTAAATGCATATATATTTTTCTTTTCTATTGAGAAATGATTTCCATTCTATTTTCATCAATTTCTTTTTTTCACAAAAGAAACCTTTAAATAGTAAAAAAAATAAATAGAGGGAGATCATCAAGTTAAATTTAAGTTGCTTTGCAATTTTGATATTGTTTAAAAAACTTGAAAAAATTATCAAAAACAAATGAAAAAAAAAAAAAACAAGACAATTCTCAATTTAAAACAAATATGTATATAAGTAACACATGACTCAAAAATTTAATAAAATTTTTTACATCACGATTTTAGGCAATAATAATAACACTGGCTACACACCAGCAATAACAGGTAAATAAAACCAAAACCAACAAATTTTGTGCAATTACAAATAAAAATAATAATCGGTTTTTATTACATATGTATTATATTTAATCTCCCTCTATTTGGATCTAGATATGGTTGGGATTTTAGTCTCACTCATACTTTGAAACTTTTATATCTTAACACTACTCTTCCTCTTTGCATATATATATGTATGTAAATCTTAAGTTTTGTACTCCAATTTATTTGCTGTCTCAAACAGGACATTCAATATATGTACATACTTACAATTAAAATGAGATTGTATGACAATGTACTGTCAAGAGGTTTAAAGTCGCAGAAAAGAACGAACAGGACATACACAATCCGCTCTCATTAGCCCCAATAAAAACAAGCAATGTCTGCGTACAGCGAAGAAATACTGAAAAAACATCGGCGTTGTTTTCAAATATAGAAATGGAACATCAGAAGCATTCATCTCCAATTAAATTGATTACTTTATTATATATTTAAAAATAAATTAACAAAACCATGGAAATAATTCCACAAAAATACCGTTGTAAAAGCAAAGATATAAATGAGCGTTTTTTGGTTAATATTCAGTCGAATATCTATTGAACTTAATGAGCTCACTTGAACGGTTTTGCATAAGTTAACTAGTTTTTCCGTGCACGAACTTATATTTCATCATTCTAGTACTGAAGCTTCCTTTAGTTGGACTTTATTCCACATTTCTCTCGTTCCACAAGCACTCAAAGGGCCGTGGGCACTGTGGCTCAAGTGGTTAGTGCGATGGACTATGGACCAAGGGGTTTGAGGTTCGAATCCCAGGGAAAACACCTAAAAAGGTATTTCACGGCCCTAACACTCGCAAGCGTCTGATCGAAGACACCCGAGTATAACTGTTACGAAAAAGCTTCTCAAATTGCCCTTCGGACACCATTCGTGTAAAGAATATAACACTCGCAACACGAATAGTTTTGAGAAGACCCTGGGTTCCATAGACCTGTTGCGCCAAGAATTTATATTTGTCCTCTGTAAAACTGACTTTATAGAAGAGGGAGATGAAATTCACAGTAAGAAACGGGAAAATGTTCACATGAACTGTCACATGAGCGCAGCCATCTTGGAGAAAATAGTAATAGATTGCTACTGAGAGGAAAATCAGGCCTGAGATAGTTTAAGTTACTGTGTTACCATATATCCATATCAAAAGTTGACCCGACCGGCACTTTCTAGATGCAATGTGTACAATACTGATAACAATCCTCTTTTAATAGACGCAAACGTTCGATGAATCTAAAATTATTGAAATATTATAGAACGACATACATATAGTATGTACATATATATATATATATGTACAAACATAAATTATGTTTATGTTTATTCACAATATTTACTTCTTTATATATCTTAATGTTTTTCGAATGCGTAACATTTCTAATTACTTGTCGCTTTCATCCTCGCTTTAAATAAAAAGCAAACAACAAACAGGATAGCTATCGTGCAAAAACAATCGACAGGACGATAGTAATTGACAGTTCTCAGGCTACTTGAAGCAAGCCATTAATCCTCAAAACGATGTCGTCTTACGTAATGAGAGCCCTGAACTCTGTGGGGCGTTCGTAAAGAACTTTTTATAAATTTTGTTCAGGATATCAATGTACGTACATTTGTTCTCATTGTAATGAGAAGGGAAACAAAATCAGATGTTAGAATAATCTTTAAAGTCTTGGACAGACTAAGAAAAGGTTAGGAGCATATTACCAAAAAATTAGAATCGAAAGTCAAGTTAAATAAAGGCGTACTTCTAGCTCAAGTGCTTGTGGGGTAAAAATATAATTTGATATAACCTAAAGGCCATATGTATATCGGTATTTCCGAGACTGATTAGTTGATCTTTACAATACAAGATAACTATGTGGCTCACGTCTACTTATCAGATCTTACATTTTTCAGGATGTCGCCGAAAAGATGAGCCACAAATCGAGCACATGCCAACGCCTAAGAAGCCTCGACTTGTATTTACCGATCTTCAGAGACGTACTCTTCAAGCTATATTCAAAGTATAACATAAACATTGTTCATTATCAAATCAAATGAATATAATTGTATTTTTTTTATAGGAAACAAAACGTCCATCAAAGGAAATGCAAGTAACCATTGCTCGACAACTGGGTCTGGAGCCAACAACAGTTGGTAATTTTTTTATGAATGC